>CM040119.1:168568097-168921520 GCA_022559845.1 Amorphophallus konjac | reverse complement strand
AGAGAGCCATCCATCTTCTTGTCAAATAGAACCGACGCACCCTAGGGGGATGTGCTAGGTCTGATGAAACCTTTATCTAATAGTTTGCAACCCTCTTTAGTTCCTTAAGTTCCATGGGGGACATCCTGTAAGGGACTATAGAAATAGGTGCTGCTCCTGGAATGAGTTCAATGGTGAAGTTTACTTCCCTCTCAGGTGGTAAATCGGGTTAATTCAGATGGGAACACATCAGGTAACTCCTTTATAATAGGGATCTCTGCTATGATGATTTCCTTGGATTCGGTAACAATGACAGAAGCAAGAAAAGCTTCACATCCTTGCGATATGAGTTTGCAAGCGTGAAGAGAGGATATGATAGTGGGATGTTTCCTATACTTGATGCCAAGGAAAGAAAATCTTGGAAGATCGGGTTTTCGAAAGGATATAATCCTATTTCGGCAGTTAATATCAGCATCATGATCTATAAGTCAATCTACCCCTAAAATCATCATAACCTTTCATGTCAAGGCATACCAAGTTTGCGGGAGATTGTGACCTTCTACTATTACGTCACTATCAGGATAATACTCAGTAAGCTTTATTCTAGAACTTAAGGGTGTAGTAATAGCAAGATCTGAAGGTAGGGGAACTGATGCAATTGGTAATATTTTTACAAAAGTAGTGGAGATAAAAGAATGAGAGGAACCAGTATCAAATAGCACAAATGCAGGAAGGGAACAAATTTGAAGGGTACCTTTCATAAGCCCACCATCTCTGGGTGCTTCTTCTTCCTCTAGAACAGCGTTGAGGCGAGCCTGCCTCCTACGTCCACCATCAGACGATTGATCCTTCATAAGGGGGCAATTTGGCATACGATGCTCCCTGCTTCCACAATGTAGACAAGCGCCAAGGCACTTTCAGCATTCCTCGGCCGAGTGGCCGAACTTCTCATAAAACATGCAAGCCGCCATGACTTGCTTCTCCTCCTCCTTAACTTTCTTATTCTTCTAGGAACTTCCACCGTTCTCGCTCCTAGATCTCTTCTTGCTATCACGGCTTTTATAGGGCTCCGTGATACTGAACTTCTCTTTCTTATAACGCTGATCAGATCGTCGGATAGACTCTTCTCCTTTTCCCTTCAATTTTTTGACCTTCTCCAAGGTCCTCTCACATAAATATGCCCGCTGAACCATTTCTGCATAGGTACGGATGTTTTGGGTCCCGAGCTGCTGAATGAAACCGGGTCGTAACCCGTCCATAAATCGATTAGCCTTCAATAAATCGGTAATGATTAAATGCGGTGCATATGGTGCTAGCCTAGAGAATTGAAGTTCATACTCCGCGACTGTCATCATTCCTTGATGAAGAGAGGTGAACTCCATAGCCTTTCTTTCTTTAACATGCTCAGAAAAGTACTTAGCATGGAATAGAGTGAGAAAACCGTCCCATGTATGAGGTGCATCGGCCGGAGGTGCTGGAAACGACTTCCACCATGTGTGTGCATCTTTATTAAGTTGAAAGGTTGCAAGATGCAATTTTTCTTGATCTGCACACAGGATAACATCGAAGATACATTCATTTCATATATCCAGTTTTCTGCCTCATCTGGATTAGAAGAACCGTAGAAACGCGGAGGGTTTAAGATTCAGAAATTGTACGTGTATATGTGTAACTAGTTAAATGTGCCTGACGGTCGAGTAATAGGCCGTTACATGGACATAATTTCAAAACTTCAGTAGTGCTTTTCTAGATAATTAGGCTTTAATGGTACAACCAGCTCGGCGTCCTAGTGAGAATCCCAGGCTCACGGAGACTTACGGAGGCCTTGAAACAAGGTTTCCTAGTCCATTGGAAGGATATCCAATAGAGAGGTCCTCAAGTTCAAGAATATGTTCCTATAGTGCAAAAGTGTAACTAGTGGACACATATCGGAGTATACGCCACGTACTTAAAGAAAATGACTCTATGAGAAAGAATGTGTAACGATGTGAAACCATGATAAAAATCCATCAATACAACATTTTAAAAATCATGGTTTTAATACAAAACTATAGAGTTTAGCCAATGAAATTAACATATGCTTAAAATAACTCAAGATGCTTTAGACATGCAATTTCTATCATGAATCAATAAATAACCTCAAAGTCATCAAAACAGGTCAAAACTTAGATATCTAGGCTTTATTTATAAGCTAAGTTGACTATTTTCAATTCTATCTCGGGTTGACAAATCACAGTATTCTGACGGTCGAATATGAGGGCGTCATAGCTATGTGACGATTTATGGGGCCGTTAGAGTGTTGTAACACTCCACTTATAGTCCGTCAGAGTTTTTATGGAAACTCAAGTATAATAGGGGGTGTGACGGCTTATCGTAAGACCGTTATATGTCTCTGACGGTGGAACTATAGACCGTTAGAGCCCTGTTGACCGTATATAAAAAATAAAAAGACAATGATTAAAACATGTCATGTTTTAAAAGACTTAACTACTTTAGTGAAGACAAAACGAAGTAAAGGCCATCTAGATGCATAGGTTGCAGTGAATTAACAAGAGAGTATCTTTTATCTTTAATTTAGGCTAAAGATATGCATGTATGCATAGACCTACTAAAATATGAAATTCTTAGCCTATACTACATGAAATCAAGTAAAATCAGAGAGGGCTTTTATCCCTAACATGATATTCTTGTCGTTCATGAGATGGCCTACCTCTGCTAAGGCTTTGAATCTCTAAATTTGATGTTAGAATGGAGCCCTAGTCTCTGCTCCTTCCAATGATAAATCAGTAACTTTACGCTCTGATATCTCCTTATCCTCTTGTCCTAAGGGCGTGAAATTTGGAGGGTATAAAGAGAAACTATTAGGAACAAAAAGTTCTAAAGAATCAACTTCTAATACCTCATTTAGACGTCATAATTTCCTGTTCTTCAGTAGACTTTTGCTCAGATTCCTAGGTCGCTATGGTTGAACCAGCAACTTTGGAAGCTTCTAACTCCTTGGATACTTGATCTCCTAGCACAAAATTTTAGGAGCTATTAGTCTAAAGTATCAGAAACAAAAGTTTCTAAACGACTTTATCCAAAATTATGACTCTTTACTTTGATTCTTCTCGAGCTAAAAGTAAGGGTCGCCCAGTCCCAATCTGGGTCCTATTTATAGAACTTTGCTAGGGTTTCAGGATTAGATCAATTCTAGAGTCCTTGTTAAAGCTTAGATCGACTTCTGAGAGTCCTATAGATGTCTACTAGTCCATTCATCTCGATCTCAAAGAGATAGAGTCGTAAAAATCTAATCTTCTTGTTTGTTCTTCTACTCACGGAACTGACAGAATGTAACGGTCGAGTCTTGGTGCGTCAGAGCCTTGTGGCGGTCGCACGATAGACCGCTACAGCTACTGTGCACAGAATTCTAACTTAATAAAACTCTTTTATTGTTTATCCACATACTTATCTATAAAAGGGGTATTTATCCTTATATTCTGAGGATAAATTAATTAACCTTCTAGAATATGGGCCAAACTTAATGGGCTTGGTCCTTAACTCCTTTGGACATTATTTATCAAAGCTGGATTAATTATTTAACATAATTGGACCTTATAATTAGTTCATTTAAGCTTTATAAATTCCTAATAAATTCCAGAAAATTCTTAAAAAATCTAGAAATTATTTATATAAATTTTTGAGGCACTAAAAATTTGGCCTCGACCTCAACATAGAAGATATATATAACATCCCATTCGAAATTATGGCCTTGGGTTCAGGTCATTAATTAATTCTAATTTTTTACGTGAGAATTCTCTCAACAGTCACACCTCTCCATGATAGTTGGTGACAAAGGGCTCAGAACCTCAGGTTTTGGTGCGAATTGGGTTTTCATCTCAACAAAAGAGTTTGGGTTAAGGGCCCAAGCTTTCTAATAAACCTAGTTTCATCCCATTTGGTTAACTATGGGCGAAGATATCCTTATTTCAACAAATGACAGTATTTTCTGTAACTGTTTCGACTTATTATCGTAAACTCCCTCTTGTCCCCTATTAGGCCTGTTTTTCATAAGTTATACTCTTCATCCAAGTTGTTCTTTACCCAATGGCCATTGCATGGACTTTGGTTTCACCTAATTCTGACCTTCCTAGGTTAAGTTATGAATTTCCAAATGATCCTTCAATAATCTGTTTGGATTCTAGTTCATTGTGTTAATGGGCCTGACTTGTACCCAATTGGGCCAGTGCTCAATTGGTGGTCCTAACAACCTGACCCCTGAACAAGGTATCGGAAGAACAATAAGTGAAATGAAAACAAGCAAGCAAAAACACAAAATAAATAAAAATCAAACAGAATGTAGCTCCAAGGGAGCAAAGCAGTTCTGGATTTGATCCATGAACTGATGAACACTTCAGATCTTCAGGATGCTCTAGCTGCACTCTATCTCTCACGAACTGGCTGCTTCTCTCTTCATCTTTTTCTCTCAATCTTCTCTCTAATTTTCTCTCTCAAATCTTCCTCTCTCATAGCACTCTTTTCTTCTTCTTCTTCTTCCTCTCTTTCTCTTTCTTGCTCATGCAGTGGCTCTCGCCTTTTTCTTAGATAGACTCATTTCCCTTCGAAGGCCGCTCCTCAGCAACTCTCTCTTTTTGGTTTCGATCGACTGATCTTATTGCAGAGAATCGCCCTCCACTGAAAAAATCTGATCCACCGCCATAATAATTCATTGGTCCAGGTGGCAAGGGGAATATTCTGTCAGTCTGAATCTTCTAGAACTTAGCCACGTGGGCTGAAGTTTTTAAAGCCAGAGCTTGAGGTCAATCTCATGTGATCGTCTTAAGGTCTCATGAGCCCGGACATACTTCAGACCTTCGGATACATTTTCCAAGCAAGGCAGTCTGAGTTTTCATCCTTTAATCATCCATTATGCCTTTATCCTTTTAAGTCTGTCGCCCATACTTCTGTATTGAAGATTGGAAGAGATGCATCGACGTTCCTTCTTGCTATGTCGATGCAGTGTAGCTAAGGAGCTCTTAGGCAATTGGCTTCGAGTGCATGACCTTTGGTGCAGTGATGCAGTACTTTTATGCTTCAACGTTGTTGAGTTCCACTTTCTGGTCCCAAGCTAAGTGCGTTGATGCACTCCTCTGTTGCGTCGATGCAGTGTGAAAATAGAGCCTTTTGATCAAAAGACTTCGAGTGCTAGCTAATGACTTGGTGCATCAATGCAGCTCTTTGATGCTTCGACGTGGTGTGAATCGAAGGCTGGTTTTGGTCTTGATGCATCAGTGCAGGTCTCTGTTGCGTTCATGCAGAATTCTGAAGATCGCTTCTATGGTTATGACTGCATCGACATAGTAACGATCCTGCGTTGACATCCTGATGATAGACAGAATACTTGATCTCTTGATTTCTGTTGGCTCAGAGAGATGGCGGCCAAGAAGGGGGGTTGAATTATCCCCTTACCGAGATGGCGGATTTTAACAACTTTCTTAATAGATGTAGAATTAACAATGTTGATTAACAAAAACTTAAGTGTGATTAAGATAATCGTGAGATGCAAGAGATATTCTCTCAACCTTCCCGTTCTCACTCGAATGATAAAAGCATTAAACAACTAAATTAACCCACACACGGATAACGGATGAAGCGATGTGTGATGTGCAGTGAATTAAAACATACTAAGTTGACCTGTGAAGGGAGATAGAAGAAATGATTAAACGCACAGGTAATCACACGAGATACGAGATTTTAAGGTGGTTCGGGACCACGATGGGCTCTCTACATCCACCCCTTACCCAACCGGGTGAGGCTTCACTACATGCTACTTTCGTAGCAACACGGGGACGAACCCCAACCACACATACACTACTTTTGCAACAATGTCCACACATGGGGACAAGCCCCAACACGCTGCCACCGCAGCACACATACACACACGTTCGGGGATCACACCCCGGACACTTAGACCACACGGAGACACAACTCCGCCCACACACAATGATGTATCGAGTTTAGCATGGCACAAAGGATATTCAATAAACACAACAAAAATGATCTATGATCAAATGAGGAGAGTAGAAATGAATGACTAAAGATTCTCCCTCAAATCCTCAATGAACCCAATAAAGAGGATAGACGGGTGCGCTGAACGCTTTTGTTCACGAAGTGAAAGCTGGCCGAAACTGCAGGAGCCGCTCTGGTAAAATGTGTGACAGTGGAACGAGTCTTGTTGATGGCGTCCTCCTTGTCTTCCTCTTTCTTCAAGGTGCGCAGCACCTCCTCCTTGTTCACAAAGCCCCTTGCAAAAAGATGGAACACATTAGCTTTTCTCTATTTCAAAAGATGAAAATCGCAGCAATACATGGAGCAGAAAAGTAGTTAACAGGAGATCAAGATATGATCTCAAGGGCATCTAGATATAGAATGAAGCATGATAAACATCTCAAATGAACAAGGGATAGATATAGAGATTTTCCCTTTTTGCAAACTCCTTTGATCTCCAGGTTGATGTGAGCGGTTGCTTGCGATGAAGACGTCTTCAGATTCGTCGCTTCATTCCGCTTGCAATTCTCTTCATCAACGATCTTCAAATCTCGACAGAAGTAGATCAGATTTAGCTTGAAAGCCCTCTCCAGCTCCTCTCTCTTTCACCTGCACAAAGGAAAACGTATTAGCTTTTGGAGCTTCTCACTTCCGATGGAGATTGTAACCCTCATATACAAGAGGGAAAATCAACACAAAAGACATAATAGCCCATGATAAAACTCTTTCAATGCAACCTCAATACATATGAGAAAACCCTAAGGACATTGGAGTAAAAACCCCAAGCAAACGGATCTTATAATGAGCATTTCGAAACCAATCCGGAAAACCCGTTCTGGACAAACCAGAGAAAGTGTCGACCCTTGGGGTCGACACTTTTCTCAGCAGATTATGTCCCGATGAAGAAATCAGGACACGACGCAAAAGTGTCGACTCACTAGGTCGACACTTTTTCCAACATATTCTGTTTTCAACAAAACAAAGTAAATCAGGACAAAAGTGTCGACCCACAGAGTCGACACTTTTTGTTAGCATATCAGAAATCAATGCAAACAGCATACCGTGAAATAAGTGTCGACTCCATGAGTCGACACTTTTACTAACAAAAGTAAAAACTCAATAAAACTCAATTGAAACCACATAAAACCTCATCCAAACATTAAAACAAATAACCATGCATAAGCTTTAAAACACAAATCAAACCAATTTTTGCAAGGAATTTTAGTAATCAAAATAAGCATGATGCAACATGAGCCTCGATTCAATAAGGGACAATTAAGCAACCAAATAAACCCCAAGGCCAAAATACATGAACCGAATCCAATCAAGGCACATGGAAATATATTCAACCATAAAGTCTTGAGATTGACAGGAAACGTGGGAAGCCAAAAGACCATCAACAATCTTCAAGACAGTCAAGTAGAGCATGCATGAGACTCATGCCAACCCAGTACATGAAAAACCATTTCAAACCCAATCAAGGTATAGATAATCAAATTCAGAACCAAGGTCAAATTCAGAAGCAAAGTCTTACCATGGATCCATGACTTTGAGGACTATATGAACCTGCACTAAATGAAAATTCAACTACATGTCGATATTGAACCAATGTAATTGAATGCTTAATCACATTGACAAAGCTTGTTCATCCTGCATGTTTATACATTCAAATGCAACAACACATATGAGTGATTAGGGGCTATTCAAACCAAATTCTTCATAAGCTCATATCAAATGTGATCCAAGCAGTCCATTCTTAACTCGAGTTCAACCAACCGCCCATAAATACAAGTTCAGTCCAAAGCTGTCTAAGCTCATATAAACTGCATATATGAATTTACCATGCAGTGCAAGATTTGCCGAAATCACACAATCCATTTAGCACAAAACCATATTGATTGAGAATATAAACAAATGAAAGAACCAGCTTCCTTGTTCCAATCCTGTAGTTAATAAGTTGGTATTCCAACCATTCATAGAGATGATTCCAACACCTTCAACCCATTTAACTGCAATTAAAGGAACCCCATTTACCACACAATCTCACACATCAATCATGATTAAAGCAGGTCAATAATGAGTTGTATGTAGTCTAGGAATTCAAGTTCAAAGCACCATTCAAACAAGGTCTTGAAAGGAAATTCAGGAATTAACCTAAACATGAAGGCTCTTTGAGAAACCATTTTTCCAACTCAATATTACAGTTTTGAACACATCAAAAGCTATGGCTTGCAAATTCAGTCCAAAACATAAGGTTCAGTCAAGACCAATGTGAACTCAAACTAGCAATATTAGTTTGCCAAATATCAAGATTTCATGATTATCAACATGAAGCATTTCCATACATAGCAAAGGTATTATAAGATTCAGGCATGTGAAAGGCAGGTTCCAAGGTGTCAAATGCACTATGCATGAATCACATTCATGATATCCACCATGCATTTCAGACCTGCAAGACAAGATAGCAACATGTTAGCTTGTTTATCATCAAGATGCCATTAAGCATAAAACACATAATATATTGGAATCATCAAAACCATTGTCAAAGATAACGTGGGGGCGCACAGAACCCAACAATCTCCCCCTTTTTGATGATGACAATATATTGTGTCTATTTAAATGTCTCTCTCCCTTTGGCATTATCAAAAAAATGGGGGACTGAAAAGCAACTGGGAAGCTTCCAAAAAAGAATTAGACATGAACGCACGAACCCAGCAATGAACCTCCTACTAGAGTAAGGTGTACAAACCAAATTCCAAGTAAGAAAATGAGACTCTATGTGCATTTTGCAAGATGATGAATTTATGTCCAAATGTGCAAATTTTGAACTATAAGCAGAGAGTATGATTGAACTATGCACAAGTGTGTGATCTAACTAGCCTATATGCAAAATATCAAACCTAGCTATGCACAAAATGTATAGTGCTAAAAAGCATGTTATTCTCCCCCAATTGTCAAGAATAAAAACCAACTGACAATGGGTTATTTAACCTATTATCTACATGTATAACCTATAGATGCATGTAAATGAAATGAAGCATGATATGAATAGACAGGTCAAGCATTCAGGCACTCAAGCATGCATAGTTAATTATAGACTCATGTAAGTCCCTTCGGGACGGGTGTAAGGATAATGCAATTGATCGTTGAACATGAAGTGCATGAACAATACTAAGAAGGTCGTGCTTACATAAATAAAGTACTACATTAACCATGAAAGATGACTGATTCATAAGCGACATTCAAACAATCAAACCCAAGGTGCATAAGTGAAGATTGAGCAATGACGTTCAAATCAATATGAAAAATCAGATTTTCTAAAGAACACTAAAAAAAACTTATCATCCATACACTTTCATACACAATGCTCGAATATTGGTAGCTACGTATGACCCCAATTTTTAATTACTAAAAATGGTGTGACTAACCTTTTGACACGAGTCATGCCCTTTGTTTCAGGGGCAATTCTCGGTTACTCAGTTTCGTCACTTTTTATGATGTGGATGAGACACTTTTCGACGCGAGTTGTACCCTTTGTCTCAGGGGCACTTCCCAGCTACTCGGTGGCAAATCACACTTATTGTCATATGGATTAATTTCTCCTCTCGATGCGAGTTTCCTCCTTTATTTCAGGGGAGATTCCCGGCTACTCGGATCCACGTTCCACTTATACAAATTTTTGAAGGGGTAAACAGCTTTTTCCTCACGAGACATGTGATTTCTATGTAGAGAATCAATAGTCCTCAAAAGTGTAGAGTAGAAAATAGTAATCCTTATTAGATTGAATCATTATCTCAAAAAAAAATACATTTTGTGTGGGTGGTTGTATTGAATGTAAAAGATGAATTAGCTTTCTCACATTAATGTCTCCCCCTAAATGTATACACGGTTATAAAAAATCTCCCCCTTAATATATGCCATGTAGCAAATATGTCTAAATCAATGCAATTTCATTTAGCAAGGGATGAGTCATAGAAGGAGTCAAAAGGTGGTTGAATAAAGTATATACATGCATTCAACCAGAGATTTTCCAATGACTTCAAGCAGATTGATTATCGGCACTTGGCGGAGAACGTAGGTCCAAAGACCACCTAAGGCGTAGTGAAACCTTCCGGCTGAACATAATCCAACCTTCCACTAACACCATTTTATATACCGGATAACCATGGCATTCAAGCACAGAGATATGCAATGATATGTAAATGTAAGCTTGTAACTAAGTATGTGAATTGTGTATGCACAAGTGAGTTGTTATTTACAAAAAGTAAGAGTATGAAAGACTCTATGCACAGACCGAGGCATTCAAACCTGAATTGTTATTTACAAAAATAGAAGAAGGTGAGTATGAAGAACTGTATATGTGCAATGTAAAGCATTCAAAGACTAAATTTATTCACATGAAGTGAAAAGAGAGGTATGTTCAATTCATCTAAACATGAAGTTCACAAAATCTCATCGTTTCAGAAGTTGCCAAAATCAACGAAATAGTAATGCAATTTTTAATGTGAATTCCAAACTCAACTTTTACCTTTTCATAATTTTCAAAATGAACCTAACCGAAGTAAGTTATCAAAACTAAGTCATTTTCTTTCTCACCTTGAGAGTCCTCAGTTTTTAATGTTCCTTGACCTCAAGGCACCCCTGCAAAACATATTCTCATTTTGGAGGTTTGGGTACCCAAGCCATCTTGGGTCCCGAGGGGTTAATTCTAGCATGAACAGATGGATTCTTGTATTTCCTAGCACAACGATCATCATCAAATCTCATTGTGGCATAGTCATCCATCAGATGACCATTCTCACCACAATAATGACAATAAGAAAATTTTCCTTTCATAGACCATTTTTCATCATTCTTCATTGCAAAGCAATTTTTCATCATGTGTCCATGTTCACCACAGTAGTAACACGAAAAGTTCTTTTTGAGAAACCATTCATCATCATTTTTCTTTGTGAAATAATTTTCAAAAACATGTCCATGTAACCCACAATAGAAGCAATGATTGTTGTATCTTTTCTTTATGGGTTTTTCAAGATTTTTGGACTCATCAACAATTTTCATTTGTGACTGTAATGCCTGTTCATCATCAGATTTCATCAGGAGGCAGTCATACATGTCATGACCATATTGACCACAATAATAGCATGAAATATTCACTCTTCTACTTGTTACATGATCATGTTTAACAGTTGAAACTTTTTCATGCACACGGGAGCATTCAATAACATCTTTTTGTTTTTCAATTTTTTTATCACACAATGACAAAGATTCATTCAAGCTCTTGATTTCATTTTTTAGTTTCATGATTTCCAAATGAGAGTTAGTAATCTCTTGTTCACATGAAACAATTTTCTCATTCAACAAGGAATTAACAATTTTGTGACTTTCAATTTCTTGTTCCAGAATATGCAAGTTGTCACAATTATCAATGATCACACATTTTCCTTTCTCAACTTTTTCAAGACTTTTTAATTTACTTTCAAGCAATGAAATTTTAATCAACAAAACACTATTTTCATTTTGGAGTTTTTCAAATGAATTTTTGTTCATGGAAGTATGTTCAAGTTCTTTCATTTGAAAACTCACATTTTGATCAACCATATTAGTCATACTTTCATTGCATTCGAATTTATCATTCACGTTCTTAAAGTTTTCTATTTCATGACTTAGCTCCCTTAACCATCCAGATTTGTCAACAGACATACATTTTTCTTTTTCAAGAACAAGCAGTTTTTCAGACATAACACTATTCAATTCTTTCAGATTTTCATTATCTTTTTCCATATGTTGAAGTTCTGAAATTTTATTCAACAAGAAGTTATTTTCAGATCTAAGGTTTGCAATCATTTCTTTTTGTTCTTCTTCAACAAGCATTTGGGACACAACTAGCCTTTCAAGCTCAATGCATTTTCCACATGAAGAATAGTCATGTTTCTTTTTCAATTTTCTGTTTTCATATTTTAATGATTTGTATCTATCAAACAGTTCATCATAAGCATTCACTAGCTCGTCATAGCTCAATTCATCCTCTTCCTCAGAATCGGAGTTAGAATTTACCTTGGAGGTTTCCTCGCTTTGGCACTCATTTTCTTTATTTGCCACGAGGTAATCACTCTTCCAGCTTTCTTCTTGGGCTTCACTTAGCCCATCCCAAATCTCTTTGGCAGACTTGCAGTTGGAAATAAATGGAAATTTGTTAACATTTACTGCTGCCTTAAGAGCATTCAAAGCAAACAAATTATCAGAATTCTTTCTCTTATCCTCATCGGTCCATTTCAACTCATTTTTGGGTAACACATGAGGACCATGAGTCATTAAGCTCGTAAGCTTTGGATTAATGCTAGTAATCCATACACAAAATTTTCCTAGCCATAAGGAATAATCAAAACCATTAAAGACAGGAATATAATTCACACTAGCCATCATAAAAATGATCTTTACACTACGACCGCAAAGTCGACTAAAAAATCAGAGACGAGGCTCTGATACCAATTGTTGGCCCAGAGAGATGGCGGACAAGAAGGGGGGTTGAATTGTCCCCTTACCGAGATGGCGGATTTTAACAACTTTCTTAACAGATGTAGAATTAACAACGTTGATTAACAAAAACTTAAGTGTGATTAAGATAATCGTGAGATGCAAGATATATTCTCTCAACCTTCCCGTTCTCACTCGAATGATAAAAGCATTAAACAACTAAATTAACCCACACACGGATAACGGATGAAGCGATGTGTGATGTGCAGTGAATTAAAACCTACTAAGTTGACATGTGAAGGGAGATAGAAGAAATGATCAAACGCACAGGCAATCACACGAGACACGAGATTTTAAGGTGGTTCGGGACCACGACGGGCTCCCTACGTCCACCCCTCACCCAACCGGGTGAGGCTTCACTACATGCTACTTTCGTAGCAACACGGGGATGAACCCCAACCACACACACACTGCTTCCGCGGTATTGTCCACACACGGGGACAAGCCCCAATACGCTGCCACCGCAGCACACACACACACACACACGTTCGGGGATCACACCCCGGACACTTAGACCACGTGGAGACACAGCTCCACCCACACACAATGATGTATCGAGTTTAGCATGGCACAAAGGATATTCAATAAACACAACAAAATTGATCTATGATCAAATGAGGAGAGTAGAAATGAATGACTAAAGATTCTCCCTCAAATCCTCAATGAACCCAATAGAGAGGATAGACGGGTGCGCTGAATGCTTTTGTTCACGAAGTGGAAGCTGGCCGAAACCGCAGGAGCCGCTCTGGTAAAATGTGTGACAGTGGAACGAGTCTTGTTGATGGCGTCCTCCTTGTCTTCCTCTTTCTTCAAGGTGCGCAGTACCTCCTCCTTGTTCACAAAGCCCCTTGCAAAAAGATGGAACACATTAGCTTTTCTCTATTTCAAAAGATGAAAATCACAGCAATACATGGTGCAGAAAAGTAGTAAACAAGAGATCAAGATATGATCTCAAGGGCATCCAGATATAGAATGAAGCATGATAAACATCTCAAATGAACAAGGGACAGATATAGAGATTTTCCCTTTTTGCAAACTCCTTTGATCTCCAGGTTGATGTGAGCGGTTGCTTGCGATGAAGACGTCTTCAGATTCATCGCTTCATTCCGCTTGCAACTCTCTTCATCAACGATCTTCAAATCTCGACGAAAGTAGATCAGATTTAGCTTGAAAGCCCTCTCCAGCTCCTCTCTCTTTCACCTGCACAAAGGAAAACGTATTAGCCCTTGGAGCTCCTTACGTCCGATGGAGATTGTAACCCTCATATACAAGAGGGAAAATCAACACAAAAGACATAATAGCCCATGACAAAACTCTTTCAATCCAACCTCAATACATATGAGAAAACCCTAAGGACATTGGAGTAAAAACCCCAAGCAAATGGATCTTATAATGCGCATTTCGAAACCAATCCGGAAATCCCATTCCGGACGAACCAGAGAAAGTGTCGACCCTTGGGGTCGACACTTTTCTCAGCAGATTCTGTCCCGATGAAGAAATCAGGACACGAGGCAAAAGTGTCGACTCACTGGGTCGACACTTTTTCCAACGTATTCTGTTTTCAACAAAACAAAGCAAATCAGGACAAAAGTGTCGACCCACAAAGTCGACACTTTTTGTCAGCATATCAGAAATCAATGCAAACAGCATACCGTGAAATAAGTGTCGACTCCAAGAGTTGACACTTTTACTGACAAAAGTGAAAACTCAATAAAACTCCTTTGAAACCCCATAAAACCTCATCCAAACATTAAAAACAAATAACCATGCATAAGGGGTCTTGTTGGCACTCAAAATATGATTGTCGGTGACCAAGCCATAAGGACGAATGACCCGGCCCACCGAAGTACGGAAGTCGATAAAGATCAACATATTGAAGACTTCTCAAGCTGACAGAGCCTCGAGTCACTCCATGTGGACACGGGGACTTCACCTCAGGAGAGCCGAGACAAACTCGTCAACCAACCGGCAGTGCGACCAAGCCTGCCCAATGAACCGGCATCGACTTTGTCATGCCGCATACACTACACCCGTTGTCCGATCAAGGACGACGGTCTATCCGGTGGATCCCCCACCATATGAAGAGGTTCTCCCGAAGATGAAGGAGTTCCCCCGGCTCTCCGAGACGGAGGACCGAAAGCTCCGTCGGCAGAAGATCTCGATCACCCGGCACGGGTACGGCCCTGCCAAGGTGGGCCCATTAGTGGCCGAATGATCACCCAGCTCAGGCGGAACTATCCCTGGTGTTACACCACCCCCTAAGGAGCTTTGAGTACGAGCCAGGCCGGACCAACAGCATGGAACATAGAGCCGAAGGCCATGTCGGTGGAAAGCCCGTATGATCAAATCAAAGCTATCTAGAGTCTCAGGAACGGCCGTACGTCGACCTGGGAGCTTCGGCAAGACATCCCGCCAAGGTTTCGAGGGGCACTGGCGAGATGACGTTCACGGTGACTCCCGGAATCATCCCCGGACTCATCGACGGGCTTGAAGCGCATGAGGAGCATTAGCCCGGCGCGCCTTAAACCGGCGCGCCCCTCATTCGATGCCCCTTATCCCGGCGCGCCCCCCTACCTTCAGCCCTTATCCCGGCGCGCCCCCCTTCCTTCCGCCCTCATCCCGGCGCGCAAGCTACCCTATCTGATGGCGCCTTAAACCGGCGCGATAAGTTGATGAAGACTCCCCTCGGCGCGCCAAAAGCTCACGCCGGATGAATAGCCTCCAACCTGTTATATATATGGGTGAGGTTCGAGAAGCAAAGGAGGAGAGGAGAGAAAAGAAAAAAAGAGAAGAAGAGGGCTAAAAGGGCAAAGAAGCAGAGAAGAGCTGAGAGGCAGAAGAGGGAGCAGACAGAGCGTTAAGAGGAGGGTCTTTCGAGAGAGGCCTTCGGAGGGGAGAGAGAGAGCTTTCTTGGAAGAGAAGTTTCTGTCCGAGCGTCCTTCGACGGCTGTCTTCCTCTGTTCTGGTTGAAGTCCTCCGGAGCCGAAGAAGGAGAGGCGGGCCGATACTCTATTTTGAGAACAGGTGGGCACCGGCGTCTATCTCTCTTTTGCTTTTCGTGGTTTTTTCCACTTTCGGAGTCTCCGTCTACCAGCTATAAGCAAGAGAGGGGAGGGATGGCAATGATATGAGCCGACCCCTCCCCTCCTCTGTGATTTCTCTTCCTTACTGTATCTTCCCCTGCGAATGATGAACGGCGACCGAGCAATGATGCCGACGCCGGATTCTTAACGTGTAAATGAGTAGCCCATTCCTGTTTCTAGGATGGCAATGCATATTTGAATGGCTGGACCAGCAGGTCGAACGAGTGATTTGAAACTTCTGTCTACCTCTCTATTTACATCGATGTGTATGTTTAAGGTCTTCTGGGTGTTTTCTCTGATCCTGGTTTTTCCCGATGCCCCGATCATGCCCCGAAGCACCGTGGGCTATAGAAACACTCTTCCCCGGGGTTTTCCCTTCTTGTCCACGCTCGTGTCTGATTTAAGGGTCTCTGCATACCCTCCGTGGACAGAGCTGCGCTTCTGCGTATGCTTCTTTCTACCGTATTGTCAAGGGACTAAACTCCCCTCGATTCCTCTCTTCCTGTTGCCCTGTGGCTCGCGAGGTGGGAGTCATTCTTGGGATTGCAAGATGCATCGATTTAACACTGCGCAGTAACTGTTCGAGCATATGCCTCTATGTTTAGCTCATCTCGCCTGTGAATTGATTACCCCTCTGATTTATAGTCACGTGAACCGCTCCGAGATTCCTTTATTTCGTCTTAATTGTCCGGGGAGGGGGACATTCCCTGTTACTCCGCACAGCCGCTGGGCGATCGGGAACTTTACCCCTCAATGGTAGATGTTTCCCCAAGGCCATAGCAGATAGCAACAAGGGTTTTAGCCTAACAGGCTTAGCCCCGACAATCTGAGACCCAATCGAGGCCGAGAGATGTATGCTCCTCGTAGGCCAGCCCTCGGAGCTTCACCCTCTTGGTGGTCGGTTCCTCTACGGGATGAGTCATAAGCTATGGGTTGTCCACCCCTCGCAGGCTAGCCCTCGGGGTGATGCCCCCATCATCAATGACCTCATCTCTCTATCTTTCCCCTTACGGAGCCTTGGTGCCCCTCGTAGGCTAGTCCTCGGGGTATCCTATCCGATGGGGTTTGCTGGGTGCCTCCGTGTACACCGGCGGTTTAGGGGCTTGCTCCACCAGTGAGTATGACCCCGATTCTCCCCTGTAACTCTTCTTGTTCAGGGGAGATGCTGTCAAATTTCAGACAGATTCCAACTAAATTAGGTTAATAAAGTGATCGTTCTGAATTTAATCAACTCAGTGCTCGAGTATGAACCTCGCACTGGGTTAGTCTTCATTTTCAGAGGGCTCAGAACTTCAACTTAATAAAGAACTGGCCTCAATGGCCTCAAGATCCCATGCATGGGCTTAACAAACTCAAAATGTTCAAAATTAATATCAAAACGGCGCGGTACTTCCCGGCGCGCCCTAACCCGGCGCGGTACCCCCCCGCGTCGGTATAAGGCCACACTCATTTTTTTTAAAAATTCTCTTGCGCCTTTCCGGCGCGCCCTAAACCGGCGCGCCCCAAGGCCCTTGCGCGCCGTTTCAATACGCATGATGACCGCGCCGTATTAACTACAACACCTACGCGTGACCGCGCCGTGTAAGCATTCTTATATACTTGTAGTCACGCTGGTTTTGAAGCGTCATGCTACTCTAGTGATTCATTCACCCCGAGTAAGTCTCGACTTTCGGGGGCGATGTCAATAAGCCGTAATTGGTGAATAAAAAGGATGGCCAAGCGAGCCCGAATCATATTATCATCGTACTCATTGTCAGATCTGTTAAGCGTTTTGCTTTCGCTATTACACTTGTGTCGTTCTTCCTCTTCTCGGTGGAGGGTAATAACTGTGGCTGATCGCCACCATTTCATAACACTATCTTCATGTGCAATCTAGGCGTGAATGTCTTATGTGTGCGCATGCATAGATCCTCGGGTATATCAAATGGCGTCGACAGAAGACCGGGTTACGCCCGGCCGGAAGTCTTCGCCATGCGCGATGGTGGTCTTCGGACCTATATCCTCCGCCACGTACCGAGGATCCATAACTCTATGAACTATGCATCTTCTATACGATAAACATGTGTATCCTGCATGTCTTCGTCATGATCACCCTGTAGTTCTTTTCTTAATCCGGCTTCGACAGCCCGCTATCTCGGTAATTAATCAAAGGTGTTCCCTCCTCGTGGGGGATGTAATTAACGCCATAACCTTTATGGTATGGCGGACTGCTGGTCCCGACCGAACCTCACATTCGCCCGATATGGGTCAGAATGAGCGCACAATAAAATTGTCACTCATGTGACTGGCACACCCGCGTCGTCAATCAGTCAGTTGACTACCAGGTAGCCAAATGGTTGATCGATACGCGAACGAAAAGGGAAAGAAAGAAAACGTTGGAAACAAGTCTGGCACGCCCGGTGGGACTGGTGTCACCTTTCATCTCTTTGCCGAGATATTCGGGCTTCAAAGCCCTTTCAAAGACTACTGATTGTTTTCCTATTTGTCTTTGCAGGCAGACAATGACAACTCATGGAATAGCTGGCGTCGACTTCGATCAGTCGATAGTTGCTGAACACGCGCAAGGGTACCTGGCGGTACCCATGGAATTCGGCAGCTTCCCTGCCGCTGTAGGCTTCCCCAACTTCCTAGGCTTGGCCTTCGTCGACATCCTAGAAGTCGAAGCCCCGGAACCTTCCAAGCAAGCTATGGAGGAAGTGGAACCTCTGAGGGTTCCTCGCTGCGACGACTTGCTCAAGAATCCGACCCCGGCCGCTAGCTGCATGGTGCACCACGTTGTACGTGGGACGCACCCCGCTATAGTCAACAAACCCCCTGGAGGACGTCAGCGTCGCCAGGCTCGCAAGAACACTGCTGTGATCACCGGAACTATCTCTCAGTCCGGGAAGTCAATGCTGGTGGGAGGCATGCGTGTCTTCCTCAACGGGCACACGGCGCGGGTGACCTCAGACCGAGTCATCCCAAACGTTCCTGTCCATAACACATATCAGGCCCTTGCTGGAAGGAGGGCAGAGATGAAAGAAGCCGGCCACCATGGCCAAGGAAACCCGGCACTCAAGCCGAGGAAGTTCAGACAGGTGTGGGTTCCTAAACGGACCCGACATGTCCACCAACTGACACCCATCTGCCGCCATCCTGTCAATGATGATGCGGAGGTGATAAGAGAAAGGGGCCTACCCCCGAAGATGGGAGAAGAGGTGGTTGCGGATCCTCCGCGCCACAGAAGTTTCCAGGCTGCGGCCCGTCAAACCAACGTCCCTGCCACGGGGCGAAGGTTCCAACAGCCAGCCGACAGAGCTCGACTGGCCTACATTCCTCCTTCTGGAGGCCGACCACTATCCCCCGTGCTACATCAAGAATGGGGTCGAGAAGAAATGGCCTGCCTGGTCAGAAGCTACTTCCGAGGATTGGGCAACACCTCACTCGGACAGCAGCGGCTGATGCAGACAGTCGCCACTGAAGAAGATTACTGTCCATCAACGGCAGATGAAGAAGAGATAAGAGACAGAATGAGGATGTCGTCGGTCGACGATAATGGATACGATGACGGCTTTGAGATCGAAGCCGATGAAGCCTTCCCCGAGCGGGAAGAAAGAAGAAGGGTTTTCGTGTTCGAGAGGCTGACCTTTCCGCAACAAGCAAGGCGGAGGGTCCATCGACAAAGAAGAAGGATGCAGGTTTTCACTTGCAACATGACTGGTGTACCCAGCCGATATGGGGAGCTTCCTGAAGACCCCCAAGAACTGGCTCAATTGGCCGTACGGCCGGGGCCAACTACCCGCAGGATAGAAGCAGCAAGAGGGCTTCTGACAATGATGAAAGAGAAACAGCCCCAGGTCTACCTCCACTGGGATGATAAAGCCCCCGTCTTGACCGCTAATGTGGTGACGACGGAAGAAGAAGACGACGTACTCCTCGACATCCTGCCTGAGGGTACGTCCGGGGAGACAACAGAAGGTGTCCCCACCACTATAGATCCATCAGTCTTGATACTGCTGCAAAAATATCAACGGGAAATAGATTCCTTGAAGAAACAGCTGATGGAGAAAACTGAACACTCATCGGCCTCTAAACCACCCGAAGTCCAGGGTGAATCATCCCGAGGAGCGGCTCGTCGAGATGACCCTCCGCCGCTTTATACACTACCACAGCCGTCAGAACCAACCGTGACGACAGCACAACAGCGGCCACCACAGCCTCAGCCGCTGCTACCTCCGGTGCTTCCTCAGGTGCACCCAACACCCCCACTGCTGCATCCTCCACAGGCGACCACCCTGGTCACCCCATACCTGCAGCCAGCACACTTCTATCCGGAGCCAGTCGACCCCACGGTCGTGAACCAGATGATGGTGGAAAGGATGATTGAGCTGAAGCTCGCAAAGAAGAGTGAAGGCGACTACGTCGCATTCGATGCCTATCGGGTGCCCTACCCGCAACACCATGCGGCTAAGCGACTTCCCCCGGGAGTCAACAAGCCGCCCGAATTTGACAAATTCAATGAGAAAGGTTCCCCAAAAGAGCATATTACATATTATATGACCGTTATGGGTGATCTGGCCACCGACGAGTCATACCTGCTGAAATTCTTCGGGTCCTCGCTGACGGGGCTCGCTTTCGAATGGTATTCCAGTCTCTCGGCCGGGTCAATTAATGACTGGTCAGATATGCAAAGGAAGTTCAGAGAAAGATTCCATGTCACAGAGAGGGAGGTCACAGTGGCCGAGCTCTATTCAACAAAACAAAGGGCAGATGAGACAACCCTTGACTACATCAAGAGGTGGAGGAACCTCGGAATGAGATGTAAGCGGCCCCCGCATCAGGAGGACGCTGTGCAAATATGTAAACAAAATCTCAGGAGGGAGGTCCTGGAAAAGATGATTGGTATGGAAATACGGTCGTTCGACCGGCTGAATAATGTGGTAGCTGAGGTGGAAGCTTTTCTAGCCAAGCCTGTCCCGACGTCAACTGCCAGCATAGCCCAGAAAGGCAAGGCGGCGGAACGGCACCCCACACCTAAAGAAGCGAATGCGCTTGATATCAAGGCGTTCGAGCAACAGAAGGAGAAAGGCAAGAAAGCGGCTCCCCCGCAACCTGCGAAAGCTCCAGATGATAAAGAAGGTCCTTCGCTGAGGGACAAAATGAAGAAAGCTTATTCCTTTCCAAAAGACAAGACCCGAGTCCTGTTCGACTGGGTAACAGAATACAACATGGTCACTCTGCCTGAACCAAGGAGGCCGGAGGACCTAAAAAGAAAAGACAGTCCAAGATTCTGCCCATACCACCAGATGTTGGGACATCCAATCGAAGACTGCTATGTTTTCAAAGACGTCATCGAAGGGATGGTGAAGAAAAATGAGATAGAGCTGGGAGAGTACAAAGTAGACCCCCCTCAGCCACATGAAGCCCCTTTTAGGAGGGCAGCAGTCAACATGATCTCACTCTACCAGGCATTACCTGAGGAGATCTCTGAAGCAAGCACACGGAGCACCTACGAAATCCATTTCCTGGAGCCCGTGAAGGAGCAGCAGGGGTGGCAGCAAATCCCTGTGAAGCACAAGAAGAAGAGGGCACCCCGCCCAAAAGAGGGGGCACATATCCGTGGCATTACACCCCGGCCTACTCCGCCAGTGGTAGCGCCCGTATGGGTCACTCCACCTACAGCTGTCAGAATACATACACCCAACAGGAGGAGACAAACTCCGCTGCCAGTAATCAAGGAAACCAATCCTGGGGTCCTTCGACTGCAACACTTAATTGAAGGGCTAGATGAATATGTATAGCCCGAACTGAAACCTCTGCTGGTACGGGACCATGTCCCATGGCAAGAGCTGGAGCAACTCTCACTCAGGCAAGGGGAGGAAGCTGAAGCAGCGCCACCTCAAGAGAGCAACCTGTTCTGGGGGCAAGCACCTGCAGAAACCAAAAAGAAGAAAAAGCAAAAGAAAAAGAAAAGAAAGGCCACTGGGGCCCATAAAATACAGGTCGCCTCCTACAATACCCTGTCAGCACTCTTCAACCTACCCGGAGAAGAGGAAGAAGAAGAAATTTGCTTCACACCCCATGCTGGGGGAGGCAAGGCCGAGGCCGCAACTGTCGCACATGCCACTCGGTCAGGCCGGAAATGGGGGCGCCAGCCGCCACCCAATCACAACATTATGTTCAGAGGGGAGCAACCCTACAAGACACCTCCACCGGAAGTTAAGGGAGTCCAAATCCCTCCTCCGTCAGGTCTATACAACAAGACTGGGGGCAAGACAGTCCCTTCATTCCTTGAATTCATGAAGATGTCAAAGGGGAAGCAGCCTTGTCAGGAGGCTAACCCTACGCCCGGGGTCATTCACTCGCAGCCAGCGCAATCCACTGAGGATGCAAATGCAGATGGGGCTTCCCCTACAGCAGCTAATAAAGAAGTCCCGACAGCCGATGCCAGTCCAGAGGGTGCCGAGTCCGAGGAAGGTGAAGCAGGTCCGTCAGGGCCCGCGAATCAAAACCTTTCCAAGCCCAGATGGGCTGAAGAGATGAAGCTCTCCAATGTCCGGGCTGGAAGCTGAATAATGAAGTTGCTCAAGAAGCTCCCTGCTCGATTTACGATCTGGGAAATTCTCTCTTTAAGTGAAGAGACTCGACAGGCGATCATCACTGCTCTGCAGACGCCTGCTCATTTTGAGACCTGCATAGCCGAGGCTATACCAGAAGCCAGTATGACCTTCTCTCCAGAAGACATGCTACTACCTACTGCCAGTCACAACAGGCCGCTATATATGAAAGGGCACCTAAACGGAAGAGAACTGAACCGGATTCTGGTCGATCCTGGTGCAGCAGTCAACATCCTGCCATATAGAATATACGAGAGGTACCACTTTAATGTGCATCTCAAGAAAGTCGGGGATATGCGTATCGCTGGCTTCAACCAAAAGTGTGAAGTATCTATGGGAGTGGCAGAGTTCACACTGATCCTGGTAGATTTCACTACAACGGTGCAGTTTCATATCATTGACTCTCGCACCTCCTACAAAGCACTGCTCGGCCGCCCATGGCTACATGAAAATATGGTGGTGCCCTCCACGCTCCACCAATGTATCAAATACAGCATCCAGGGGAAGGAGGAGAGGATATTTGCTGACATCCATCCATTCGAGGTGTTTGAATGTCACTTGGCAGACGCCAACCTATATACGGGGTCTCCCCGGAAGGTTTCTGAAGATGGAGCCCCCGTAGGGGCATCGAAGAACAAATCGGGTGACGGTTGGTATCCACCACCGCCGCGCGGATATGTCAAGCCGAAGGTGGTTTCCCACATCACGACTTCTGGAAATGTCGGCAGGGTGACACCCCCAGCATTATACCCCAAAGCTAAGGAAGTGCATGTTGATCGACAGCACGACCGCATCGGAGTCCCGACCGGCCTCACCAAGCCAGTCTCTGGCCTCAATGATCCCACTGTCGAACCTTTCAAAGCCTGGGAGGTGACATAAGAAGATGGGCCCAGCAGCTTGTTCTATACAGCTGAGGAGCATCCCACTCAGGAGGACACAGACTGCAGCTTCCCTGAGGATCTAGCCAACCCGCGGGTTCCTGTTCAGGGCCTGGCATTTACCACTGATCGGACGGCCAGGATGTTTCAAAAGCAACACATCCCTCCCGATTAATCTCAAAAATGCAAGGAAGCTTTCCAGAAGATGTGGTATCCTGCAAATCTGAATAAAGAAATGAGATGTGTCTCTCAACATCCGGGTCTGGGCTTCACCCTGGAAGACTACTATTACAGTGGGCGGTACGAGGTGGATACCATCTCCGCCTTCTATCCAACTGAAGATAGCCCTCTGGGGGCAACCTTTGATGAATATCCGGCGGAAGCCGAACATGTTGAATTGGCTCTATCCCAAAATCAACAAATGGAGACCTTGATCTCCTGCCGATGCTGGGAGCAGGTCCGTCCTGAGGAAGCGGCCTTTCAAGCCGAATTTGATACGGCTAGCAACAGCGGAGCCGAAGACATTCGAGAAGTAGGAGTCTCTCCCCCTACAGGGGTCCTACTAATGACAACTTCAGCACCCTGTCTGCCAACCAGGGAGGCCTTGGTCAACTCCAATCAAGGGGAGCCAGCTACTAGAAAAGAAAAAGCCACTTCTGCGGAAGATACAACTGTCCCAGAAGGCGAGACTCCTTCAACTTCTGCTACAAATCCAATATGCTGTCTGAGTCCGGCGGCAAACAACTACTGGCCTGTCATGGCTGCAACCTCATCTACAAGCACTGAAGCTGTTCTCTCACCCTCGGGAGCTGCAACGGCAACGGATGTGTCCATAGATCCATCCACACAGTCGCTAGCGCAAGCAGCAAGAGGACCCCATGAAGCGCTGGCGGTGTCTGACGAGGAAGTCGAAGTACTCGACCCTCGAGATGGTATTCCAGACTTCGTTGACCTCCAACCGGCACCTCCAGAGATAGAAGACGGAGGCCAAGCCACAGTCGATGAACTGATAGAAGTCAACCTGGGAAATGAGAAGGACCCTAGGCCTACCTTCCTCAGTGCCCAACTGTCCCCAGAAGAACGGGAGCTGTACATCCAGCTGCTGCTAGAATACCGGGATTGCTTCGCCTGGACTTATAAAGAGATGCCAGGTCTAAACCCTGCTGTCTGACAACACGAGCTAACAATCAGCCCCGAAGCCGAGCCGGTGAAGCAACCACCGCGGCGTATGAGGTCGGAGCTCATCACCCAAATCTGTGCTGAAGTTGACAAGCTCATTGATGTGGGATTTGTTGAAGAAAATCAGTACACCACATGGCTGGCGAATATCGTCCCCGTGAAAAAGAAGAAAGGACAGATCCGGATTTGTGTTGACTTTCGAGATCTAAATAAAGCCTGCCCTAAAGATGACTTTCCGGTGCCAATAACCGAGGTCATGATCGATGCTACAACCGGCCATGAAGCCCTGTCATTCATGGATGGGTCTTCTAACTACAATCAGATTTGGATTGCGGAGCATGACCGGGTCCATACTGCTTTCCTAACTCCTAAAGGCATTTATCATTACAAGAGAATGCCATTCGGACTGAAGAATGCTGGCGCAACCTATCAGCGCGCAATGACCAAAATTTTTGATGAATTGCTCTACCACAAGGTCGAGTGCTACATAGATGACCTGGTGGTCAAAACCAGAAGAAAAGAAGATCACCTGCAAGACCTCCGGATTGTTTTTCAGAGGCTGAGGCAGCATGAACTAAAAATGAATCCTATGAAATGTGCGTTCGGAGTGTCGAGCGAAAATTCTTGGGCTTCATCATCCGATATCGGGGAATCGAGATAGACCCCGCAAAGATCAAGGTGATTCAGGAGTTACCTCCACCTAGGAACATCTCCGAGCTGAGGTCACTACAGGGCCGCCTGGCTTATATCCGGCGGTTCATTCCCAATTTGTCAGGGCGATGCCAGCCTTTTCACAAGTTGATGATGAAAGATGTTCCCTTTTATTGGGATGAAGATTGCCAGACAACCTTTGACAAGCTAAAAGACTATCTGAAGACTCCTCCAGTATTGGGCGCACCGGTGAAAGGACGACCGTTGATACTGTATATAGCAGCTACACACAATTCTCTGGGGGCAATGCTAGCCCAGAATAATGAAGAAGGGAAAGAACAAGCCCTCTATTACCTCAGTCGGAGACTGGTCAGAACTGAAGAGAAATATACTTATATTGAGAAGATCTGCCTGGTATTAGTCTTCGCAGTCAAAAAGCTCCGGCATTATATGTTGTCGCATGAAATCAGCTTGGTGTCCAAGGAGGATCCCCTGAAATATATTATGTCCCAGCCGGCACTCAAAGGCCGCCTAGGCAAGTGGGCGGTAATCCTTATGGAGTTTGATGTCTCCTACGTACCGCGCAAGGCCATCAAAGGTCAAGCTATTGCAGACTTCTTCACTGAGCACCCAGTGCCCGGGGAAAGCCTGTGGGAACCGGAACTCCCCGAGGATGAGACCCTAGAAGCCGCCCAAGTATAGCCTTCCTTATGGCAGCTATACTTTGATGGCGCTTCCAGAATTGACACCTCTGCTACCGGGTCATCCAGGGTCAGAGCAGGGGCAGGTATAGTCCTGAAATCTCCGGAAGGAGAAGTGGTGCACACATCCTGTTCCATAAACAAACAATGCACAAACAATGAAGCAGAATATGAAGCCCTGATAATCGGGTTGCAGATTGCTCTGTCCATGGGAATTCAGATGCTGGAAGCATTCGGAGACTCCATGCTAGTTATAAAACAGCTGGAGGGAGAGTTCGAGGTGCGAAAGCAAGAGCTCCTCCCCTATCACCAATTGGCAACTCGCCTGATGTCAAGATTTTACTTCATCAGCATCAAGCATATCAATCGAGGCCGGAATGCTCAGGCAGACGCCCTCGCTAAGCTGGCCAGTTCATTGGCGGTCCCGCCAGACACAAGCCTGAATATAACAGTGATCAACCGCCGACAGGTCCCTAGCGTAACAGAGGTTCTGGCCGACGAACAAGAGATGGAAGTAGATGTCATCGAAGGGGTTCAGCAGCCCGACTGGCGAGAGCATCTCCTACGCTGGTTTCAACACCAGCAACTTCCAAAAGAAAAGGAACAGAGAATGAAGCTCCTGAGGATCAAGGATTCTTACGAGATGAGAAGCGGGACCTTGTTCCGAATTACGGCAGATGCCCGAAGGAAAGTCCTACTCCGTTGCTTGTCTTTAGCAGAGGCGGGACAGGTGATACAAGAAGTTCATGCAGGATCAGTTGGAGCACACCAGGCTGGCCCGAAAATGAAAATTGAGATAAAGAAGCTGGGTTATTATTGGCCCACTATATTTGATGATTGCTGCAAGTTTGCCAAAGCTTGTCAGAAATGTCAAGAACACGCTAGTGTGGCGAGGAGACCTCTAGTGCCACTGCATCCCACTCTGCCAAGTTGGCCGTTTGCTCAGTGGGGCACGGACGTGGTAGGGCCACTACCAGCATCTTCATCAGGATGCAGATACATCTTAGCAGCTACAGACTATTTCTCCAGATGGGCGGAGGCAGTAGCAC
This sequence comes from Amorphophallus konjac, assembly GCA_022559845.1. Classification (NCBI taxonomy): domain Eukaryota; kingdom Viridiplantae; phylum Streptophyta; class Magnoliopsida; order Alismatales; family Araceae; genus Amorphophallus; species Amorphophallus konjac. Next base: position 168,894,840 of record CM040119.1, on the reverse strand, counting down.
TAAGAGATGTGACCAGAGAACTAGTTGCAAGATTCTTCCGGCAGAATGTAATATTTCGGTTCGGGATCCCCAGCCGAATCATCTCTGATAATGGCAGCCATTTCAGAAATCAGAAGGTTTACCGGCTAGCCGACAAATACAAAATTGACTAGAGGACATCGTCCCCCTACAACCCTCAAGCCAATGGACTGGCAGAGGCCTTTAACAAGACCTTGTGCACACTATTGGCAAAGACTGTCAAGTCTAACAAAAAGGATTGGGAAGAAAGGATGTACGAAGCACTTTGGGCTTATCGTACTATCTACAAGACCCCAACCGGCTGTTCACCTTTCTCCCTTGTCTATGGGTCGGAAGCTGTAGTGCCGATTGAACTTGAAGTTTCTTCATTGCGAGTTACCATCCAGCACGGATTAGTCAGTGGTGAGCAGACCAATGCAGAAAGAAGATTGGAAGAGCTCGCTGAGCTCGAAGGAAAACGCCTCCGGGCGCAACAAAACATCCAACTCTACCAAGCTCGCATGGCCCGCGCTTTTGACAAGTTAGTCAAGGGTCGAGAGTTCAAGAAAGGAGACCTGGTGATGGTCAAAAGAAGAGAAGTGATGGCCTCTAACCCCAAAGGGAAGCTGGTCGAAAACTGGATCAGACCGTATATCGTCCGCCGAGTATATGAAGGGGGTGCCTATGCCCTTGTAGACCACAAAGGAGTCATCCAGTTCCCTCCCCTCAACGGAAAACACATTAAGCTATATCATGCGGCGCATTCGACACACCCCGAGTGATCGGTCGGAACACCCTTTCCTTGGTTAGCGGCATTCCGCCCTAATCAAGCTACCCTTTCCTTGGTCTAGTGGCACTCCACCCTAACCGAGCTACCTTCCCCTTGGTTAGCGGCATTCCGCCCTAACCGAGCTACCTTCCCCTTGGTTAGCGGCATTTCGCCCTAACCAAGCTACCCTTTCCTTGGTCTAGTGGCACTCCGCCCTAACCAAGCTACCCTTTCCTAGGTTAGCGGCATTCCGCCCTAATCGAGCTACTTTTCCTTGATTAGCGACATTCCCACCTAATCGAGCTGCTTTTCCTTGGTTAGTGGCATTCCGCCCTAATCAAGCTACTTCTCCTTGGTTTAGTGGCACTCCGCCCTAACCGAGCTACCTTCTCCTTGGTTTAATGGCACTCCGCCTTAACCGAGCTACCTTCTCCCTTGGTTCAGTGGCACTCCGCCCTAATCGAGATACTTCTCCTTGATTAGCAGCATTCCGCCCTAATCAAGCTACTTTTCCTTGGTTAGCGGCATTCCGCCCTAATCGAGCTACTTTCCTTGGTTAGCGACATTCCGCCCTAATCAAGTTACTTTTCCTTGGTTAGCGGCATTCCACCCTAATCAAGCTACTTTTCCTTGGTTAGCGGCACTCCGTCCTGATCAAACTACTTTTCATCGGTCAGTGGCACTCTGCCCTGATCGAGCTACCCTCTCCTTGGCTAGCGGCTCTCCGCCCTAATCAAGCTACCTTTCCTTCGTTAGCGACATTTCGCCCTGATCAAGCTACCCTCTCTCGGCTCGCATTCCGAATAAAAAAAAAGGAAGAAAAGAAAGAACTCAAAATAAAAATGGGGTTAAAAATAGAGATACCCCACCGGACTTGCTCCCATATCGGGACAAGTGCAAAAATGGCCGTAACCCAGCTGTGGCGAAAACCCGAAAGGGCGTCGCAGGTAAAATCGGGTACCCCGCCACGTGAAAACCCGAAAGGGCGTGTGGGCAAAAGCAAGAGGGGGCTGGCATCGGCGAAAACCCGAAAGGGCGCCTGAGTCGGTAAAGTGGTAATTTTCCAAATGCCTCTCCTATTCTCCACCCAATAAAACTCCGAAAGGGACAGTCATCAAAGTCCCACCGGAAATCCTTTAACAAATCCTTTTCGACCCTCGTCATCATCGGCGAGATCGGTCGATCTCTACCCTCAACTTGGACCCTACGTCCCTGTTGACAAACCCCATCCTTGTTTTGGCAGTGATATATGCCGACGAACAAATCCTTTTCGACCCCCGTCATCCTCGACGAGATCGGTCGATCTCTACCCTCAACTTGGACCCTACGTCCCTGTTGACAAACCCCATCCTTGTTTTGGCAGTGAAATATGCCGACGAATAAATCCTTTTCGACCCCCGTCATCCTCGATGAGATCGGTCGATCTCTACCCTCAACTTGGACCCTACGTCCCTGTTGACAAACCCCATCCTTGTTTCGGTAGTGATATATGCCGACGAACAAATCCTTTTCGACCCCCGTCATCCTCGATGAGATCGGTCGATCTCTACCCTCAACTTGGACCTTACATCCCTGTTGACAACCCCATCCTTGTTTCGGCAGTAGCATGCGCCGACGAATAAACCCTTTTCGACTCTCGCCATCATCGGTGAGAACGGTCGATCTCTACTCTTGAACTTGGATCCTACATCCTTGTTAATAAGCCACGTCCTTGCTTCGACATTTAACCAGTGTCGACGAGATAAACCTAAGACCAACCCTTGTCCTCATCGACAAGGACGGTCAGCGTTCCCGTGGTCCAGTTCTTCTGAATCTCGAATTCAAAAACAAAAAAAAGAAAAAAAGAAGGAAAAGAAATTGGGGTTAAAAATAAAGATACCCCGCCAGACTTGCTCCTATATCAGGTCAAGTGCAAAAATGGCTATAACCCAGCTGTGGCGAAAACCCGAAAGGGCGTCGCAAGTAAAATCGGGTACCCCGCCGCGTGAAAACCCGAAAGGGCGCGCGGGCAAAAGCAAGAGGGGGCTGGCTTTGGTGAAAAACTGAAAGGGCGCTTAGGTCAGTAATGTGAATAAAAATGAATGGTGAAAAGTGATGAACCATCCGTCGTCCAAAGGCCATTTCCGAGATCTGGGCGAGGGTCTTCATCCGATATCCCACTTATACACGTCTAGTTTCTATACCCCTTTCGACCCTTGTCACCATCGGCAAGATCGGTCGCTACCTATCCGGTTCTTGTCACCATCGATAAGACCGTCTACCCCTTTCGACCCTTGTCACCATCGGCATGATCGGTCGCTACCTATCCGGTTTTTGTCACCATCGGCAAGACCGTCTAACCCTTTCGACCCTTGTCACCATCGGCAAGATCGGTCGCTACCTATCCGGTTCTTGTCACCATCGGCAAGACCATCTACCCCTTTCGACCCTTGTCACCATCGGCAAGATCGGTCGCTACCTATCCGGTTCTTGTCACCATCGGCAAGACCGTCTACCCCTTTCGACCCTTGTCACCATCGGCAAGATCGGTCGATACCTATCCGGTTCTTGTCACCATCGGTAAGACCGTCTACCCCTTTCGACCCTTGTCACCATCGGCAAGATAGGTCGCTACCCAGCCGGTTTTTGTCACCATCGGCAAGACCGTCTACCCTTTTCGACCCTTGTCACCATCGGCAAGACCGGTCGCTACCCGTTCTCGGTTCTGGCCGTTCTCGGCATGACCATTTATCCGTCAGTTTCACTATGCTCTCCTGAGTCCCCCGAACTCTCGGCCGGCATAAGCAGTTTCTAGTCTTGAGAGAAAGTCGCGGTGCGGTGGAGTGAACACCTCACCCCTTCCCTGAAGGCGTGAGCGCTCTCCTGCCCTAGTGACTCATACACTCGGACTAGAATCAACGGGCAAATGAAAAGAAAAAAAACAATGACAAGATGGAGTCTTCATTCAAAACCGGGATGGAGATTTTTCATTACTATAAAGTAAAGGCACATGATTACATGGGCCATGCCCTGGAATACATAAGGTGCATTAAAAGGGAGCACATAAAGAAAAGAGACTACGGCAAAGGGCGTCGGAAGATGTCCTCCAGCACAGGAATACCCAGGGAGGGATGACGGATCAGTTCTTGCAATTTGAACTCGGTGGCCTCCAGCTCGGATAGCTTCATCTCCAGGGAAGCAGCTTGTCCTTCAGCCATCTCAGCGTCCTCAACCTTTTGGACCCCCAGGCGATCTACTTCTTCAAGTTCAGCCTCTATCCTGGAAAGTTTGGCCCGCAATGCCGTCATCCGGGCCGTTAGGGAGCCCCGGCGTTGTAAAGAGGTGTTGGCTTCGTCCCTCGCCCTCGCCGTAGTCTCTTGCAGAGAAATAAGGGCCGTCTTGCTTTCAGCCCGCTCCAATGATATGGCCGCCAACTGGTCAGCTGCCTCCCGGCCTAAGAACTCCCTCCTGTTCACATACTTCAGGAGCAAGATCACCCGCGGAGTCCAGTCGTCAATGGGACAACAGAGGGCCAGCAGTGAGCGGGACAGATGCTCTATCAAGCCCCTCAGTTGAACATAAGTTAAATCCCTACTGGCTGTTACGGTCTGCTGGAGGGTCCCCAGGAACTGCCACACGACATCACTCGAGGATTGAAGACCAAGTGGCGACGTCTCGGGCAGTTCGAACTCTACTCTGCTATCCACGGTAGCCCATATATCATCGGTCGTCCCGGAGGATGACGACGGCATAAGCTGCAGCCCACTACCACTGGGAACAACCGCACCGGCAGATGCGGTGGCTAGAGCCTCAACAACAACAATCTCTTTGCCGGTCCCCTGGGGTGGGAGTCCAACAAGAACCTCGAGCACCGAGGACGTCCGTCCCTCAATAATCTCCCCGGCTTCTACCTCAGCAGAGCCACCCTTCTCCAGAACTGACTACTATGCAGCCTCCCTTGACGGAGAATCTCCGGCTATCGCCGAACTATCAACTTCCACGAGCGCTCCGGGACCAACTGGAACCATCGCTGCTGCATGATCCTTTGGGTACCGCAATGCGATGGGCCGCAGGACGGACGGGAAAGTCGCCTGGCCTGTTCCCAGGGCCGGGAGTGGTATCTGCACCGTCATAGTTGGCAGCGCCACCTCAGTCTGCATCGGAGATATATACACTTAAAACTTGGCTAGAAGGAGGAGAAAAGAAGCATGGTAAGCATCGGCCCTGGATAGATCCTTACCTCGGCCGGGACTAAGCTCAAATCTTTAAGAGCAGCTCCCCCAGCGCCAGCCTCCTCACTCGTAAGCAATAATGACGGCACAGGACCGCCCCATGATAACCGGGCCGGGATGAAAGTCGGATAGTCACTCTCATAGGCCGAGGACAACCCAGCATCGTCGGTCTCAAAATCAAGCGGTGATGGCTCCTCGTCACTGGAGCCGCCACCATAATCTACATGCTCAGAGGAGGAAGACCCCTCTGCTCTCTCAGGACGCTCCCCCGTCGAAGTAGGAGCCTCGCCAGCAGGAGCATCACCCTCGGCGTAAGCTTTCCCGGTGCTCTCCACACCAAGGGCAGCAATAGATGATACCTCAGGGGCGGGTTCTCCTTGTCCCGAGGGGATCACCTCCTCTGCGCTCTCCGATCCCGGAAACAATGATGGTTGTATATCGACTACAATTCATGGCAAAAGGGGGTCAAGATGGCTGAAAATACGAAGATTTACGTTGCTATCACAACTAAACTATAGATTACCTTCTATCTCCCGCCGGGGTGTTGGAGAGGGCAGATCCCTTTCTATGGGAGCAGCAGAGACTTCCTCTACTCCGTCCTAGCCGCTACATCTACCGTCGCCTCCAGTCCGACGACCGCGGCAGCTGTATCGGCAACTGTCAGCATGGGCCACCCCAAGCGGTCAAAACAAGCTAATGCACTCTGAAGAAAAGAAGAGCCTACCTTCGGCCTCTAGCCCTTGTACGCGAGAAGCCTCAAACTCTTCAAAAGATACAACAGAAGGAAGGACGGTTGCCGATTCCTTCTCTGCGGCTTTCTTCCGGCGTGCCCGTGTCACTCGGGTCACCGCCGCTTTCGCCTTCCCGACGGCCTCTCGTAGTTGGGACCTAGTCCTCTTCCTCGAATCTCTAGGAGGTAGTGGCGTCGTGGTCGGCGCCGGCTCAGGAACTTCAAAATATGCCGGCTTTTTGGCCTTTATGATCAGCTCCCTGAAGTGCCGGGTCTCCTCCGAAGTCGGTCGGACTGTATACGCACAAGGGTAAGAATGACACAACCACAATGAAAAGAAGAAGCTGGACGAAGGGCCTGAAGGAAGAGATAGAACGTACTTGCCGGTCCCGTATAAAAGGGGAAGAGAGGCCAATAAAATAGCGATGGCGTCTTGTCCCTCGAAGCCGCCTCGCGAATAAGCCAGCATAGATCCCCGATCTTTTTGCTCGGCTCAGCCAGCAGTGCCAGGTCCTCATGGCCACGGGAGGACAGCAGATAATACAGGCTCAGATGGTCCAGCCCCCACCTGTCTGCATATTTGAAGGAGATCTGAAGAGGATGGTCCAGTATGGCTTCACTGGGGCTACCCACCGAGAGGCCGTGAGACCGAAGGAGTGCGAACAGCCAGGGGGTGTTGGCATATAAGTCAGCCCGCCTGTCCTCCTTGCGAATGAAAGCCCGATAGGGATACAACCTGTCCACCTCGGGACGCCAATCGGCCACGGCCGCGATGGGCTCCTCTACTGGCAAAGGGAGTTGCTGGAGAATCACCCTCTCACTGCTTACCCGGCATAAACCCCGAAGGGTCTTCACATAATCATCCTTGTTGATCGGGGGCAACTTCAGCTCAACTTTCATCTTGCAGCCTTTTACGAGCTTGCGGGCCTCTAGATAGGCCTTCACGTCCGTATTAGTCCAAGATTTCAACTTCTTCAAATAAGAAGCGTCAATATCAAGAACTGACTCCGGCTGGGAAGCTAAGAACCTGTGCTCCGCCACGGCCCAGCACTCTCTCCGGGAGGTCCTGTAAAATCCCGTCCGCGCGTTCCACCACTTGACGTATTCAGGCGTGACGCGAGAGAACCGTGCGGGGGCGGGCACCCGGAAAGAAACGTCTTCGCGACGATGGAAAAAGTCCCACCATATCCGGGCGTCGTCATTGGACGTTTGCCCGGCCCTGTGCCTATTGGGCAATGCAAATTGCGAAGAGGAATGTGGAATCTGCTGGTCGTAGCCAAAGTTCCGACTGAAACGGAACGGGTAATACGGCTCCAGCCACAGAATGCTGCTCTTGCGAAATACGAGGACACTAGGCCTGATGGCCAGTGCCCAATCAACCAACTCCGGCTCCAGAATAGGCCTGGTATAATTGGCCTGGGAAATCGGATGGATGTACTCCTCAGTTTCAAAGAGCTTGCATTGCCTCGTCCTGTTCGTCAACGGGCTCGAGTGAGCAGCTAAGCTCCAGAAATGAAGAACCCCGGGCGAGTCCACGGGAAGACGGGTCAATTTACCCCGAATGGCATAGAGTTGCTCCGCTAGCAATGATGGCTCGGCACTTGCAAACTCTATCATGCGCGGGACCAGAGGAACTGCTTGTAACGCCCGAGGAGCTGCCTCCGGGAACAGGGTGCAGACCCAAGCATTAAAGAAATGTAACGGACCAACCGTCCGAAGGCTTCTGGGGAGGCGCGTCTTATGCAAGTCTCCCAACATCTTGTAAATGAGGCACAGGGCCACTGGGCAAAGAGACAGCTTGGTACCCCAAGCCATAAGATAGGCTGGATATATGGCTTCCGCCCTGATCACGCTCTCGTCACCCTGAGGGAGAGCAAAGGAACAAAGCCAATAAACCAAATATGCAGCACAGTGAGTCACTACATCAACACCAGTAGGGTTTGGGTTTTCCCCCTGCCCTCCTCTCGAAGAAGATGACGAAGCGGCCTGGCGTCGTACCCTCTTCTTACGCTTCTGGGCCACCGGTGCTATCGGAGGAAAATCTTCATACTTGTTCTTCCCCTGGAAGAAATATTGAAGCCAAGCGCCCATCCGCACTCTTCGCTTCTCGCCCGGCTTTCGAGCTTCTCTCGTGTCGTGCGACGAATGGAAGAGGGTGCGATACGCCTTCATTAGATATCGATAGGCGTAGCCCGCCATATACCGACCGTCACCGTCGGTCTGGTCCTTCAACCAGTCAGGCCAACAAACTTCTTCATACGGCTCTCCATCAATGGGCAGGCCGCTGAGCTGAGATAGGCTCCACAAGTCTAAGGAGGTCTCCCCCTCTAAAGTATAGAAGGTGTTGTATTCAGGGCAAAACACCTCGATCATGCCACAGCACAAGCCTCGGGAAATCGGGTACCGATACCTTGAAGCGTACACGCTGTGATATACACCAGCTCTGGTCAAAAGAGGAGCATAATGATGCAGCACATAGTCTGTGAATTCCACTGCTCCGGGCCTGAATGCGTGGGCGTCTGTAGCTTTCAACTCAGTAAACCACCCCACGGAGATCTGGTGCTTGAAGCGAATCGCCAAGCAATCCAGCAAGAATGACTCATCTCTATATCCCCATCTCAACGGGGCAAGGAATAGACCAAAGATCGGCTTCTCCCGATCTACTCTGCCCGCGGAGTCATTCCACCGAGCAGGTACAAATTCGGGAGCTCTGGTCAACAGTCCATCTGCCGGAGCCAGGTCTTGCAGCCCCAGCACAACGCTCCACTTCCTGACCTCCCCGGGGAGATAGATGGGTCTTCCTCGCATTACGCATTCGGCCAAGCTGTCTCTCTCCACCAGCAGGGCCTGCTCGACCTTCCGGACGGTGAACACATCCCGCTTCCCCTGAAGGTTGAAGCGCTGAAGAAGGGACATCAGGTGCTTGTCCTTGGGATAATCCTTTCTGGTCACGCCCTCTCTATCATAATGAAAAGAGTCGCCCCCGAGGATAAGGAGACGACCGGTGTCTACAGTGTCCGTCTCTGAATCCGAAGACTCCGCAACTATGGCCACCTGGCCGTGCCCCCAATCGAGGGAATTGACGTTCTCCCATGTCACTGCGGCACGAGAAGAAGAACTGGAGGCCATGATAGCTGCAAAAAGAGGCATACCAAATAAAAACAAAGTCAGAAAATGGCTAATCAAAGGCGAACTCCTGACAAAATTTTGGCAGAGTCTCCCCAGCACAGGGAATTGCCGAAGAAAAGCGGGAACGCGTCCACTGAGGAACGGTCCCTAAAAGGCAGCCATCGGTATTACACCGAGGCCAGAGGAACACCCGGGGAAACAGCTCCGAGGGCAAGCCCTGCTAGAAGCCTCCCGGGGCCCAAAGAAAGGGTTTTGAAACCCAAATGGACAACATCTCCACTCACCCGAAGGAAAATAGCCGCTCTCGACGCCGGAGAAAGGGAAGAGAGGGAAGAGAGAGAAAAAGTTTATGCAAATGAGGGATGAAGAAGAAAAAAACAAAGGCGAAAGCCTTATATGGAGGGGGCCCACCTCCGTTAAACCGGCGCGCTATTTAGCGCGCCGGATTAACAGCCCTTTAAGCAAAAGGCACGCCGGTAAAAGGCGCGCCGGGTCAAAGCGGGAAGTCAACAGCAGCGCCGGATTAAAAGCCCAAGGGTCACAGGCCGCGCCGTACTAACATCTAAACGGTGCCGGGTTAACTCCCGTGCCGAATTAAGGGCCATCCCAGGCGCCCGCTAATCAAAGAAGGGGTCAGTCCGGATGAAATTCATCCGTCGGCCTTGCTGCACTCGTGCCTTGCTCGCAACACCCACGTCCGGGGGGCATTTGTTGGCACTCAAAATAAGATTGTCGGTGACCAAGCCATAAGGACGAATGACCCGGCCCACCGAAGTACAGAAGCCGATAAAGATCAACATATTGAAGACTTCTCAAGCTGACAGAGCCTCGAGTCACTCCATGTGGACACGGGGACTTCACCTCAGGAGAGCCGAGACAAACTCGTCAACCAACCGGTAGTGCGACCAAGCCTGCCCAATGAACCGGCATCAACTTTGTCATGCCGCATACACTACACCCGTTGTCCGATCAAGGACGATGGTCTATCCGGTGGATCCCCCACCATATGAAGAGGTTCTCCCGAAGATGAAGGAGTTCCCCCGGCTCTCCAAGACGGAGGACCGAAAGCTCCGTCGGCAGAAGATCTCGATCACCCGGCACGGGTACGGCCCTGCCAAGGTGGGCCCATTAGTGGCCGAATGATCACCCAGCTCAGGCGGAACTATCCCTGGTGTTACACCACCCCCTAAGGAGCTTTGAGTACGAGCCAGGCCGGACCAACAGCATGGAACATAGAGCCGAAGGCCATGTCGGCGGAAAGCCCGTATGATCAAATCAAAGCTATCTAGAGTCTCAGGAACGGCCGTACGTCGACCTGGGAGCTTCGGCAAGACATCCCGCCAAGGTTTCGAGGGGCACTGGTGAGATGATGTTCACGGTGACTCCCGGAATCATCCCCGGACTCATCGACGGGCTTGAAGCGCATGAGGAGCATTAGCCCGGCGCGCCTTAAACCGGCGCGCCCCTCATTCGATGCCCCTTATCCCGGCGCGCCCCCCTACCTTCAGCCCTTATCCCGGCGCGCCCCCCTTCCTTCCGCCCTCATCCCGGCGCGCAAGCTACCCTATCTGATGGCGCCTTAAACCGGCGCGATAAGTTGATGAAGACTCCTCTCGGCGCGCCAAAAGCTCACGCCGGATGAATAGCCTCCAACCTGTTATATATATGGGTGAGGTTCGAGAAGCAAAGGAGGAGAGGAGAGAAAAGAAAAAAAGAGAAGAAGAGGGCTAAAAGGGCAAAGAAGCAGAGAAGAGCTGAGAGGCAGAAGAGGGAGCAGACAGAGCGTTAAGAGGAGGGTCTTTCGAGAGAGGCCTTCGGAGGGGAGAGAGAGAGCTTTCTTGGAAGAGAAGTTTCTGTCCGAGCGTCCTTCGACGGCTATCTTCCTCTGTTCTGGTTGAAGTCCTCCGGAGCCGGAGAAGGAGAGGCAGGGCCGATACTCTATTTTGAGAACAGGTGGGCACCGGCGTCTATCTCTCTTTTGCTTTTCGTGGTTTTTTCCACTTTCGGAGTCTCCGTCTACCAGCTGTAAGCAAGAGAGGGGAGGGATGGCAATGATATGAGCCGGCCCCTCCCCTCCTCTGCGATTTCTCTTCCTTACTGTATCTTCCCCTGCGAATGATGAACGGCGACCGAGCAATGATGCCGACGCCGGATTCTTAACGTGTAAATGAGTAGCCCATTCCTGTTTCTAGGATGGCAATGCGTATTTGAATGGCTGGACCAGCAGGTCGAACGAGTGATTTGAAACTTCTGTCTACCTCTCTATTTACATCGATGTGTATGTTTAAGGTCTTCTGGGTGTTTTCTCTGATCCTGGTTTTTCCCGATGCCCCGATCATGCCCCGAAGCACCGTGGGCTATAGAAACACTCTTCCCCGGGGTTTTCCCTTCTTGTCCACGCTCGTGTCTGATTTAAGGGTCTCTGCATACCCTCCGTGGACAGAGCTGCGCTTCTGCGTATGCTTCTTTCTACCGTATTGTCAAGGGACTAAACTCCCCTCGATTCCTCTCTTCCTGTTGCCCTGTGGCTCGCGAGGTGGGAGTCGTTCTTGGGATTGCAAGATGCATCGATTTAACACTGCGCAGTAACTGTTCGAGCATATGCCTCTATGTTTAGCTCGTCTCGCCTGTGAATTGATTACCCCTCTGCATTATAGTCACGTGAACCGCTCCGAGATTCCTTTATTTCATCTTAATCGTCCTGGGAGGGGGACATTCCCTGTTACTCCGCACAGCCGCTAGGCGATCGGGAACTTTACCCCTCAATGGTAGATGTTTCCCCAAGGCCATAGCAGATAGCAATAAGGGTTTTAGCCTAACAGGCTTAGCCCCGACAATCTGAGACCCAATCGAGGCCGAGAGATGTATGCTCCTCGTAGGCCAGCCCTCGGAGCTTCACCCTCTTGGTGGTCGGTTCCTCTACGGGATGAGTCATAAGCTATGGGTTGTCCACCCCTCGCAGGCTAGCCCTCGGGGTGATGCCCCCATCATCAATGACCTCATCTCTCTATCTTTCCCCTTACGGAGCCTTGGTGCCCCTCGTAGGCTAGTCCTCGGGGTATCCTATCCGATGGGGTTTGCTGGGTGCCTCCGTGTACACCGGCGGTTTAGGGGCTTGCTCCACCAGTGAGTATGACCCCGATTCTCCCCTGCAACTCTTCTTGTTCAGGGGAGATGCTATCAAATTTCAGACAGATTCCAACTAAATTAGGTTAATAGAGTGATCGTTCTGAATTTAATCAACTCAGTGCTCGAGTATGAACCTCGCACTGGGTTAGTCTTCATTTTCAGAGGGCTCAGAACTTCAACTTAATAAAGAACTGGCCTCAATGGCCTCAAGATCCCCTGCATGGGCTTAACAAACTCAAAATGTTCAAAATTAATATCAAAACGGCGCGGTACTTCCCGGCGCGCCCTAACCCGGCGCGGTACCCCCCCGCGCCGGAATAAGGCCACACTCATTTTTTTAAAAATTCTCTTGCGCCTTTCCGGCGCGCCCTAAACCGGCGCGCCCCAAGGCCCTTGCGCGCCGTTTCAATACGCATGATGACCGCGCCGTATTAACTACTACACCTACGCGTGACCGCGCCGTGTAAGCGTTCTTATATACTTGTAGTCACGCAGGTTTTGAAGCGTCATGCTACTCTAGTGATTCATTCACCCCGGGTAAGTCTCATCTTTCGGGGGCGATGTCAATAAGCCGTAATTGGTGAATAAAAAGGATGGCCAAGCGAGCCCGAATCATATTATCATCGTACTCATTGTCAGATCTGTTAAGCGTTTTGCTTTCGCTATTACACTTGTGTCGTTCTTCCTCTTCTCGGTGGAGGGTAATAACTGTGGCTGATCGCCACCACTTCATAACACTTTCTTCATGTGCAATCTAGGCATGAATGTCTTATGCGTGCGCATGCATAGATCCTCGGGTATATCAAATGGCGTCGACAGAAGACCGGGTTACGCCCGGCCGGAAGTGTTCGCCATGCGCGATGGTGGTCTTCGGACCTATATCCTCCGCCACGTACCGAGGATCCATAATTCTATGAACTATGCATCTTCTATATGATAAACATGTGCATCCTACATGTCTTCGTCATGATCACCCTGTAGTTCTTTTCTTAATCCGGCTTCGACAGCCCGCTATCTCGGCAATTAATCAAAGTTGTTCCCTCCTTGTGGGGGATGTAATTAACGCCATAACCTTTATGGTATGGCGGACTGTTGGTCCCGACCGAACCTCACATTCGCCCGATATGGGTCAGAATGAGCGCACAATAAAATTGTCACTCATGTGACTGGCACGCCCGCGTCGTCAATCAGTCAGTTGACTACCAGTTAGCCAAATGGTTGATCGATACGCGAACGAAAAGGGAAAGAAAGAAAACGGTGGAAACAAATCCTTATATTTTTCTTGTTCCTCAAGTGGTAGCTCGGCTCCGATCTTTACTCCTAGAGTCGGGTCACCGTTAAGGAAGACCGTTAGCAACTCGCCACCAGGCTCAGATGTTGTGGGTCCCTCTTCGGCTCCTTTTACTCCTTTATTTTTCCCTTCTGACCTAGTGGCTTCGACCGAGATTATATAGCACCGTCTGGCCAATGCCTGGTTACCTCGGACTTCCCCCACGCCATACTTGGTTGGGAACTTCACTTTTTGGTGAAAGGTAGAGGGCACCACTTTCATTCGGCTGAGAATGCCTCGGTCGAAGATGGCGTTATATGTCGTCATCCCCTTAATCACGATGAAGTCTACCATAACCATAACAGTTTTAGGCGGGGTGCCGATAGTAACTGGCAGGCTCAGGGCTCCCTCGGGATAAGTTGCCTGGCCGTTGAACCCATAGAGGGGGGTTTGGATCCGGCGGAGTTTAGATGGATTCTCTCCCATCTTAAGGAAACATTCATAGGATAATACATCAGGGGCACTACCATTGTCGACTAAAATCCTATCTACGTTATAATGGCTTATTGTAGCCGATACAACGAGAGCATCATCGTGCGGGGTGGTTAACCCTTCTAGGTCCTGGTCGGAGAATACCAGGGCCTGCGATTCGGTCGCTTGCGGGGCCGTAGAGTGCTCAATGGAGGCTCGGCTCGCCCGCTCGGCATGACGCTTTCTTCCTCGGCTGCTATCTCCACCTGATGCCGCGCCACCCATGATGACGTTGATGTGGACTCCGCGGGGGGCATTGTCGATATCTTCAGGGGCATCTCAGTCTTCCTTCTGCTCAGACACATATCGGGATAGGTGTCCCTGGCGGAGGAGGCACTCGATCTCATCTCGAAGTTGATGGCAATCGCTGGTGTGACGCCCGTGGTTGCTGTGGAAGAGGCAATACTTGCGGCGATTGCGGTGCTTGGCTTTCATAGGCTCGGGTTGGTTGAGGAGGCCTGAGCCTTTGATGTCTTCATAGATTTCGTAGATGGGAGCGGTAAGGGGGGTATACCGCTCGTACTTCCGGGACGGCTCTTTTCGGTCTCCGTCTTGGTTCCACCTTTTTCCTCGGCCCGTCCCTTGCTCGGACGGTCGCTTCTTGTCCCCCTCCCAACCCGAGCTTGTCGTGCCTCGGCAGGCGCTGAGGACTTCCTTGCACTCTGCATGGCGCAAGGCCAGGGTCACTAGCTCGGAAAGGGAGGTGAGAGGATGAAGCACTAGCTCGCATCGCGAGTACCCCCGGTCAATGCAGTGATGGCAGAGGCCACATCCAGGCGGGGGATACGCAGGGCTTCCGATTTGAATCGGTTGATATAAGCCCGCAACTTCTCCCCCTGTTCCTGCTTGAGGGCCAACAATCCCGCCACTGACCGGGGTGGACCGCTGCCGACGAAGCTTTCCTTGAACACTCGCCCGAATTGCTTGAATTTGTGGATATTGCCGGAGGCGAGGGCCCTGAACCAAGCCTGAGCGCCCTGAACCAGAGTGGTCACTAATGCTCAGCACTTGATTACATCGGACGCCCCATGCAAGGCCATTAGGGCCTCGAAGCTGTCGTAGTGGTCGGCCGGGTCTCCCTGGCCATTGTACGACTTGAAGGTCGGGAGTGAGATCCTGGGGGATATCTCTGCCTTCAAAATATAGTTGGAGAACGGGGATCGCTCCTCGTCCTCCACAGGATAGGTCTTCTGCAAGGCGCAGAGGGTGCGCTCTTGCTCCGTGAAACGCCTCTCAAAGTCTCACAGCAGGAGGGACAGCTCCAGTTCTCGTTGGCCCGAGGGGCTGGGGGGGCGCACTTGCATGCTGTCACGACACTCCTCGGGGGCCTCGACTTTTAGAAATGGTCGGATGCTCCGGTCTTCTCTCTCCTCGGGGTTGAGGAGGCTTCCTGCTCTGGGGGAGGGGCATGCGATGGTCCTCTTGATAGGTTGCGAATGAGCCGCCGCCCCTGGATGTTGAAATGGCCTCTAGCGGTTTGCTGGGAGGCATCTCCACATGGGGGGCTCTTCCGGGGGAGCTGCGACTTCTCCTCCCTGGCCGCCTGGGCCCTCATGAGATCCACGAGGACATCCAGTTTTACGTTGAGGGTTTGGAGGTCATCGATGATCCAGCTGGGAAGCTGTTCTCCCCGCCACATATGGAGGTATCTCGTTGGCGTGGTTGCCTGACGGGGAATTCTTCGTGGGGAGGGAAGGTGTGCCTTCTTCCGTGACCACAGCTTTCCCTAGGTCGTCGGTAGTCCTCCTGCCAGAACTTCTTCGTACCATGATGGCTCTTTGTTCGTTTCCTACAGACAGCGCCAGATGAAGAGGGACGATCTCGCACTGCTCCTGAGCAGGGAAGAGGATGACCCCGTAACTTTGAAGTGTGAACTGCAAGAAGGGAAATGAGTCAGAGGTGCCCAGGGATAGATCCCAGGGGAAGACCCTCCGATGCTTAAGTAAGCAAAGTAGTAGAGCTCTGATGTGAAGAGAATAGTTAGGAGGAACGTGGGAGCGCGAGATCCCTCTCCACCAAAAGGTGAAGTGGTTCCTGCTTAGGGTTTTTGGCTCTTGCCTGGCTTACCTCTTTGTAGTAGGGCATTTCTAGTGTAAATAGTGGCCCGTTGTGTGACTGATCCCTGTAAGCAGAGGAGTCTCGGGGGGGGGGGGGGTTAAGTCTTTCATGCGGACTCCTTATAACACGCGGACTCTTGGTCTCCCCTATCCCCTTGAGCTTCCTGCCATTAAGGGACTTGCAATGGCTGTACCAATAAGTTTCCATCGGTGAGCCCGAGCGATAGGCACTTGCCCAGGAGTGGTCTCCCGAGCAATGAGTGCACGATTGGGACAGGGAATATGGGGCTCCGAGGGAGCTTTCCCGATCGAATTGATGCTCAGACTTCCCAACCCGGAGGCCGCCTAGGAAGCGCTTGTTCCGAGTGAGTTATTGGGCTTATATTGAGTGGGTCCGGGGGCTACCACTTCAAGGAGTTGGGCCTCGTTCAGTCTGGTTGGACCTCTTTTGGCCTCTCCGTACAGGCAACGAGATTTCCCCTCTCCAGCGGTCTATCGCAAGACCGCTAGTGGAACAGAGAGTCCTGCTCTACCTGTTCATCCTCTCCTCGGCCGTGGACGAACTAGAGTCCATCATCTTTTGATTTCTCTCTCACCGGAGACTCTTAGAACCTCTTGTTTGTTTCTATGGACTCTTGGGAGTATTATCTTCATAGATTATCTAGTTTCAGGCTGATTTTTGAGTCATTATCCCTCCAACTCGAACCTAGGGTTTGGGGGTCTATAAATAGAACCCTTGGCTTCATTGCTTAAGGAGAAAATTTCTGGAGTTTGTCACGAAGTGCTGTCGCGATCTAGAGCCACTTCCAGCCAAGGAGAAGTTGCTTCCACGTTCACCAAGCTGTTGGTCCAGGGAGTATTCAGTTCCTTTGGTCTAGCTTGTGTCTTTGGTCTTTAGTTTTGTCTATTGCTTCCTTGCGTCCATAGCATCTTCCCTCCTCTTTTCTCCATGTTCTCTGCATTCAATCACATTTTTAAAACATCCTTCTATCTTTTTCACGCCCCACAGGGGTTAAAAAAACCAAACCACCCAGGTATTCACCATTCTTTTATGCATATTAGCCTAGTTGAGTTATAAATACTGCACTTGTCCCAAGGGCTAATTGGGTTGTTTCTCTTGTTGTCTATACTCTTTTGCAGGTTTACAGGACTCACTGCACGAGGCCCAACCTTTCTGGCCGGCAAGGAGGGGTGGAGATCAAGTTCCAAACTACTGCTTGGGGTGCCCTAGCGATCATCTGGAAGGCCGTTTTCAGGTATAAGGCAGTCTATCGTAAGACCATTTTCTGCTGGATCGCGGTCGTCTGCTAGACCATTTTTTCATCTATGCGCCTGATTTTCTTTCTCCCGCTGGCGGGTGACTTCAACCAGCTCTTTCCAAGGTATTATTGTGGTTTTTACTACTTTAATTACTTTGGTGGCGATCACACATCTTTAGTTTGGTATTTGTTTATCCTTGTCATCATCTTGCTTGCTCTCTTTTATTTCATTTGCTCCACACCTACGATGTGTGTTTTTATTCTATTCCTTTGCTCCATGCCCCGGCGTGTTTTTTTATTTTTCTTCCTTCATAAGCTTTGATGACATGCCCATGCTCTTGATTTTGTGATTGTTTGAGTTAGGTCATTACTTGCTCACACACTTTCACATATTTCTCTCTCATATTCACATTATTCACATTCATCATTCATCACATCACATCACACAAAAAACTATCAACACTCGTGACTTAAAGTTCACAAGTAGTTAGGACACGCGTCAGGTGTTTGATCATGAGTCTCACCTGTCATTGTAACGAACAAAGTATCAGTCACGTGTTATGGACTTAGACAATTCACATGTCTATGTGTATAGGCACAGATGCAAGAAGAACTAGCATAGACTATATCATGCAGCTAGCGTAGACCTAAACAACACATGCATCGACCTGAAGTGTGCGTGAGGCACTACTTGCACCGACCTTACCTAATGTAAAACATTGTTAACATCGACCCGACTCAAAAAGGAATACAACTAGCATCGACCTTGTGCTGAGTAAGCAAGAATATGCTCAGACTTATATGCTGGCCGATCAGAATATGCACCGACTTGATTTTGCACAAAGTAAAAGATGCACTGACCTCTATAGTTGTAAGGCAAACAATGCACTGATTTCTTACATACATAAGACACTGCATGCACCGACTTTGGTTATGCACGATGCAAATGTGCACTGACCTAAGTCTATGCATATATCAATATGCATCGACCTTATTCTACCTTATAACAGATATGCATTGACCTTGTTACGCATGTATGAAAACATGCACAGACCTTTAGATGCATGAAGCAGATAGTGCACAGACCCTTGCATGCGTATATCAAGACACGCACCGACCTCCAATATGCATAAGACAAGTATGCACCGACCTTGGGTATGCATGAGAGGCTACTAGCACCGACCTTACTACATGAGCGACGCAACTAGCATTGATCTCACTTATGCAACCATGGCAACTAGCACTAACCTCACTATATGAGCGATGAAACTAGCACCGACCTTAAGTGTGCATGAGATGCTACTAGCACCGACCTCATTGAAGACCAAAACTTATATGCACCGACCTTAGATGCAGAATAACAAAGTGTGCAAAAGTGTTTTATGAAAAGGTCTGATATATAAACAATTAATCAAAATACACAATATTACCATGGTCAAGATAAATCACCAAAGTCAACTCTGCAGTCTACCAAGTCAACTCTACTATTGCCAATCATTCAAAACATAATCAACACGTAGCAATCTCCACACTGTTGATCAACTCCAGAGGAGACCCAACAGTTCATCATCGGAACTACTTGAAACATTAACCGAAAATACAGGGTGAGCGAAATGCTCAGTAGCGTTTATATCTCTGTACTATGCAACTTTAAGTAATTATTATTTTAGATAAAGTTACTGTGCTATGTTGTGAAACGTAACTAAAACATGGAACATGAGTAAGAGAGAGAGTAAATGAATGCAAGTAATCACGAGTAGAGAAGGTGAATTCAAGTAGAGAATGATCATGTAGCAAGTATTATCATGGAATTCGCCATTTCACGTAATCATGTACAAGTCAAGTATTTCATATAATTCAAGTACTTTCAAGTATTCAAGCAAGTCAAGTATTTCACGATTTGAGGAATGTCATAAACGAATCTTGCACGCATGTTTCGGTACAATGCCACACCAAGTCAATATAGCTCCCATGGACACAAGTACTTTCGGGTGCTCCCCCCAGGACCAGACCGGGCCCCATTAACGCCAGGCATTGTGGTTATGGATCATAAATCCCAAGTATATTTAGACATCCACATAATATGTATAGCCAAAGAATTTCAAGGTAAAGCTCATGAAATAAAGTACAGATCTAGCAAAAATTATCATTTAAGGAACAAGTAGTACAAAAGTATGAGTAGTTGTAAGAGAAGTTCAAGGATGATTTAAGGTACCATGTTTAATGACATTAAGTCGATAAGAAATTGGATTAACGGACAAAGCATGATCGGCTCTCATAGAAAACCTTGTTAAATAGGTTTCGATCAAGTTTTTCACAGCCGAGTTCTTAACTAGAAAATTGAAGAATCATGGCTAGGTAAGAGATGGGACAGTGGGAGGTTCTTCTCGTATTCACGAGGGCCTAATTAAGTAACCACTTATCCACTTAAACCGTTTGCCCGTGGACCTCTTTCCTTAGACACCGTTCTTCCTTGGAAATCTAGTTAGCTACGCGACTTATCGAAAACACGGTAACACGGTAACACAGAAATTGTTAAACTCGTATCGATCAAGATTATGCAATAAGCCCATGTAGTTTTAACAGATAATATCCACTCCATTTAACATGCAAAAAAGATAATATAATCATGGAGATCAAGGATATCATGAAGGTAACAAGAACTAGGGAGGAAATATAAGCTTATGGAATATAATTATTATTTTCAATATCCTTAACTTAATCGTGTGTGGATTTAATTGATATGCAACTGTTATACCCAGACAGTTTCCCAACAAAATATGAAAGGATAAGGGTTCGGGAATTTCCCCGAACACCTTTAGGGTATGGACTACCCAGCCTCTTCTACAAACTTGCTTGGCCCAACCAAGGGTCCCAACCAGCTAGCCGTGACATACGACAACATCAATAATTGAATGGGGCTACTCCTAATTGCTTAGTGACGGGCTTTTCCCGCATTCTACACGGCCTCTTGGGCCGACCCGGGGGCGCCCCGACTACAAGTTGTGCCACATGGCACCCAGCAACAAGGCTGGGGCCTACCCCCAAGTCGCCTTCTTCCAACCCTCTAAGGTCAAAGGGAGACCTAACTAAGTCGACCACAGGCTTTGGAGGTCCGCAGCGCTCATAGACGGCACATACGCGTGTGTCGGGCATATCCCCGGACACCTTGTGGGCGCGTATGTCCCGGTACATTTACAACAAACCGTGGGTCAACACATGACTCCAACACACCAGCCGGGTTCTCCAATAACCCTCCAGCAAGTCGGGGCCACCCCCGACCCTCAAATACATGGCGATGAGCCGCTTAACCTTAGCTCTCGGGCCAACCGGGGGCTACCCTGCCAACCCGTCGTGTAATGCGGCACACACCACGAGGTGGGGCCCACGAGCCCAAAGTGCCTCCTCTCCGCTCCGACAAGCTTCTACCCTAGACCCCGGGCCAAATCTAAGGCTTGCCAATCATTCACCTAAGCCGATCGACAACCCGAGGTGTGTCGGGCATTTACCCGAACACCTTGCGAGCGGCAACTACGACTCGATAACAATAGCCCCCATGGGCTAATCCCAGCATCCCAGAGCCCTCTGTCCTTCAAAGGACACCCCCAGACAACAAAAGAAGCCCCCCGAGGGACACCCCTCAGGGCCACGGCTCACTCTGGGAGAGTTCACCCCGGGCGCGGCTGCACCCCCGGAGGGCAAACCCCCCCCCTTTTTTGGGGAGCGTGCCGCCCCTCCTAGTCTGTTGGCCTCTCAAGGATTTCCCAGCCCTAGTCCCAGGTGCACCCCATCCTGGGCCCTCATGATATCCACGAGGACATCCAGTTTTGTGTTGAGGGTTTGGAGGGCGTCGGTACTCCCGTCGGGAAGCTATCCCCCCGCCATCGACGGAGGTATTTCATTGGCGTGGTTGCCTGACGGGGAATTCTCCATGGGGAGGGAAGGTGCGCCTTCTTCCGTCACCAGGGCTTTTCCCTTGTCGTCGACAGTCCTCCTGCTAGAACTCCTTCGCACCATGATGGCTCTTTGTTCGTTTCCCACACGCGGTGCCAGATGAAGAGGGGCAATTTCGCACTACTCCTAAGCGGGGAAGAAGATAACCACATATCCTTGAAGTATGAACTGCAAGAAGGGAAACAAGTCAGAGGTGCCCAAGGATGAATCCCCGGGGAAGACCCTCCGATGCTTAAGTCAGCGACTGTAGTAGAGCACTGGTGTGAATGGAGGAGTTAGGAAGAAGATGGGAGCGCGATATCCCTCTCCACCAAAAGGTGAAGTGGTTCCTACTCAGGGTTCTTGGCTTACCTTCTCACAAGAGGGCTCTTCCAATTTAAATAATGGCTCCTTGAGTGAATGATCCCAGTAAGCCGAAGAGTTTCGGGGGGGTTATGTCCTCCTTGCGGGCTCTTTATAGCACGCGGACTCCTGATCTCCCCTATCCCGTTGAGCTCCCAGCTTTTAAAGGACACGTAATGGCCGTACAGATAAGCTTCCATCAGTTGTCCTGAGCATGAGGCACTGGCTCAGGAGATGTCTTCCCCAGCGATGAGTGCGTGGTATGGGCAGAGAATATGGGGCTCCGATGGAGCTCTCCCGATCAAACTGATGCTCAGACTTCCCAACTCGAAGGCCACCTAGGAAGTGCTTATTCCGAGTGAGTTATTAGGCTTATCTTTAGTGGGCCTGGGGGCTACCACTTCAAGGAGCTGGGCCTCGTTGGGTCGGGTCGAACTTCGTTTGGCCTCTCCGTATGGGCAGTTAGATTTCCCCTCTCCACTTGTCCCCCTCCTACTCCCGAGCCAAAATTAGGCTCGGTTGAGTAGCATTTGGGCAGGACTTTTCGTGGCTCTAGTTGGGTGGAGATCTCCCTCCTGCAGGGGCCACATGATGAGGCTTGTCCTGAGAATATGCCCGTCATGATGAGTATAAGAAGGCCCCTCCCCGGGAGATCGGAACGCCGCGCCACCTCCAGCTAGGGGTTATAAGCATGACGCGTTATTTGCGTCCCTTTATCTCCTGGGTTTAGAGCTTTGCCATCCTTTTCATTTACATAGCGGGGCTAATGTGTTGTGAGAGCAGTTCGGAGGAGTGGAGAATCGCAGCGGCTTTCACGGAGCTAGATAAGATTACCGCGGTGGCGATCCGTCAACTTCCTTCTCCTCCGGAGTCCTCTGATCCAGAGCTTTCCCCTTCTTCTTCTTCCAGTTCCTCCATCTATTCAATGGCAGACCAAAATCTTGAGGCCGAGGGGCGGCAGAAAGAATAGACCCCAAGGGTTTTCTTGGTATAGTCGGAGCCTCTCTGCAGCGAGTTGGGGGGGGGGGCTGAGGTGAGGCGACTGGAGAACCAGTATGGGCTGCCTTGGCGAATTCAGTTCCTTGCGCCTGAGCCTTATAAGTCTAGTCTGGCCACTCGTTCTAGCCTCTTTTGTTCCTTCCTTTTGGCCTAGAAGTGTGGCTTTCACCTGCCCCTCCATTCCTTCATCACTGAGTTGCTTCGGTTCTACCGGCTGGCTCCTGTCCAGCTAGTCTCTAATTCTTATACCCTCATCTTCTCCTTCATTTTCCTTTGTGGCCAGTGTGGGGTGAGCACCTCACTGGACCTCTTCCATTATTTTTTCAAGCTGAAGGAGAATCTTCATGCGGGGAAGGGCTTCTTCTTCGTCCAGGTGAAACTGAACAGGAGTTGCGTGTCCCTTTCCGTGAAGGACTCCTCTCACAAGGGGTGGAAGACCCAATATTTCTAGGTGGGTGCATTGGCGATCAGTGTAGTCTGGAATTTCTCGATAGCGCCCAACTTTCACCCGAACATTCCTCCGAAGCAAACAGAGGTCCCCCTTGCGGTGGAGAGGGATGCTGCTATCCTTCTACAGAATCGCCGGCCGACTACTGATCTGGTGACCTCGTCCAACATCGAGGAGTATCTTTCTCGAGCACTGTTGCCGACAAGTGAGTATCTCAGGGACTTGTTCTCTTTCTTGTAGAGTAAGTGCCTTCCTTCTTTCAATTTGATCTTCTTCGTTCAGACCAGAGGTGAGCGGTTGAGGATGAGGCACCGCAGGCCGAGTTGGAGATCATCGATGGGGATGATACGGCGGCTCCGAGCGATCTCCAAGCTTCGGAGGGTTCTTTCCGTGCCCGAGACAAGGGTAAGCGGGTCACCCGGGATGACCCTTCCGAATGCCGACGGGTCAAGCGTAAGGATCCCGTGGTGAAGCTGCAGGGGGCTTCATTGTAGGCTCTGTCTGCCGAGAAGAAGCGGGCGAGGAAGGCGGAGGTCGCCCGCCCGGCCGAAGAGGCTTCCCTGCCAGTTCTCCCTTCTACAGAGTAGGAAGGGGCCGACAATGAAGGGGTCACGGCCGATGTCGGGGCGCCAAGCAAAGCAGAGGGGGCGCCAGACGGAGGAGCACGGTCCGAGTCAATCGAGGCTGGAGGGTCACAGGCTGAAGCGACGCAATCACAGCCAATCGAGGACGGGGAGGTTCGTGGCGGGGCCGCTCATTTCGAGCCAACCGGCTGGGCCCCCGAGACGGGGTTTCTAGGGGGAGGTGCCCCAATCCCGGCCGCTCTGGAGAGGGTTTCTCCTCCCTCGGCCAGTGCCTTCAGCGTCCGGGCCTCTCTGTACCGGACGTGCCATTCCATAGCTTCAGGAGCCTTGCGAGAAAAACACCGGAAGGGTCCCCCCTCCATGCTTTTCGAGAAACTTATGGAAGGTGGGCTAGTCTTGGCCCAGCTTGGAGCAGAGGCAGTGGTTGCGTACGCTCGGGTGGAGTCGAAGCGGGAGACTCTTTCATGGGCCCGTGGTGCGCTCAATCGGAAGGTCGAGCATTTGACCCTCGATCTTTAGGACCTTCATCAGGAGGTGGCCCCGCTCCGGGCACAGGGGCAGTCAAGCCAGGAGGAGGCTCGGTCATTGGCGGAGCAGCTGGCCCAAGCCCGTAGTATGGTCAATCGGAAGAATGAGCTCCTGGATGCGGAGTGTAGGATTCAGGTCGAGCGCGGCGAGTAATGGAAGGCCGAGCGAGAGGGTCTCGCGGACCGAGTTCGGGGGGCCGAGGATGCACGGGCCGAGGTCGAGAGGAGGTTGTCCGAGTCAGAACAGAGGATAGCCAAGCTTGAGAGGAAGGCGGAGCTGGCGGGGGTAGAAGCTCTCGAGCAACATAGATGCTCAGAGGCTTACCACGCTGCTCTTCTTCAGGCTGCCTTCCCTTACTATGAGTCAGGCTATCGTCGGGGCCTTCGGAAGGGCTTCTCCCAGGGCTTCAATCAGGCCATCATAGAGGCTGAGGCCCAAGCGAATGGGCTCATTTTTCCTTCCGGGCAACGCTATGACTCAGACTGGGGTTCCACCGACTCTTCCCATTATACGTCGAGCGAAGAGGGGGGTCGGGAGTCCTCGAGCTCGTCTGAGCGATCGCCAACTCTAGTAGCCTCGGGAGAGCACGCGACCGAGATAGTTCCCACGTAGGTGGGGTCAATGCTTAGGTCGGTCGTCGTCGAGAATACTGGGGTAGATCGTCTGGTGCTGAGGGGGCCTTGTCTACCAAGCTTGGAGATGGGCCCGAGGCCTGATGTACAAGCTTTTCATTTCTTTCCCTTTTGTAGCCGTGTAAGACCTTTTTGTTTTTTGGAAAGTATAATAGCGGTAATATTAAGTGCTGAATTGATTGTTTCTTACCGCTTTTGGTGTGATTTGACTACCGTATCCATAGTCACCGATTTTCTCTAAAGATATCACGCTTGCCGATCTGTCAGATAACTGACATGGCACTGGCACCTTTCCGCTTTTCCATGCCACCGTAAATGGCTTGCCGCTTTGCGCGTCCCGCTGGGGGTGAATGTTGGGAAATGAGGTAACCATCTTAGGGAAGGCTCCTTTTAGCATGTTTTTAAGGGGAGAGTCATTTAAGGCAATCAGCTCCCCCTTCGGCCTATAAAAGGTCCGAGGGGCGTCTCCTCCTTCTTCCATCGCTTAAGGTCATCCCTGACGGTTTCTCCTTCTTCCCTTTCCGCGAAGCGTTGTGCTGTCGATCTCAGCAGAGCATGGAGAGCACTTCAGAAGATGATGATGCAGAAGGCAGTAGGAGGGGAGCTCCTGCTATTCCACTTTGGAAGAGGGTTCGACAGTCGAGGGTCAGTTTGGGAGAGGGTTCGACATGCGGGAGCATGTCGCTTTCCTGTCCCTGTCCCGCCGATGCCATCCTAATCGGGAGGGGGAGCTTTTCAAGCTCCCTTCTCGCCTCAGCCTCCCCCTCCCTCCTCTTTCACTCTTTGGAGGATGCCTGCACCACTAGAGGGTGCTTGCTCTCTATTCAGCTTCCGTCCTCCTTCCAAAGAGTCAGCAGAGGAGGCCTTCTCTTATTTTTCCTTTTTCTTCTCTCCTCTTTTTTTGTTGTCCTTCCAATCCCTCTGGCACCTTTCCTCCGAGCTTCTAGAGGCAACGGGGCTGGCTATCCCTTATCCGAGCCAATTTTTGCACGAGGCAGAGTCAGTGGCTAGACGTAGGAGTGCCTACCGGGTTGGCCGAGCGTTTCGCTCGCGTCATAGTACCTGTAGATGTAATTTTTTGTTGTACATGCATATTGTATTGGCTACGGCCTACTTGATGTACACCAGAGTTTAATGAAAAGAGAAGAATGTTTTTTCCACTTTGCTTACATGTGTGTGCTTGCCAGATGATCAAAAGCAGAATTTGCGAAGTGTAGTCGCGTTCCATGTCTGAGGGATGGGTGTTCGTTTCATGGTGGACAGTCGATATGCCCCTTTCCCGAGCGTCTCGACCACTCGGTAGGGGCCTTCCCAGGTAGGGGCTAGCTTCCCCGCCGCCTCCAGTGGTTGAGGGGCTTCGGCCTTTCTCAGGACGAAGTCCCCTGGCTGGAAGTGTTTGTCTCGGACCCTAGAGTTGTAGTATCGAGTGATGCACTGTTGGTATTCCATTGCTCGGATCTTTGCAATCTCTCGGATCTCATCTGCTAAGTCGTGGGTTTATAGTAGTCTCTGCTCGTTCACCTCGGGTTCGAAGTGGACGACTCGGAGAGGGGGATTGCCGACCTCCAATGGAACCACGGCTTCCGTGCCATACACCAGCAGAAAAGGTGTTTCACTGGCGGCCGTTCTCAGAGTTGTTCGATGCGACCATATTACGCTCGGTAGTTCCTCGAGCCAACTTCCCTTGGCCTTATCGAGTCTGATTTTGATGCCTTTTAAGATAGTTTTTTTCACATTTTTGACCAGTCTGTTGGCCTGAGGGTGGGCTACCGAAGTGAAGTGGTTGCGAATGTTTAGGTCGGCACATTTGTCTCTGAAATAATGAGAATCAAATTACCGACCACTATCACTCACTATCACTCGGGGGACACCGTAACGACAAATGATCGACTTCCAAACAAAACTCCATACGACTGACTCGGTGATCCTGGTGGTGGCCTCGGCTTCGATCCATTTTATGAAGTAGTCGATGGCGACGATGACGAACTTCTTCTGAGCTTGAGCCGTGGGAAATGGCCCGAGAATATCTATTCCCCACCGAGCAAAGGGGTATGGCTCGACAAGGGTGATGAGCTCCGTGGCGGGCTGGTGGATTAGATGGTCAAAACGGTGACATCGGTCACACTTCTGCACATAGGTCATGCAGTCGCGTTGGAGAGTGGGCCACCAGTAACCATGTCGAAGCAAGATCCTGGCGAGCGATCTTCCTCCTTGGTGCGCGCCGCAGATGCCTTCGTGTACTTCCTGAACCGCTCGGCTAGCTTCGTCGGCGCTGATGCACATGAGGAGGGGACCGGAGAAAGATCTACGGTACAAGTCATCATCCAGCATGACGAAACGCCGAGCTTGGTACTTGACTTTTCAAGCCTCCCGAGGGTCGGGGGTGTAATACCCCAATTTTTTTTCAAGAAATTAATTAGAAATTCCTTAATAAATAGAATAAGTTAAATTTTGACCATTTTACAAAAATCTAGAAAAATTATATTCTTGTAGAGGATAACAAGTTTAACAAACCTATCTTCTATTACCAACCCAAATAAAATCTGTAAATAGGCTGAATTTATGGATTAAGCCCAAATTAAACACTTAGTTAACCATACCTTGAAACGCAAAATTCGAGCCCAATACTCCATCAAACGAGCCCAAACCAGTAGCAAATGAAAGGCCAGGATGAGAGGATCATTTCTCTTCTCTTAATCTCCTGAAACCCTAACCCTAAGACATGCAATCGACGGAGATTGGATCGCGTCAACAATTACGGCGGCATTCGCATCAACCCAACTTGCGTGGACGAATACTCCGCGCATAGAACCCTCTAGAAGGCGTGTGACCTATAAAAATGAAGCTCTCTAACCCTAGAATCGTTTAGAACCAGTGGCGGCTGCCGAGGAGCTGGATCGAGGGAGATCTCCAGCGATTAGGGGCTGCGTGTACCAGCGCCTTGGGTTTTCTTTCTCCTTCCTTCTTCATCCGATTTCGGTAGGTGATAGCAAGCCAAACCCTACAAATAATATTTAGTTGGAAGTGTCATCGTGTCAACTTTTCATTGATGTAGAAAGCCCTAAATTTTATCAAGTGTTCTGCGAGAATTTTTGGTTTTAGTAGAAGCATGTCACATCTAGGGTTATAACTATTCCCTTTCGATTTAGTAATCTCAGGCCGCAAACATAAAATTGATTCATGCATCTTGTAGAGTTTTTCGTGCTCTTTCTCTTGGTAGTAAAATCCCCAGATTTAATATTTTATATCATGCGAATTTTATGTTTTATCCCAACCCTAGCCAACCTCGCTGGAGGCGGGCAAGGCAGAGGGGCAGCGACCTGTTGAGGTTGCGCGGCCTCCCGATAGACCGCCCAACCATCTAGGTGGCTAGTTACAGACCGTCCAGGACTTCGATCTCCGATCGTTTCCCTGACCCCCCTATTTTGGTTTAGACGGCCTCGCGACAGACCGCATATCCTTACAAGCTGCCGGATTTCGACCGTTCTACTATTTTACTACTGTTACCTCTCGGGAGGCACGCGGCAGATCCCTGACCGCTCAACCTAAGCGCGGCCAGTCTTCAACCGTTCAGCGTCCTTAGTGGCACCCTACTGACCGCCCAACTCCATAAGGCCTTCGGACTTGACAGAGATTGAGCGGCCATAAGTGGACCGCCTATATCGTTGCGCCACCATAAGTGGACCACCTATATCATTGAGCGGACAACCAGATATCGTTCGCTTCTGGTTGTTGCCAATTAACCTTGGTCATTTATCCTTGATCCATCTTCGACCAAACCCCAAATTGATCAGCCCAGTAAGCCCTAGGCCGACCAACAGACAGTGGGCTGGACTCTGGTTCAGTTCCACCCTGTCTATGGTAGCCGGGGGCCCACTTGAGCGAATTTCCAACTTATTGATTGGCCCTGCGTTGCACAGACTATATTGGACCATCCATATTACAGGCGGCCCATATTGGACCGTCCTTCCATTGAGCGGCCCAATGTTGCTCGTATATCTTGTTCTTACCTTCTTGCCCTACGCAACTTATTTTTGACCGTCCGTATCTTGCACGGCCTAGTAGTGCCCGTTCAGCGGACTTGCGCCACCTAGTAATTACCATCCAACTTTTGAGCGGCCGTTAATCATCCGTTCAACCTTGACCTCGTGGAGACTGATCTTCAACCCAGTTCTTGAGCGGCTCAGAATTGACCGCCCAGTTCTTGAGCAGCTCAGAATTGACCGCCCAGTGCTTGCGCGGCCTTGTAGTGACTGCCTATATCCCAGAGACGAGTTTTCTCCGTGTTTTATGGTTTTGAATCCAAGAACATGATGGTTCTTGATAACTTGAACTCCTGGACAGAAATTCTGGACAATATCTCTTCAACTTAGCCTTGGGATGTTCCGAGGTAAGTTTGTACTTGATTGTAATTGGCCATTTTTACTTGATTAAAGTCTAGACAACTTGGGATCTTGGATCCAATAAATCAATGCCAACGTATCATAGGGGCCCGGTCTGTTCCTGGGGAGAGCGCCCGAAAAGTACTTGTGCCCATGGGAGTTTGTAATGACATGGTGAGGCATTGCACCGAGTGCATGACTAGCGTGATGTCTATGACAATGATCTCTTAATCTCTTACTTGAATCATGTTCGACTTGGTTATATTCTTGCTTATTGGCCAATCTCCTACAATTTCATGTTATTTATATTGTTCATAAACTTACAATTCTTGTAGTTATATCATCCTGCCATATTGTTATTCCATTTCGTTCTTTAGTACTTTCTTTTTATGTTGTTTCATCCGATCGTCATTTCTTATCTTTCCGTTTCATATAAACATGTACTTAATTGATTAATTACTTACACTTGCCTGTTGTTACCTACTGAGCGTTCGCTCATATAGTTGTTTCCCCCCTTTCCAGGCAGCTCAGGTGAAGATTCACAGATGGATGGGAATGGGCCAGAGTGATGACTTGGAATGTATCAGCTAGTAGATATGTTAAGATTGTTATAGTTGTTTTACATCTAGCTATGCCTTAGAGCTTGTGTTAGTTATTGTAACAGAGTCAAGTAGAGGTTATGCTTAATTATGTTTAAGTCGGTTTGATGGCTATTGTAATAGATTTAGAGTTATTTCTGTTCATGATGTTGTGTAAACTCTTAGCTTAGCATGTTATCATTACTAGCGTTTTCTACTGCCAGTCCCGATATTCCGCGTCGAGGCATGATAGTTTGGTGGTATCAGAGCCTAGGTTTTCTAATATTCCTAGGTTCTCTAAGTTCTAGGATCCTAAGTGATATCATCGGACCTATAACCTTGTTATAAGTCTAAGGACCCAACCTAGTGAGATTTGTGTAGAAGATTGGGGATGAGTTAATAATCTAATTGCACGATTATCCATTCTTAATTGAACCTAACACAACATACTCCACATGTAGGCTTTTGTAATGGCAGGAGAACGCGCGGAATGGAGGAACTTGCAGCGTACGGTTCAAGGACTTACTCAGGCTTTGCAACAAGTGGCCCAAGGAGGAGCTGCAAACCATGGCACTGGCGACCTTTATCGGAACTTTTGTGAGATGAATCCCCCGTAATTTGGTGGCTCGACAAACCCTGATGAAGTCGAGCACTGGCTTGAAGAGATAGGGAGGATTTTTGAAGTGATGCAATGCAGCGATCAAGAACGTGTCCTCTTGTCGACCTTTCAACTTGAACGTGATGCGAGGACATTGTGGAACGCAGTGAAGGCTACCCTTGGTGATAGACATGTCACATGGGAAGAGTTCAAGGAATTCTTCAATGGTAAATATTTTTCTGATAGAGTACAAGAGAAGAAGGCGGCTGAGTTTGTTTCTTTAAAGCAACGAAATCTATCTGTAGCTGAATATGAAGCTCAGTTCTCTCGACTATCTCGTTATGCTACTCACTTGATATCTACCGAGAAGATGAAGGCTAAGCGCTTTCTAAATGGGCTGAAGCTGTAGTATATCAACCAGTTGGCACCGATGGAAATTCAAACTTATTCCGAGATGTTGAGAAAGGCTCAAGTATTGGAAGATACTTTAGAAATGACGGATAGAATCAGTGGGAAGAATGTTAAGAAAGAACAACACTATACTGGTTCAGGGAGTATCAAGCCCGATCATGGCGGGAAGAGGGCCATTAGCGGGTCTGGTTCATGGAAGGGCAAGATGCCGAAGAATGAAGACAAGAAGCATGGCCCTATTGTTCCATTCAAGGGCATATGCAAGTGTTGTGACCGTCCAGGTCACAAGATAGAGGAGTGCTGGCGCAAGCTAGGCGCCTGTTTATATTGTGGCAGTAGGGACCACCGTATTCCCGAGTGTCCTCTTTTATCTGAGCAAGCTACCCCGGTGAAATCGCAAGGAATCAAGAAGCAGCAAGGCAAGCTCCAGGCTCTACAAGAAGACGAGGCAGGACCCGCCGAGGAGGGTGGACTCGTCGAAGGTACTCTTATTATACATGATAAATCAACTTTTGTTCTTTTTGATACTGGTGCCACTCATTCTTTTATTTCTTGGAGATTTGCGAAGTCTTTAGCTGTGAAGCCAATTTTGATGAATTCTCCGTTAGAGATTTCAACCCCTATTGGTTTCAGATCAGCAATTAAGTATTTCTATCCTTCCAGTAAGGTCATGATCAATGAATAAAACCTGCCACCTGATTTAGTTTATATGGACATGAGGGATTATGATGTAATCCTAGGAGCAGATTGGTTGGCTAAGTATGATGCCAATGTTCAATACAGATCTAGTTCTGTGTCTTTCACTAGACACCCTGGACTTTCTTTTATAGGAATTAGACACCATAAGTCTGGTCCACTTATTTCGGCTCTTCGAGCTGATAAGCTGATGAGGAGAGGATGTAAGGCTTTTCTAGCCTTTATTTATGTGACCCCTGAACAGAAGATTGAGATTGAGGACTTTTCTGTCATCCGAGATTTTCCAGATGTCTTTCTTGAGGAACTGCTAGGACTTCCTCCTAAAAGGGAAGTTATCTTTTCTGTTGATCTAATTCCTTGTGCGACTCCTATTTCCAAAGCTCCTTATCGTATGTCTCCTGTGGAGCTAAGGGAACTAAAGCAGCAGTTGATAGAATTGCTTGAGAAAAGGTTCATTCATCCAAGTACTTCCCCTCGGGAGCCCCTGTATTATTCGTCCGGAAGAAGGATGGTTCGATGAGGTTGTGCATCGATTATCGACAATTGAACCAATTGACTATCAAGAACAAATATCCATTACCAAGGATTGATGAGTTATTTGATCATATAGCAGGAGCTCAGTATTTTTCTAAGATCGACCTTCGATCTGGATATCATCAGTTATGAATTAAGGAAGAGGATATCTATAAAACAGCCTTCCGCAGCAGGTATGGGCATTTCGAATTTGTAGTAATGCCTTTTGGGCTAACGAATGCACCTGCAGCTTTCATGCAGCTGATGAACGATGTGTTTCGGCCCTATCTTGATTAATGGGTCGTGGTGTTCATTGATGACATCTTGATTTATTCTAAGAGTGAGGTGGAGCATGCTGAACATTTGAGGATGGAATTGCAACTATTGAGAGATCATCAGTTATATGCCAAGTTTAGTAAGTGTGATTTCTGGCTGCAAGAGGTGTCCTTTCTAGGGCATATCATCACAAAAGAAGGTATTTCTGTTGATCCTTTGAAGGTAGAGGCAGTAAAGAATTGGGATAAGCCTACTAATGTGACTAAAGTGAGAAGTTTCCTAGGCCTAGCAGGTTACTATCGAAGGTTTATTCAAGATTTCTCCAAAATTACGGTACCTCTGACAAGATTAACCCGCAAGGAGATCAAATTTGATTGGTGAGAAGATTACGAGCGAAGCTTTCAGACCTTGAAGGAATGTTTGACTACTACACCTGTTTTGGCTTTACCTTCTAGAGAAGGAGGTTTTATTGTATACACTGATGCTTCAGGTATTGGTTTAGGGTGTGTACTCATGTAACACGGGAAAGTGATAGCCTATTCTTCTAGGCAGTTGAGGAAGCATGAAGAGAATTATCCTGTTCATGATTTGGAGTTAGCAGCAGTGGTGTTCGCCTTGAAGATATGGAGGCACTACTTGTATGGAGAGGCATTTACGGTGTTTTTAGATCATAAGAGTTTGAAATACTTATTTTCTCAGAAGAAACTCAATATGAGACAGCGAAGATGGCTGGAGTATTTGAAGGACTTCGATTTCTCCATTGAGTATCATCCTGGAAAAGGTAATGTTGTGGCAGATGCCTTAAGCCGCAAGCCTATAGCTAAGTTGTCAAGCTTCATGTTACAAGAATGGAAATTGCTGGAGCAGTTAGCTAGTTTGGATCTTAATGTTGATAAGGATCGGGTTATGATTGCTCAGATTCAACTTAAGCCCGAATTATTGATGGAAATCAAGTCTCTGCAAGATGATGACCGAGAGTTGGTAGAGATCAAGAGGAGTTTGAGTAACAGACCTGACTTCATGATGACTGATGATGGAAGATTGTTATTTCAGGGAAGAACTTGTGTACCTGATGTAGCTGAGATAAAGAGTAAGATCCTCGAGGAAGCTCATAGATCCAGATACACCATTCATCTTGGAGGTACTAAGATGTTTAAGGATTTTAAAAGATCCTTTTGGTGGCCGAATATGAAAAGGGAAGTTGCGGACTTCGTAAGTAGATGCTTGGTTTGTTAGCAAGTCAAGGCTGAGCATTTCAGACCAGTGGAGAAATTGAAACCCCTTGATATATCCCAATGGAAGTGGGAGTGCATTGGCATGGATTTCATTATGGGTCTACCTTGGACTCGTAGTGGATTTGATGCAATATGGGTGATTGTCGACAGATTGACAAAATCTGCTCATTTCTTATCTATTAAGTCTAAATGGACAGTTGATGTCTTGGCTGCTTTGTATATGGAGGAAGTGGTAAGACTACATGGTATACCAGTCAGCATTCTGTCTGATAGAGACCCCAGGTTCACTTCTCATTTTTGAAAAGGATTGCAAGAGTCCTTGGGAACTCGTCTGAATTTCAGTACTGCTTTCCATCCACAAACAAACGGACAGACTGAAAGGACCAACCAGATAGTGAAAGATATGCTTAGAGCCTACATGATTGACTTTGGAGGTAGTTGGAGTGATTACTTTGCATTGGTTGAATTAGCCTATAACAATAGTTACCGGGCCAGCATTCAGATGACTCCATTTGAAGCTTTGTATGGTAGAAGCTGTCGATCCCCATTATGTTGGGACGAGGTAGGTGAGAAGCAATGGCTTGGACCAGATCTCATTTCCGAATCTTCCAAGAACATCTGTATTATCAGAGATCGGTTGCAAGTAGCATAATCAAGACAGAAGAGTTATGCCGACACCAGGAGGAGAGCTTTGGAATTTTAGGTTGGTGAGCATATGTTTTTAAAGGTTTCTCTTATGAGAGGGATTCGAAGGTTTGGTATTCAGGACAAACTGAGTCTAAGATACATTGGTCCATTCGAGATTCTGGAAAGAGTGGGGGAGGTTGCTTACCGTTTGGCACTACCACTTCAGTTATCTAGAGTACACAATATTTTTCATGTGTCTATGTTACGGAAATATGTGTATGATCCCACTCACATTATTTAGCATATGGACTTCGAATTGAAGGAAGATCTAACTTATGAAGAAAGATCGATCAAGATTTTGGATCGGAAGCAACAACAACTCAAGAATCGTTCGATACCGATGGTTAAAGTGCAGTGGAGTCGGCGTGGAACTGAAGAAGCTACTTGGGAGTTAGAAGATACTATGCGGATGTAGTACCATGACTTTTTCTAGGTGAGCTATCTCACTGCATCTTTTTATTATTTAGTGCATTGAATTTGGAGGACCAGATTCCTTAAGTGGGGGAGGGTGTAATACCCCGATTTTTTTTCAAGAAATTAACTAGAAATTCCTTAATAAATAGAAAAGGTTAAATTTTGACCATTTTTTAAAAATCTGGAAAAATTATATTCTTGTAGAGGATAACACGTTTAACAAACTTATCTTCTATAACCAACCCAGATAAAATCTGTAAATAGGCCAAATTTATGGATTAAGCACAAATTAAACACTTAGTTAACCATACCTTGAAACACAAAATTCAAGCCCAATACTCCATCAAATGAGCCCAAACCAGTGGCAAACGAAAGGTCAGGATGAAAGGATCGTTTCCCCTCTCTTAATCTCCCGAAACCCTAACCCTAGGAGATGCAATCGGCGGAGATTGGATCGCGTCAACAATTGCGGCGGTGTTCGCATCAACCCAACTTGCGTGGACGAATACTCCGCGCATAGAACCCTCTAGAAGGCGTGTTGTCACGCCCCGAGCGCGGAAGATACCCGGAGATGCGCGACGTGTCTATATCAATCATGTCAATCAGAGTGGTCGTGTATTCGACACAAAGACAGAGATGCGCAAAATAGCAAGATAACCCAATCCTTTATTTCATAATGGATAGACTATTACAAATCCAATACTCTGTTTAATAAAAAGGAAAAGAATACATATTCGACTCAAGAAACTATAGAAAAGACTAGACGACACTTGTAGAAGCTCTATCACTTTCACTCTTGACCATTCCCATCCGATTGACTTCCATCGTCGTCGGACTTACCTGAAAAGTACAAAGGGACAAACGGAATGAGCGAACGCTCAGTAGGAAATTATATCTCAAGTACTAGCGAGGGGTTTAAGTAATTACATTTTTATGAATGCAATAAAGCTATGCATGCTCGCATAAAACGACAGGATAGATAGAATGTAGTATCAAGGAAATAAGATGAACTTATCATGAACTTTCAACAAGATAACAAGTTTATTCGAGATATTCAAGCAAGTACATTTAACAAATCATGTCAAGAACTTTGGCTATCATGTATCAAGCAAGCAAGTAAATTACCCTTTTTCGGGCCACGCATTTCATTTCATGTCAAGTACGAGTCAAGTACAAGATGTGTGTGGAATGTCCAATCAAGCAAGTCAAGTACTCGGTATAATGCCAGATACCTTATCATTTTAACTCCCATGGGCACAAGTACTTTCGGGTGCTCCTCCCAGGACCAGATCGGGCCCTATATGCGCAGGCATTTATCATGTGTTTTGACATCCACTCTTGTTTATATAGCCAATATAGAATTTCAATAATCAAGCTTGTAGACACGTATGACAACTTTGATAGAATAGAGTCCAAAATATGACAAAGGACATAGAATGGCGATAATAACGGTATAATCACGATATCGATAAAACTAGGTAGAATATGGTTCCCTTAACTTAGGTACCATGACAAATCAATATGAACATTCTTTATATAGAATTGAGGTCCACATGAACATTAGATCAAGCAAGATACCCTCATTCTTATCATAGAATTGGGGTTTACAAGAATGACACGATATGGCATGATATCATCATCCCATCAAGAATTTCTTATGATATACTCTTTGTATAATCATAAGGGCCGGTATACCATGTTTCTTTAGATTGACATGGCAAGGATCGTGTAATGGGTTTTTAGGGTACAACCAGCTCAGTCGGCCTTGAGGGAATCCAAGGCTACGAGGAGTCTTACGGAGGTCTCTATGACTAACTCGCTAGTCCAAAGGAACGGAATGTCCAATGGAGAGCTTGTATGTCAATGAGAGTTGAGTGTGATCGATAAATCAACGTAAAAAGTGGGACTATACTCACGGAATGGAGAATAGTGCCGATATATATATATATATATATATATATATAATATGAACCATCGGTAATAGAATCAGGTTACAGTAAAATAACGACTTGAGTAAAGTCGTGTATTGAATAATTAACGCCTAACATGAGGGCGTTTACATATATTGCCAATTTGTAGAATTTTCATTATTTCATTAATTTATCAAAAACACGCATTGCCTGGGGGCGTTTATTCAAAGTTGAGATCAAAAACACGCCTTGCCTGGGGGCGTTTATTCAAACTTGAGATCAAAAACACGCCTTGGTCAGGGTCGTTTCTTCAAGATCTGACGACTACACCAGAAGGCGTCTTATTGTTTACATATTTGACAGAATATAATTAATTTTCAGGAATTATCAAAAACGCGCCCTGGGCAGGGACGTTACTATTTAATTCTATTTTTCAGAATATATAAATTTCAGGATTTTAACCGATACACGCCCTAGGAAGGGGCGTTACCTTTCAGATTCACGCCCTATGAGGGGGCGTTAATATGTGGAAAACGACTTTGTCCAAGTCGTTAATTCAAGTTCCTTCAGAAACTTTAAGGACAGTAACAATTTCAGGATAACAGAGGAACGAATGTAATATCATGACAGTAAAGTTAGCAGGTTGAAGACAGAGGATCATGCATTATTTTATAATCATGATTTCATAGATAATCAATTCTTAAGATGGGTGATTAACGGTTTAAAGAAATTAACGCCTGAGTACGGGGCGTTAAACATGAAATTAACGACCTGGGAAGAGTCGTTTCATGTGAATTAGCGCCCTTGACAGGGGCGTCTCTTTCAAAATATTGCAGAAAACGCATGGAAACTATAATAACCGTATGCATGACATGCTTATATATATATATATCTTGCATTAATTTCATTTGGGCTACAATAACTTGAGAAAACCTACCTTTAATGGAACGTGAAGGATGAGATAGAAGATGAGCTCTGTTGCAACGAAAATCCGCAACAGCAGCAGCAGCCGGAAGAAGAACAAATGTTCTTCAAAGATCTTCACGCTACAGAACCTGTAGAGGAAGAGAAAAAGAGGGAAGATGAAGATGTTAATAATCTTCATAGTTATAATCGACGTTTAAGGAAAAAGATAGAAGAATATTACCTATTCTTCGACGGCAGTAGCAGAGTTTCCTGAACAAGAAGAAAACTAATTATTCTTCATATAATCTGAAGCAAGAAAAACAAAAGGGAATAAGAAGAACAGTTTGTTCTTCACGTACCGTGCAGCAGTAGTTCGTCCAAATAGACTTAGGGTTGGCCGAACAGGTTTATTTATAAGACTTTGGAAGTCCTATTAGAGTTAGTGATTGTGTGAGGGTAGTATATCCCTAATAGAGTCCTTACTCTAATAGACACTTACTAGATTAGGTTAATCTTTCCCTGGATAAGCTCTGGGTTCGAACGAGTCACGAACTGAATTAACGCCTTTGGTCAGGGCGTGTATTCTTTAATTAACGCCTTGCATAAGGGCGTTTCTTAAAAAGCGCCTTGAAAAAGGGCGTTTCGTGTTTTAAAACACGCCCAAGATAGAGGCGTTTCTTTTACTTACCCATTTGGTCGCGTGAGAACTGACGACCGTAGGTGTGGGCGTCCTTTCTTTATTCACGCCATGGATAGAGGCGTTTCTTTATAAATTAACGCCTTAATAAGAGGCGTTATTTTTAATTTTTTTATTTCGTCCAATTAACCCTATTTCTTTTATATATTACTTCTGTAATATATATGTTTTAATTTATTTCAATTATTCATTTATTAGGGTTGCTACACCCTCCCCCACTTAAAAAGAATTTGGTCCCCAAATTCAATATATATATAATTATACATGTGGAGAGCGTAGAACATATACCTCTTAGAATAACTCGGGAAATCGTTTCTTCATAGATTCTTCGGTCTCCCATGTCGCTTCGCGTTCGGGATTCTTATTCCATTGCACCTTGAGCATGGGAATGACCTTATTCCTTAGAGCTCGTATTTCTCGATCCAAGATCTTCATAGGCTTCTGTTCATATGTGAGATCTTTCTGGATCACCAGATCTCCATGCTCAATAATATGAGACGGATCGTGCACATACTTCTTCAACATAGATATGTGAAATACATTGTGTACCTCGGACAACTGAGGAGGCAACGCGATGCGATAAGCAACCTCGCCAACTCTTTCGAGTACCTCAAATGGTCCGATGAATCTTGGCGTAAGCTTGCCCTTAACACCAAATCTTCGTATGCCACGTCCAGGGGATATTTTAAGAAATACATGATCTCCAACCTGGAATTCAAGATCTCTTCTCCTGGTATCAGCATAAGCCTTTTGCCTTGTCTGAGCAACTTGTAATCTTTCTCTGATTACCTGTATCTTCTCAGTTGTATCCCTTACCATGTCTGGACCTAATAGTTGTTTCTCTCCAACTTCGTTCCAACATATGGGAGATCGGCAACTCCTTCCGTATAAGGCTTCGAAAGGTGCCATTTGGATACTAGCTTGGTAGCTATTATTATATGCAAATTCAACTAAAGGTAAGTGGTCATGCCAGCTTCCTCCAAAGTCAATAATGCATGCTCTCAGCATATCTTCAACAACTTGATTAGTTCGCTCGGTCTGACCATCCGTTTGTGGGTGAAAAGCAGTACTAAAGTTGAGCCTTGTTCCCAACGAATGTTGTAATCCCTTCCAAAAATGAGAAGTAAAACGGGGATCTCTATCAGACACGATTGAGACAGGAATTCCATGTATCCTGACTATTTCTTTGATGTATAGTGCAGCTAGCACATCAATTGACCATCGGCTTTTGATTGGCAAGAAATGTGCCGATTTAGTCAATCGGTCAATGATAACCCAGATTCCATCATGTCCTCCTTTAGATTTAGACAAACCCATGATGAAGTCCATACCAATATCCTCCCATTTCCACTTAGGAATATCTAGAGGATGTAGTTTTCCCGCAGGCTTTTGGTGTTCCGCCTTGACCTGTTGGCATGTGAGACAGCGTGATACATAGTCCGCTATTTCTCTTTTCATATTAGGCCACCAAAAGTTCCTCTTTACATCTTGGTACATTTTGGTTGATCCTGGATGAATAGTGTACCTTGATCGGTGAGCTTCATCTAAGATCTTCTTCTTTAATTCCGGACAATCGGGTATACAAGTTCTATCTTTGAACGATAATCTTCCATCAGAAGTTAGTTGAAAATCAGATTGTCCTTCTAATCTGCCTTTGATTTCTACTAATATAGGATCATCATCCTGAAGTGTTTGTATCTCAGATAACAAATCTGACTGTATGCTTACATGAGATAGTGTGACAAATTTGGATTCCGTGTCCAAGCTTATATTGAGCTCGGAGAATTGTTCAAGTAACCTCCATTCTTGCATCATACAATTTGCTATCATTGCTCTCGGCTTTCGACTAAGGGCGTCAGCAACATAATTACCCTTTCCGGGATGGTATTGTATATTGAAGTCGAAGTCCTTGAGATATTCTAGCCAGCGTCTTTGTCTCATGTTTAGCTCCTTTTGTGAAAATAGATATTTGAGACTTTTGTGATCGGAGTATACAGTAAACTGTGCTCCATATAAGTAGTGTCTCCATATCTTTAGGGCAAATACTACCGCGGCCAGTTCTAAGTCATGGACGGGGTAATTCTCCTCATGCTTCTTCAGCTGACGTGAAGAGTATGCTATGACCTTTCCTTGTTGCATTAGGACACATCCGAGGCCAATGCCAGAAGCATCAGTGTAGACCTCGAATTTCTCTCCTTCTATCGGTAGAGCTAAGACCGGAGCTGTGGTGAGATGATCCTTGAGAGTTTGAAAACTTCTTTCACATTCCTCACTCCATTCGTATCGGATCTCCTTGCGAGTTAACCTTGTAAGGGGCACGGCGATCTTAGAGAAATCTTTGATGAATCGCCGATAATAGCCTGCAAGACCTAAGAAACTTCTGATCTCGCTTGCATTAGTGGGTCTTTCCCAGTTTCTTACAGCTTCAACCTTTGACGGATCTACAGATAAACCGTCCTTGGATATCACATGTCCGAGAAAAGCCACTTCTTCAAGCCAGAATTCGCATTTGCTGAGCTTAGCATATAATTGATTTGTCCTCAAGATTTGTAATGAAATCCTCAAATGCTCTTCATGTTCTTCCTTAGTCTTGGAATATATCAATATATCATCGATGAAAACCACCACAAATTGATCTAGATAAGGCCTGAATATGCTATTCATCAACTGCATAAAGGCAGCAGGGGCATTTGTTAGTCCAAAAGGCATAACAACAAATTCATAGTGGCCATACCTGCTTCTGAACGCAGTTT
The DNA here is from genome assembly GCA_022559845.1 of Amorphophallus konjac. NCBI lineage: Eukaryota > Viridiplantae > Streptophyta > Magnoliopsida > Alismatales > Araceae > Amorphophallus > Amorphophallus konjac. Next base: position 168,854,215 of record CM040119.1, on the reverse strand, counting down.
TATGAATATCTTCGTCTTTAATCCTCAATTGATGATAACCAGACCTGAGATCAATCTTGGAGAAATGTTTGGATCCAGAAATCTGATCAAATAATTCATCGATTCTCGGCAGTGGATACTTGTTCTTGATAGTAAGATGATTCAACTGTCGATAGTCGATACACAATCTCATGGATCCATCCTTCTTCCTTACAAATAGGACTGGGGCTCCCCACGGGGAAGTACTTGGTCTAATAACCCTTTTCGGATTAGTTCCATCAACTGCTTCTTCAGCTCCTTGAGTTCAGCAGGGGACATTCTATATGGTGCCTTTGAAACAGGACCAGCACCAGGGACTAAGTCAATGGTGAAGGCCACATCTCTTTGAGGGGGTAATCCCGGCAAATCTTCCGGAAATACGTCTGGAATTCTCGCACTACCTGAATGTCCTCTATCTTGGTTTCTTAGCTTCTTTAATAGTGACAAAAGCAAGGAAGGATACACATCCTTTCTTGACGAGCTTGCTTGCTCGAAGAGCCGAAATAAGAGGGGATTTGCTTCGACTCTTAGGACTAGTATAAGTCAGTTCCGGAAATTCCTTGAAAACAATCTTGCTATCACGGCAATCAACCGTTGCCTGGTATTTGGATAACCAATCTGCTCCTAGTATAACATCATACTCTTTTAGATCTAAGCAGATAAGATCAATAGGAAAATTCTTTCCTCGAACCAATACCTCACAGTTTTGGTAATGATGTGTGATATCCGTCTCGTTTCCGAGAGGAGTAGACAATATTAACTTCATCCATTCTGGTTCTAGAGGTAATGGGTCAGCAAACTTCTTGGAAATAATGGAATGCGATGCACCCGTATCAAATAAGACATGTGCATATTTGGAACAAATTTTTAATGTACCTTCCACCAATCCGCCTTCTTCTTCTGGTTCGGTCTCTTGGATCGCATGAAGACGCGCGTTCCTTGTCACTGGGCGTTTACCCTCACCGTCTTGGTCATTCATTAATGGACAATCGGGAATCCGATGTTCACGACTCCCACAACGGAGACATGCTCCTAATTTCCTCCAGCATTCTTCTGTTTTGTGACCAGCCTTGTCACAATGCTTGCATACTACGTTTGAAGGTGTAGTGGTGATAGAGAAAGGCTTGGATTTCTTGAACTTCTGATCTTGAGAGGAAGAACCTCCATTATTGGGCCTCTTCTTAAAGTTGGGTTTAAAAGAACCCGAACTTGTGACTTGCTCCTTTTTGTCTTTCCCACGGATCCTATCAGATAGTTCCGTGGCATCTTCAAGCAACTGAGCTCGGCGCACTATTTCAGTATAAACTTGAATATCCATAGGCGCCAGTTGAGTAATGTAGTGGGGCCTAAGCCCATTAAGAAATCTACGGGCTTTCATCTTTTCCGTGCTAATTAAATGCTTAGCATATCTAGACAGTCTAGAGAACTGTGCTTCATAATCAGCCACCGATAAAGATCTTTGCTTTAATGCGGCAAATTCGGCGGCCTTCTTTTCCTGGACCCTATCAGAGAAATATTTGGCGTTGAAATATTCAACGAATTCTCCCCATGTAACTTGAGTTGGGTCAATAGTAGCTTCAATCGACTCCCACCAGCATCTAGCATCCTTTTCTAACTGGAAAGTAGCTAATAAGACTTTGTCCTGATCCGTGCATTGCATAACACGGAATATACGTTCAATCTCCCGAACCCAATGCTCGGCATCGTCTGGATCGGTCGATCCCATGAACTTCGGGGGATTCATATTCTTGAATGCTTGGTGTAAGCTTCCAGCTCGTGGAGCACCACCTTGTGCTACCTGTTGTAGCACTTGGGTCATCCCTTGAAGGGTACGCTGCATGTTGCGCCATTGAGCACGTTCGGCAGCCATTATCCTACAATTACAATAGCTATGTTAGTATTATATCACTATGATCTTATAAAGGACTCATTGATCATTTAACCCTTGGTTCTACCCACTCTCACTTGGTTAAAGGTTTTGAAACCTATCCTTGGACTTGGGTTTCCTAGGAATTGAATACCTTAGGCTCTGATACCACAAAGACTGTCACGCCCCGAGCGCGGAAGATACCCGGAGATGCGCGACGTGTCTATATCAATCATGTCAATCAGAGTGGTCGTGTATTCGACACAAAGACAGAGATGCGCAAAATAGCAAGATAACCCAATCCTTTATTTCATAATGGATAGACTATTACAAATCCAATACTCTGTTTAATAAAAAGGAAAAGAATACATATTTGACTCAAGAAACTATAGAAAAGACTAGACGACACTTGTAGAAGCTCTATCACTTTCACTCTTGACCATTCCCATCCGATTGACTTCCATCGTCGTCGGACTTACCTGAAAAGTACAAAGGGACAAACGGAATGAGCGAACGCTCAGTAGGAAATTATATCTCAAGTACTAGCAAGGGGTTTAAGTAATTACATTTTTATGAATGCAATAAAGCTATGCATGCTCGCATAAAACGACAGATAGAGAGAATGTAATATCAAGAAATAAGATGAACTTATCATGAACTTCAACAAGATAACAAGTTTATTCAAGATATTCAAGCAAGTACATTTAACAAGTCATGTCAAGAACTTTGGCTATCATGTATCAAGCAAGCAAGTAAATTACCCTTTTTCGGGCCACGCATTTCATTTAAAGTCAAGTACGAGTCAAGTACAAGATGTGTGTGGAATGTCCAATCAAGCAAGTCAAGTACTCGGTATAATGCCAGATACCTTATCATTTTAACTCCCATGGGCACAAGTACTTTCGGGTGCTCCTCCCAGGACCAGATCGGGCCCTATATGCGCAGGCATTTATCATGTGTTTTGACATCCACTCTTGTTTATATAGCCAATATAGAATTTCAATAATCAAGCTTGTAGACACGTATGACAACTTTGATAGAATAGAGTCCAAAATATGACAAAGGACATAGAATGGCGATAATAACGGTATAATCACGATATCGATAAAACTAGGTAGAATATGGTTCCCTTAACTTAGGTACCATGACAAATCAATATGGACATTCTTTATATAGAATTGAGGTCCACATGAACATTAGATCAAGCAAGATACCCTCATTCTTATCATAGAATTGGGGTTTACAAGAATGACACGATATGGCATGATATCATCATCCCATTAAGAATTTCTTATGATATACTCTTTGTATAATCATAAGGGCCGGTATACCATGTTTCTTTAGATTGACATGGCAAGGATCGTGTAATGGGTTTTTAGGGTACAACCAGCTCAGTCGGCCTTGAGGGAATCCAAGGCTACGAGGAGTCTTACGGAGGTCTCTATGACTAACTCGCTAGTCCAAAGGAACGGAATGTCCAATGGAGAGCTTGTATGTCAATGAGAGTTGAGTGTGATCGATAAATCAACGTAAAAAGTGGGACTATACTCACGGAATGGAGAATAGTGCCGATATATATATATATTATAATATATAAAACCATCGGTAATAGAATCAGGTTACAGTAAAATAACGACTTGAGTAAAGTCGTGTATTGAATAATTAACGCCTAACATGAGGGCGTTTACATATATTGCCAATTTGCAGAATTTTCATTATTTCATTAATTTATCAAAAACACGCCTTGCCTGGGGGCGTTTATTCAAAGTTGAGATCAAAAACACGCCTTGCCTGGGGGCGTTTATTCAAACTTGAGATCAAAAACACGCCTTGGTCAGGGTCGTTTCTTCAAGATCTGACGACTACACCAGAAGGCGTCTTATTGTTTACATATTTGACAGAATATAATTAATTTTCAGGAATTATCAAAAACGCGCCCTGGGCAAGGGCGTTACTATTTAATTCTATTTTTTCAGAATATATAAATTTCAGGATTTTAACCGATACACGCCCTAGGAAGGGGCGTTACCTTTCAGATTCACGCCCTATGAGGGGGCGTTAATATGTGGAAAACGACTTTGTCCAAGTCGTTAATTCAAGTTCCTTCAGAAACTTTAAGGACAGTAACAATTTCAGGATAACAGAGGAACGAATGTAATATCATGACAGTAAAGTTAGCAGGTTGAAGACAGAGGATCATGCATTATTTTATAATCATGATTTCATAGATAATCAATTCTTAAGATGGGTGATTAACGGTTTAAAGAAATTAACGCCTGAGTACGGGGCGTTAAACATGAAATTAACGACCTGGGAAGAGTCGTTTCAAGTGAATTAGCGTCCTTGACAGGGGCGTCTCTTTCAAAATATTGCAGAAAACGCATGGAAACTATAATAACCGTATGCATGACATGCTTATATATATATATATATTGCATTAATTTCATTTGGGCTACAATAACTTGAGAAAACCTACCTTTAATGGAACGTGAAGGATGAGATAGAAGATGAGCTCTGTTGCAACGAAAATCCGCAACAGCAGCAGCAGCCGGAAGAAGAACAAATGTTCTTCAAAGATCTTCACGCTACAGAACCTGTAGAGGAAGAGAAAAAGAGGGAAGATGAAGATGTTAATAATCTTCATAGTTATAATCGACGTTTAAGGAAAAAGATAGAAGAATATTACCTATTCTTCGACGGCAGTAGCAGAGTTTCCTGAACAAGAAGAAAACTAATTATTCTTCATATAATCTGAAGCAAGAAAAACAAAAGGGAATAAGAAGAACAGTTTGTTCTTCACGTACCGTGCAGCAGTAGTTCGTCCAAATAGACTTAGGGTTGGCCGAACAGGTTTATTAATAAGACTTTGGAAGTCCTATTAGAGTTAGTGATTGTGTGAGGGTAGTATATCCCTAATAGAGTCCTTACTCTAATAGACACTTACTAGATTAGGTTAATCTTTCCCTGGATAAGCTCTGGGTTCGAACGAGTCACGAACTGAATTAACGCCTTTGGTCAGGGCGTGTATTCTTTAATTAACGCCTTGCATAAGGGCGTTTCTTAAAAAGCGCCTTGAAAAAGGGCGTTTCGTGTTTTAAAACACGCCCAAGATAGAGGCGTTTCTTTTACTTACCCATTTGGTCGCGTGAGAACTGACGACCGTAGGTGTGGGCGTCCTTTCTTTATTCACGCCATGGATAGAGGCGTTTCTTTATAAATTAACGCCTTAATAAGAGGCGTTATTTTTAATTTATTTTATTTCGTCCAATTAACCCTATTCCTTTTATATATATTACTTCTGTAATATATATGTTTTAATTCATTTCAATTATTCATTTATTAGGGTTGCTACACCCTCCCCCACTTAAAAAGAATTTGGTCCCCAAATTCAATATATATATAATTATACATGTGGAGAGCGTAGAACATATACCTCTTAGAATAACTCGGGAAATCGTTTCTTCATAGATTCTTCGGTCTCCCATGTCGCTTCGCGTTCGGGATTCTTATTCCATTGCACCTTGAGCATGGGAATGACCTTATTCCTTAGAGCTCGTATTTCTCGATCAAGATCTTCATAGGCCTCTGTTCATATGTGAGATCTTTCTGGATCACCAGATCTCCATGCTCAATAATATGAGACGGATCGTGCACATACTTCTTCAACATAGATATGTGAAATACATTGTGTACCTCGGACAACTGAGGAGGCAACGCGATGCGATAAGCAACCTCGCCAACTCTTTCGAGTACCTCAAATGGTCCGATGAATCTTGGCGTAAGCTTGCCCTTAACACCAAATCTTCGTATGCCACGTCCAGGGGATATTTTAAGAAATACATGATCTCCAACCTGAATTCAAGATCTCTTCTCCTGGTATCAGCATAAGCCTTTTGCCTTGTCTGAGCAACTTGTAATCTTTCTCTGATTACCTGTATCTTCTCAGTTGTATCCCTTACCATGTCTGGACCTAATAGTTGTCTCTCTCCAACTTCGTTCCAACATATGGGAGATCGGCAACTCCTTCCGTATAAGGCTTCGAAAGGTGCCATTTGGATACTAGCTTGGTAGCTATTATTATATGCAAATTCAACTAAAGGTAAGTGGTCATGCCAGCTTCCTCCAAAGTCAATAATGCATGCTCTCAGCATATCTTCAACAACTTGATTAGTTCGCTCGGTCTGACCATCCGTTTGTGGGTGAAAAGCAGTACTAAAGTTGAGCCTTGTTCCCAACGAATGTTGTAATCCCTTCCAAAAATGAGAAGTAAAACGGGGATCTCTATCAGACACGATTGAGACAGGAATTCCATGTATCCTGACTATTTCTTTGATGTATAGTGCAGCTAGCACATCAATTGACCATCGGCTTTTGATTGGCAAGAAATGTGCCGATTTAGTCAATCGGTCAATGATAACCCAGATTCCATCATGTCCTCCTTTAGATTTAGACAAACCCATGATGAAGTCCATACCAATATCCTCCCATTTCCACTTAGGAATATCTAGAGGATGTAGTTTTCCCGCAGGCTTTTGGTGTTCCGCCTTGACCTGTTGGCATGTGAGACAGCGTGATACATAGTCCGCTATTTCTCTTTTCATATTAGGCCACCAAAAGTTCCTCTTTACATCTTGGTACATTTTGGTTGATCCTGGATGAATAGTGTACCTTGATCGGTGAGCTTCATCTAAGATCTTCTTCTTTAATTCCGGACAATCGGGTATACAAGTTCTATCTTTGAACGATAATCTTCCATCAGAAGTTAGTTGAAAATCAGATTGTCCTTCTAATCTGCCTTTGATTTCTACTAATATAGGATCATCATCCTGAAGTGTTTGTATCTCAGATAACAAATCTGACTGTATGCTTACATGAGATAGTGTGACAAATTTGGATTCCGTGTCCAAGCTTATATTGAGCTCGGAGAATTGTTCAAGTAACCTCCATTCTTGCATCATACAATTTGCTATCATTGCTCTCGGCTTTCGACTAAGGGCGTCAGCAACATAATTACCCTTTCCGGGATGGTATTGTATATTGAAGTCGAAGTCCTTGAGATATTCTAGCCAGCGTCTTTGTCTCATGTTTAGCTCCTTTTGTGAAAATAGATATTTGAGACTTTTGTGATCGGAGTATACAGTAAACTGTGCTCCATATAAGTAGTGTCTCCATATCTTTAGGGCAAATACTATCGCGGCCAGTTCTAAGTCATGGACGGGGTAATTCTCCTCATGCTTCTTCAGCTGACGTGAAGAGTATGCTATGACCTTTCCTTGTTGCATTAGGACACATCCGAGGCCAATGCCAGAAGCATCAGTGTAGACCTCGAATTTCTCTCCTTCTATCGGTAGAGCTAAGACCGGAGCTGTGGTGAGATGATCCTTGAGAGTTTGAAAACTTCTTTCACATTCCTCACTCCATTCGTATCGGATCTCCTTGCGAGTTAACCTTGTAAGGGGCACGGCGATCTTAGAGAAATCTTTGATGAATCGCCGATAATAGCCTGCAAGACCTAAGAAACTTCTGATCTCGCTTGCATTAGTGGGTCTTTCCCAGTTTCTTACAGCTTCAACCTTTGACGGATCTACAGATAAACCGTCCTTGGATATGACATGTCCGAGAAAAGCCACTTCTTCAAGCCAGAACTCGCATTTGCTGAGTTTAGCATATAATTGATTTGTCCTCAAGACTTGCAATGCAATCCTCAAATGCTCTTCATGTTCTTCCTTAGTCTTAGAATATATCAATATATCATCAATGAAGACTACTATGAATTGATCAAGTAAGGCCTGAATATGCTATTCATTAACTGCATAAAGGCAGCAGGGGCATTTGTTAGTCCAAAAGGCATAACAACAAATTCATAGTGGCCATACCTGCTTCTGAACGCAGTTTTATGAATGTCATCATCCTTGATTCTTAATTGATGATATCCCGACCTGAGATCAATCTTGGAGAAATATTTGGATCCTGAAATCTGATCAAATAACTCATCGATTCTCGGTAGTGGATACTTGTTCTTGATAGTAAGATGATTCAACTGTCGATAGTCGATACACAATCTCATGGATCCATCCTTCTTCTTACAAATAAGACTGGTGCTCCCCACGGGGAAGTACTTGGTCTAATAAACCCTTTTCGGATTAGTTCCATCAACTGCTCCTTCAACTCCTTGAGTTCAGCAGGGGACATTCTATATGGTGCCTTTGAAACAGGACCAGCACCAGGGACTAAGTCAATGGTGAAGGCCACTTCTCTTTGAGGGGGTAATCCCGGCAAATCTTCTGGAAATACGTCTGGGAATTCTCGTACTACTTGAACGTCTTCTATCTTGGTTTCCTTAGCTTCTTTAATAGTGACAAAAGCAAGGAAGGATACACATCCTTTCTTGACGAGCTTGCTTGCTCGAAGAGCCGAGATAAGAGGGGATTTGCTTCGACTCTTAGGACTAGTATAAGTCAGTTCCGGAAATTCCTTGAAAACAATCTTGCTATCACGGCAATCAACCGTTGCCTGGTATTTGGATAACCAATCTGCTCCTAGTATAACATCATACTCTTTTAGATCTAAGCAGATAAGATCAATAGGAAAATTCTTTCCTCGAACCAATACCTCACAGTTTTGGTAATGATGTGTGATATCCGTCTCGTTTCCGAGAGGAGTAGACAATATTAACTTCATCCATTCTGGTTCTAGAGGTAATGGGTCAGCAAACTTCTTGGAAATAATGGAATGCGATGCACCCGTATCAAATAAGACATGTGCATATTTGGAACAAATTTTTAATGTACCTTCCACCAATCCGCCTTCTTCTTCTGGTTCGGTCTCTTGGATCGCATGAAGACGCGCGTTCCTTGTCACTGGGCGTTTACCCTCACCGTCTTGGTCATTCATTAATGGACAATCGGGAATCCGATGTTCACGACTCCCACAACGGAGACATGCTCCTAATTTCCTCCAGCATTCTTCTGTTTTGTGACCAGCCTTGTCACAATGCTTGCATACTACGTTTGACGGTGTAGTGGTGATAGAGAAAGGCTTGGATTTCTTGAACTTCTGATCTTGAGAGGAAGAACCTCCATTATTGGGCCTCTTCTTAAAGTTGGGTTTAAAAGAACCCGAACTTGTGACTTGCTCCTTTTTGTCTTTCCCACGGATCCTATCAGATAGTTCCGTGGCATCTTCAAGCAACTGAGCTCGGCGCACTATTTCAGTATAAACTTGAATATCCATAGGCGCCAGTTGAGTAATGTAGTGGGGCCTAAGCCCATTAAGAAATCTACGGGCTTTCATCTTTTCCGTGCTAATTAAATGCTTAGCATATCTAGACAGTCTAGAGAACTGTGCTTCATAATCAGCCACCGATAAAGATCTTTGCTTTAATGCGGCAAATTCGGCGGCCTTCTTTTCCTGGACCCTATCAGAGAAATATTTGGCGTTGAAATATTCAACGAATTCTCCCCATGTAACTTGAGTTGGGTCAATAGTAGCTTCAATCGACTCCCACCAGCATCTAGCATCCTTTTCTAACTGGAAAGTAGCTAATAAGACTTTGTCCTGATCCGTGCATTGCATAACACGGAATATACGTTCAATCTCCCGAACCCAATGCTCGGCATCGTCTGGATCGGTCGATCCCATGAACTTCGGGGGATTCATATTCTTGAATGCTTGGTGTAAGCTTCCAGCTCGTGGAGCACCACCTTGTGCTACCTGTTGTAGCACTTGGGTCATCCCTTGAAGGGTACGCTGCATGTTGCGCCATTGAGCACGTTCGGCAGCCATTATCCTACAATTACAATAGCTATGTTAGTATTATATCACTATGATCTTATAAAGGACTCATTGATCATTTAACCCTTGGTTCTACCCACTCTCACTTGGTTAAAGGTTTTGAAACCTATCCTTGGACTTGGGTTTCCTAGGAATTGAATACCTTAGGCTCTGATACCACAAAGACTGTCACGCCCCGAGCGCGGAAGATACCCGGAGATGCGCGACGTGTCTATATCAATCATGTCAATCAGAGTGGTCGTGTATTCGACACAAAGACAGAGATGCGCAAAATAGCAAGATAACCCAATCCTTTATTTCATAATGGATAGACTATTACAAATCCAATACTCTGTTTAATAAAAAGGAAAAGAATACATATTTGACTCAAGAAACTATAGAAAAGACTAGACGACACTTGTAGAAGCTCTATCACTTTCACTCTTGACCATTCCCATCCGATTGACTTCCATCGTCGTCGGACTTACCTGAAAAGTAAAAAGGGACAAACGGAATGAGCGAACGCTCAGTAGGAAATTATATCTCAAGTACTAGCAAGGGGTTTAAGTAATTACATCTTTCATGAATGCAATAAAGCTATGCATGCTCGCATAAAACGACAAGATAGAGAGAATGTAATATCAAGAAATAAGATGAACTTATCATGAACTTCAACAAGATAACAAGTGTTTCAAGATATTCAAGCAAGTACATTTAACAAGTCATGTCAAGAACTTTGGCTATCATGTATCAAGCAAGCAAGTAAATTACCCTTTTTCGGGCCACGCATTTCATTTAAAGTCAAGTACGATTCAAGTACAAGATGTGTGTGGAATGTCCAATCAAGCAAGTCAAGTACTCGGTATAATGCCAGATACCTTATCATTTTAACTCCCATGGGCACAAGTACTTTCGGGTGCTCCTCCCAGGACCAGATCGGGCCCTATATGCGCAGGCATTTATCATGTGTTTTGACATCCACTCTTGTTTATATAGCCAATATAGAATTTCAATAATCAAGCTTGTAGACACGTATGACAACTTTGATAGAATAGAGTCCAAAATATGACAAAGGACATAGAATGGCGATAATAACGGTATAATCACGATATCGATAAAACTAGGTAGAATATGGTTCCCTTAACTTAGGTACCATGACAAATCAATATGGACATTCTTTATATAGAATTGAGGTCCACATGAACATTAGATCAAGCAAGATACCCTCATTCTTATCATAGAATTGGGGTTTACAAGAATGACACGATATGGCATGATATCATCATCCCATTAAGAATTTCTTATGATATACTCTTTGTATAATCATAAGGGCCGGTATACCATGTTTCTTTAGATTGACATGGCAAGGATCGTGTAATGGGTTTTTAGGGTACAACCAGCTCAGTCGGCCTTGAGGGAATCCAAGGCTACGAGGAGTCTTACGGAGGTCTCTATGACTAACTCGCTAGTCCAAAGGAACGGAATGTCCAATGGAGAGCTTGTATGTCAATGAGAGTTGAGTGTGATCGATAAATCAACGTAAAAAGTGGGACTATACTCACGGAATGGAGAATAGTGCCGATATATATATATATATATATATATATATAATATGAACCATCGGTAATAGAATCAGGTTACAGTAAAATAACGACTTGAGTAAAGTCGTGTATTGAATAATTAACGCCTAACATGAGGGCGTTTACATATATTGCCAATTTGCAGAATTTTCATTATTTCATTAATTTATCAAAAACACGCCTTGCCTGGGGGCGTTTATTCAAAGTTGAGATCAAAAACACGCCTTGCCTGGGGGCGTTTATTCAAACTTGAGATCAAAAACACGCCTTGGTCAGGGTCGTTTCTTCAAGATCTGACGACTACACCAGAAGGCGTCTTATTGTTTACATATTTGACAGAATACAATTAATTTTCAGGAATTATCAAAAACGCGCCCTGGGCAGGGGCGTTACTATTTAATTCTATTTTTCAGAATATATAAATTTCAGGATTTTAACCGATACACGCCCTAGGAAGGGGCGTTACCTTTCAGATTCACGCCCTATGAGGGGGCGTTAATATGTGGAAAACGACTTTGTCCAAGTCGTTAATTCAAGTTCCTTCAGAAACTTTAAGGACAGTAACAATTTCAGGATAACAGAGGAACGAATGTAATATCATGACAGTAAAGTTAGCAGGTTGAAGACAGAGGATCATGCATTATTTTATAATCATGATTTCATAGATAATCAATTCTTAAGATGGGTGATTAACGGTTTAAAGAAATTAACGCCTGAGTACGGGGCGTTAAACATGAAATTAACGACCTGGGAAGAGTCGTTTCATGTGAATTAGCGCCCTTGACAGGGGCGTCTCTTTCAAAATATTGCAGAAAACGCATGGAAACTATAATAACCGTATGCATGACATGCTTATATATATATATTGCATTAATTTCATTTGGGCTACAATAACTTGAGAAAACCTACCTTTAATGGAACGTGAAGGATGAGATAGAAGATGAGCTCTGTTGCAACGAAAATCCGCAACAGCAGCAGCAGCCGGAAGAAGAACAAATGTTCTTCAAAGCTCTTCACGCTACAGAACCTGTAGAGGAAGAGAAAAAGAGGGAAGATGAAGATGTTAATAATCTTCATAGTTATAATCGACGTTTAAGGAAAAAGATAGAAGAATATTACCTATTCTTCGACGGCAGTAGCAGAGTTTCCTGAACAAGAAGAAAACTAATTATTCTTCATATAATCTGAAGCAAGAAAAACAAAAGGGAATAAGAAGAACAGTTTGTTCTTCACGTACCATGGAGCAGTAGTTCGTCCAAATAGACTTAGGGTTGGCCGAACAGGTTTATTAATAAGACTTTGGAAGTCCTATTAGAGTTAGTGATTGTGTGAGGGTAGTATATCCCTAATAGAGTCCTTACTCTAATAGACACTTACTAGATTAGGTTAATCTTTCCCTGGATAAGCTCTGGGTTCGAACGAGTCACGAACTGAATTAACGCCTTTGGTCAGGGCGTGTATTCTTTAATTAACGCCTTGCATAAGGGCGTTTCTTAAAAAGCGCCTTGAAAAAGGGCGTTTCGTGTTTTAAAACACGCCCAAGATAGAGGCGTTTCTTTTACTTACCCATTTGGTCGCGTGAGAACTGACGACCGTAGGTGTGGGCGTCCTTTCTTTATTCACGCCATGGTTGGAGGCGTTTCTTTATAAATTAACGCCTTAATAAGAGGCGTTATTTTTAACTTGTTTTATTTCGTCCAATTAACCATATTCCTTTTATATATTACTTCTGTAATATATATGTTTTAATTTATTTCAATTATTCATTTATTAGGGTTGCTACACGTGTGACCTATAAAAATGAAGCTCTCTAACCCTGCGCCACGTGAGCGGAGTCTGCTCCTGCCGACCCACTACCTCAGTGTGTGGGTTGGTCTGCTATTTCCAGGGTGGTGTCTCGCGGGTCCGTGGCGATCCAAGGAGCACCATTGCTATTCAATTTTACTGGGCAGCCGGATGGAGACGCAGTTGCACAGTTGGGGGGCGCCAGGAGAGTTTTGTGCTACTTGCCTGGTAGGGGTGAGGAGGGGCTTCCCTTTGATGGCGCCACCAGAGACTCTCACCTGATTCTGGTGCCTTCAAATGGCGGGGCGGCCTGCGCCCTTCCTTATCTGCAGGAGCCAGATGCGGCGTTGTACACAGAGTGGGTGATGAGTACTCGACTGACGGTGCTTCCTCTACATCGGTCTGTGACGAGCTTCTTGGAGCCATATTACCCGCACAGGTTCACTCGAAACTTTGGGTACGACCAGGGGATCTCTCCGAACCAGGAGTTCCCTCTAGCGGGTCGACAGTACCGAGGCCAAGATACGCACTTGCTAGCTGTGGCGCGGTGGGACTTCTACTATCGTCAGGCCAACCATCTAGGCGGCCAGTACGGACCGTCCAAGGCTTCGATCTCTGATCATATCCTGACCCCCCTGTTTTGGTTTAGACGGCCACGCGATAGACGCATATCCTTATAAGCGGCCGGATTTCGACCGTTCTACTGTTTTACTGCTATTACGTCTCTAGAGGCACGCGGCAGATCCCTGATGGCTTAACCTAAGCACGGCCAGTCTTCAACAGTTCAACGTCCTCAGCGGCACCCTACAGACGCCAACTACATAAGGCCTTCGGACCTGATAGAGATTGAGCGCCCATAAGTGGACCGCCTATATCGTTGCACGGGCCATAAGTGGACTGCCTATATCAATTGAGCGACCAACCAGAGACCGTTCGATTCTGGTTGTTGCCAATTAACCTTGGTCGTTTATCCTTCATCCATCTTCGACCAAACCCAAATTGATCAGCCCAGTTAAGCCCTAGGCCGACCAACAGACAGTGGGCTGGACTCTGGTTCAGTTCCACCTGTCTATGGTAGCCGGGAGCCCACTTGGGCGAATTTCCAACTTATTGATAGGCCCAGTATTACGCGGACTATATTGGACCGTCCATATTACAGGCGGCCCATATTGGACCGTCCTTCCATTGAGTGGCCTAATGTTTCCCGTATATCTTGTTCTTACCTTCTGGCCCTGCGCAGCTTATTTTTGACCGTATGTATCTTACGTGGTCCAGTAGTGCCCGTTCAGCGGACTTGCGCGGCCTAGTAATTACCGTCCAACTTCAGAGCAGCCCTTAATCGTCCGTTCAACCATGACCTCGTTGAGGCTGATCTCCAGCCCAGTTCTTGAGCGGCTCAGAATTGACCGCCCAGTTCTTGAGCGGCTCAGAATCGACCGCCCAGTGCTTGCGCGGCCTAGTAGTGACCGCCTATCTCCCAAAGATAAGTTTTCTCCGTGTTTTATGATTTTGAATCCAAGAACATAATGGTTCTTGATAACTTGAACTCCTGGATAGAAATTCTGGACAATATCTCTTTAACTTAGCCTTGGGATGTTTCGAGTTAAGTTTGTACTTGATTGTAATTGGCTATTTTAAGTTGATTAAAGTCTAGACAACTTGAGATCTTGGATCCAATAAATCAATGCCAACGCATCATAGGGGCCCGGTGTAGTCTTGGGAGAGCGTCCGAAAAGTACTTGTGCTCATGGGACTTTGTAATGACATGGTGAGACATTGCACCGAGTGCATGACTACCGTGATGTCACGCCCCGAGTGCGGAAGATACTCGGATATGCGCGACGAGTTTATATCAATCATGTCAATCAGAGTAGTAGTGTATTCGACACCAAAACAGAGATGCGCAAATAGAAAGATAACCCAATCCTTATTATAATATAGGCTATTACAAATCCAATACTCTGTTTAATAAAAAGAAAAGTACATAGTTGACTCAAGAAAATAGGAAAAAGACTAGATGACACTTGGAAAAGCTCTAGCTCTTTCACTCTTGACATTCCCATCCGATTGACTTCCCTCGTCGTCGGAATTACCTGAAAAGTAAGGGACAACACGGAGTGAGTGAATGCTCAGTAGGAAATTATATCTCAGAAACTAGCAAGGGTTTAAGTAATTACATTTTTCATGAATGTACTATAGCAATGCATGCTCGCATAAAACGACAAGATAGAGAGAATTATCAAGTAAGATAGCAAGATGAACTAGTCATGAGTTTTCAAGAAAGATAACAAGATATTCAAGCAAGTACTTTTATCATGTCAAGAACTTTGGCTATCATGTATCAAGCAAGCAAGTAATTACCCTTTTTCGGGTTACGCAAGTCATGTCAAGTCAAGTACGATTCAAGTACAAGATTTTGTGTGGAATGTCCAATCAAGCTAGTCATGCACTCGGTATAATGCCAGATACCTTATCATTAAAACTCCCATGGGCACAAGTACTTTCGGGTGCTCCTCCCAGGACCAGATCGGGCCCTATATGCGCAGGCATTTATCATGTATTTCGACATCCACTCTTGTATATATATAGTCAATATGAAATTTCAATAATCAAGCTCCTGTAGGATAACTTTGAGAGAATAGAGTCCAAAAATATGACATTGGACATAGCTAGGCGATAATCACGGTAGAATCACGACGATCGATAAACTAGGTGGAATTAGGTTCCCATACTCGGGTACCATGACAAGTATGGACTATCCTTCTTTATATAGAATTGTGGTCCACATGAATAGCACATCAAAGGCAAGATACCCTCATTCTTATCATAGAATTGAGGTCCACAAGAACATCGGAATATGGCATGATATCATCATCCCATTGGGAAATTCACATGATATACACTTTGTATAATCATAAGGGCCGGTATACCATGTTTCTTTAGAGTGACATGGCAAAAATTGTGTAACGGGTTTTTAGGGTACAACCAGCTCAGTCGACCTTGAGGGAATCCAAGGTACGAGGAGTCTTACGGAGGTCTCTATGACTAACTCGCTAGTCCAAAGGAACGGAATGTCCAATGGAGAGCTTGTATGTCAATGAGAGTTGAGGGTGATCGATAGAATAACATGAAAACGTGGGACTATACTCACGGAGTGGAGATATAGTGCCGATATACATATATATAAATATAATGAAAACCCTCGGTTAGCAGTAACAGGTAAAAACATTTTTACAGAAAATAACGACTTTGATTAAGTCACTACTTAAGTAAATAACGCCTTAAATAAGGGCGTTTACATGCATTTTCAATTTTGCAGAAATTTCCATAATTCTGTGTTTTATCAAAAACACGCCCTGGACAGGGGCGTTTTATATAAATTTGATGACATATACAGTGGTCGTCTATTTCTTAATTTTCATTTTTGCAAGATATCAATTTCTGTAGTTTAACATGAACGCGCCCTAGGAAGGGTCGTAAATTTTAAAAATCACGCCCTACACAGGGGCGTTATCACCGTGAGAGACGGCCTAGTCCAGGTCGTGAATTCAAGGAATTTACAATATTTCAGGAAATAAAATTTCAAGAGACAGGAGACATGGTCATGATAGGAAAATTAGCAGGAATTCACAGGTAGAGTCATGCAAGATATTAGAATCGATATTTCATATTTATTGAATTTTAAACAGGATCAATTATTAATTACATGCGATTTTCATGAAATTAACGCCTATAGGGCAGGGCGTCAAATCTTAAATTGACGACCTAGTGCAGGTCGTTTCTAAAAGTAGCGCCCTAGACACGGGCGTCTCTTTCAAAAAATATTACAGAAAACATATTATAGCCAGCAGAAAACTATACTACATGCATGTAATGCTGGTATATATATTAAATCACTTGTTTGGGCTACGTTGCTTGAGAAAACCTACCTTAATAATAATCTGGAGATGGACGTGAGGTGTTCTGAAACTTCTACGACTTGGCAGCAAGAAAGGGCAGGAAGATGGTTGATGAGGATGAAGAAACCTGCAGAAGAAATATCAAAGATATCAATCTTCTTTGTAATGACTTGCTGGAGGCGAAGGAATAAGAACTTACACAAGTTCTTCAGGACGCAGGACTTCTTAACCTGTATAGAAGAGATGAAGAAACATTAGTTCTTCATACAACCGAAACCAGTGGTCAAAAGGAAATAAGAAGAACAGATGTTCTTCACGTACCGTAGCAGACGAACGATCAAATAGGTTTAGAGTTGGATGAACGAGAGTTTTTATAGGATTTTGGGTGTCCTATTAAAGTTAGTGTTCTAGTGGAAGTAATGATTCCAATATAGAGTCCTTACCCTAGTAGATACTTACTAGATTAGCTTAATCCTTCCCAGGATAAGCTCTTGGTTCGAACGGAATCAGAATGTAATTAATGACCTAGGTCAGGGCGTCGCATTTTAAATTGACGCCTTGTCATAGGGCGTTTCTTAAAAGGCGCCTTGTATAAGGGTGTTTTGTGTTTAAAAACACGCCCATGAAAGGGGCGTTTCTTTTGCTTCCCCAATTTGGTCGCGTGAGAATTGACGACCGCACGTGTGGGCGTCCTTTCTTTAGGCACGCCTTATATAGAGGCGTTTGTTTTAAAATTAACGCCCTACTGAGAGGCGTTATTTGGTTTTGGGTTTTAATTTATCCGTTTAAGCTTCTTCCCATTATCTTTACTAATTCTTTGATTCATTTAGGGAAATTTTAATTTATTTTAACCCTTTATTTATCAGGGTTGCTACACCCTCCCCCACTTAAAAAGAATTTGGTCCCCAAATTCGACTGTATATATATAAAATGTGGAGAGTATAGAGTATATACCACTTAGAATAATTCGGGAAATCGTTTCCTCATAGACTCCTCGGTCTCCCATGTTGCTTCGTGTTCAGCGTTCTTATTCCATTGCACCTTAAGCATGGGAATAACCTTATTCCTGAGAGCACGTATTTCACGTTCTAAGATCTTCATAGGCTTCTGTTTATATGTGAGATCCTTCTGTATTACCAGGTCTCCATGTTCAATAATATGCGAGGGATCGTGCACATCCTTCTTCAGCATAGAAATGTGAAACACATTATGTACTTCGGACAATTGAGGAGGCAATGCGATGCGATAAGCAACCTCGCCAACTCTTTCTAGAACTTCAAAAGGTCCGATAAATCTTGGTGTAAGCTTGCCTTTAACACCAAATCTCCGTATGCTACGTCCAGGTGATATCTTGAGAAATACATGATCTCCGATTTGAATTCAAGATCTCTCCTTCTTGTATCAGCATAAGCTTTTTGCCTTGTCTGAGCAACTTGTAATCTTTCTCTGATTACTTGTATCTTCTCAGTTGTATCCCTTACCATGTCTGGACCTAACAGTTGTTTCTCTCCAACTTCATTCCAGCATAAGGGTGATCGGCAACTCCTTCCGTATAAGCTTCGAAAGTTGCCATTTGGATACTAGCTTGGTAGCTATTATTATATGCAAACTCAACTAGAGGCAAGTGGTCATGCCAGTTTCCTCCAAAGTCAATGATGCAAGCTCTAAGCATATCTCAACAACTTGGTTAGTTCTCTTGTTCTGACCATCCGTTTGAGGATGAAAAGCTGTACTAAAATTTAGTCTTGTCCCCAACGAATGTTGTAGTCCCTTCCAAAAATGAGAAGTAAATCGGGGATCTCTATCAGACACGATTGAGACATGAATACCATGTAGTCTGACTATCTCCTTGATGTATAATGCAGCTAAGACATCAATTGACCATCGACTCTTGATTGGCAAGAAATGCGCCGATTTAGTCAATCGGTCAATAATAACCCATATTCCATCATGTCCTCCTTTTGATTTAGATAGACCCATGATGAAATCCATACCAATCTCTCCCACTTCCATTTGGGAATATCTAGTGGATGTAGCTTTCCAGCAGGCTTTTGGTGTTCCGCCTTGACCTGTTGGCATGTGAGACAGCGCGATACGTAGTCCGCTATTTCTCTTTTCATGTTGGGCCACCAGAAATTCTTTTCATATCTTGGTACATTTTGGTTGATCCAGGATGAATTGTATATCTCGATCTGTGAGCTTCATCTAAGATCTTTTTCTTTAATTCTGGACAATCTGGTATACAAGTTCTATCCTTGAACATTAATCTTCCATCAGAAGCTAATTGGAAATCAGATTGTCCTTCTAATCTGCCCTGATTTCTACTGTCATAGGATCATCGTCCTGAAGTGCTTGTATCTCAGATAATAAATCTGACTGTATACTTACATGAGATAATGTGACATACCTAGCTTTCGTGTCCATGCTTATATTGAGCTCGGAGAACTGTTCTAGTAACTTCCATTCTTGTATCATACAATTGGCTATCATCGCTCTCGGCTTTCGACTAAGGGCATCAGCAACATAATTACCCTTTCCGGGATGATATTGTATATTAAAGTCGAAGTCCTTGAGATATTCCAGCCATCGTCTTTGCCTCATATTTAACTCCTTCTGTGAGAAAAGATATTTGAGACTCTTGTGGTCGGAGTATACAGTGAACTGCACTCCATATAGATAATGTCTCCATATCTTCAGTGCAAATACTACCGCAGCCAATTCTAAGTCATGGACGGGGTAGTTCTCCTCATGCTTCTTTAATTGACGAGAAGAGTAGGCTATAACCTTTCCTTGTTGCATTAGAACACATCCGAGGGCAATGCCAAAAGCATCAGTATATACCTCGAACTTTTCTCCTTCAATTGGTAATGCTAAGATAGGAGCTGTAGTAAGATGATCCTTGAGAGTTTGGAAGCTTCTTTCACATTCCTCACTCCATTCATAACGGATCTCCTTGCGAGTTAACCTCGTAAGTGGCACGGCGATCTTAGAGAAATCCTTGATGAATCGCCTGTAATAGTCGGCAAGACCTAAGAAACTTCGGATCTCGCTAGCATTGGTTGGTCTTTCCCAGTTCCTTACAGCTTCAACCTTTGACGGATCTACAGACAAACCGTCCTTTGATATAACATGCCCAAGAAAAGTTACTTCTTCAAGCCAGAATTCACACTTGCTAAGTTTTGCATATAATTGGTTTGTCCTCAATATTTGTAATGAAATCCTTAAATGCTCCTCATGCTCTTCCTTGGTCTTAGAATAAATCAATATATCATCGATAAAGACCACCACGAATTGATCCAAATAAGGTCTGTATATGCTATTCATTAACTGCATAAAGGCAACAGGGGCATTTGTTAATCCGAAAGGCATAACAACGAATTCATAATGGCCATACCTGCTTCTGAATGCGGTCTTATGAATGTCATCGTCTTTGATCCTTAACTGATGATATCCCGACCTGAGATCAATCTTTGAGAAATACTTGGATCCAGATATTTGATCAAATAATTCATCGATTCTCGGCAGTGGATACTTGTTCTTGATGGTGAGATGATTCAACTGTCGATAGTCGATGCATAGCCTCATGGATCCATCTTTCTTCTTTACGAATAGCACAGGTGCTCCCCACGGGGAAGTACTTGGTCTAATGAATCCTTTCTTAATGAGTTCCATCAATTGCTCCTTTAACTCCTTGAGTTCAGCAGGTGACATTCTATAAGGTGCCTTTGAAACTGGACCAGCACCAGGGACTAAGTCAATGGTGAAGGCCACTTCTCTTTGCGGGGGTAATCTCGGCAAATCCTTCGAAAACACGTCCGAAAATTCCTACACTACTGGAATGTCTTCTAGCTTGGTTTCCTTAGCTTCTTTAATTGTGACAAAGGCAAGGAAAGATGTACATCCTTTCCTGATGAGCTTGCTAGCTCGGAGAGCTGAAATAAGAGGGGATTTGCTCCGACTCTTGGGGCTAGTAAATATTAGTTCTGGAAATTCCTTGAATGTAACCTTACTATTGCGGCAATCAACCGTTGCCTGATACTTGGATAACCAATCAGCCCCTAGTATAACATCATACTCTTTCAGATCTAAACATATGAGATCAATGGGGAGATTTTGACCATGAATCAATACCTCGCAGTTTTGGTAATGATGTGTAATATCAGTCTCATCATCTAGAGGAGTAGACAAAACTAACTTTATCCATTCCGGTTCTAGGGGTAATGGGTCAGCAAACTTCTTAGAAACAATAGAATGTGATGCACCAGTATCAATTAAGACATATGCATTCCTGGAACAAACTTTCAATGTACCTTCCACTAAGCCGCCTCCTTCTACTTGCTTGGTCTCCTTGATTGCATGAAGGCGAGCATTCTTGGTTACTGGGCGCTTCCCGTCAACGGCTTGGTCGTTAAGTAATGGGCAATCGGGAATCCGATGCTCACGACTCCCACAACGGAGACATGCTCCTAGTTTCCTCCAGCATTCCTCTGCTCTATGACCCGCTTTATCACATTGTTTGCACACTGTATTTGGAGAGGTAGTGGTGATAGAGAAGGGCTTGGTCTTCTTGAACTTTTGGTCTTGTGAGGATGCCCCCCCATTGCTAGGCCTTTTCTTGAAGTTGGGTTTAAAGGAACCTGAACCTGTAACTTATTCCTTCTTATCCTTACCACGAATCCTATTAGATAGTTCCGTGGCATCTTCTAATAATTGAGCTCGGCGCACGATTTCGGAATAAACTTGGATATCCATCGGCGCCAGCTGAGTAATATAGTGGGGCCTAAGCCCATTAAGAAATCTACGGGCCTTCATCTTCTCCGTGCTAATCAAATGCTTAGCATATCTAGACAACCGGGAGAACTGAGCTTCATACTCGGCCACGGACAAGGATCGTTGCTTCAGTGCAGCAAATTCTACAGCCTTCTTTTCCTAAACTCGATCTGAAAAGTATTTAGCATTGAAGTGTTCTACAAATTCTTCCCATGTGACTTGATTGGGATCTATTGTAGCTTCAATCGACTCCCACCAGCATCTAGCATCCCTTTCTAACTGGAAAGTGGCTAATAAGACTTTGTCTTGATCCGTGCATTGCATAACACGGAATATACGTTCTATCTCCCTAATCCAGTGTTCAGCGTCATCTGGATCAGTAGAACCCGTGAACTTGGGCGGGTTCATGTTCTTGAAAGTCTGGTGGAGACTTCCTGCTCGTTGTCCACCTCCGTGTGCTACTTGTTGCAGCACTTGAGTCATGCCTTGAAGTGTATGCTGCATGTTGCGCCACTGAGCACGTTCGACAGCCATTATCCTACAATTACAATAACTAGATTAATACGTGATCGTATTTAAAGACTCATACACTATGTTAAATTTAACCCTTGGTTCTACCCAATCTCACTGGTTTAAAGGTTCAAAACTTATCCTTGGACTTGGGTTTTTCCTAGGAATTGAATACCCTAGGCTCTGATACCACAAAAACTGTCACGCCCCGAGCGCGGAAGATACTCGGATATGCGCGACGAGTTTATATCAATCATGTCAATCAGAGTAGTAGTGTATTCGACACCAAAACAGAGATGCGCAAAATAGAAAGATAACCCAATCCTTTATTTCATAATGGATAGGCTATTACAAATCCAATACTCTATTTCAATTAAAAAGGAAAAGTACATAGTTGACTCAAGAAAATAGGAAAACGACTAGATGACACTTGGAAAAGCTCTAGCTCTTTCACTCTTGACCATTCCCATCCGATTGACTTCCCTCGTCGTCGGAATTACCTGAAAAGTAAGGGACAACACGGAGTGAGCGAATGCTCAGTAGGAAATTATATCTCAGAAACTAGCAAGGGTTTAAGTAATTACATTTTCATGAATGTACTATAGCTATGCATGCTCGCATAAAACGACAAGATAGAGAGAATTATCAAGTAAGACAGCAAGATGAACTAGTCATGAGTTTTCAAGAAAAGATAACAAGATATTCAAGCAAGTACTTTTATCATGTCAAGAACTTTGGCTATCATGTATCAAGCAAGCAAGTAATTACCCTTTTTCGGGTCACGCAAGTCATGTCAAGTCAAGTACGATTCAAGTACAAGATTTTGTGTGGAATGTCCAATCAAGCTAGTCATGCACTCGGTATAATGCCAGATACCTTATCATTAAAATTCCCATGGGCACAAGTACTTTCGGGTGCTCCTCCCAAGACCAGATCGGGCCCTATATGCGCAGGCATTTATCATGTATTTTGACATCCACTCTTGTATATATATAGCCAATATGGAATTTCAATAATCAAGCTCCTGTAGGATAACTTTGCGAGAATAGAGTCCAAAAATATGACATTGGACATAGCTAGGCGATAATCACGGTTGAATCACGACGATCGATAAACTAGGTGGAATTAGGTTCCCATACTCGGGTACCATGACAAGTATGGACTATCCTTCTTTATATAGAATTGTGGTCCACATGAATAGCACATCAAAGGCAAGATACCCTCATTCTTATCATAGAATTGAGGTCCACAAGAACATCGAATATGGCATGATATCATCATCCCATTGGGAAATTCACATGATATACACTTTGTATAATCATAAGGGCCGGTATACCATGTTTCTTTAGAGTGACATGGCAAAAATTGTGTAACGGGTTTTTAGGGTACAACCAGCTCAGTCGACCTTGAGGGAATCCAAGGTACGAGGAGTCTTACGGAGGTCTCTATGACTAACTCGCTAGTCCAAAGGAACGGAATGTCCAATGGAGAGCTTGTATGTCAATGAGAGTTGAGGGTGATCGATAGAACAACATGAAAACGTGGGACTATACTCACGGAGTGGAGATATAGTGCCGATATACATATATATAAATATAATGAAAACCCTCGGTTAGCAGTAACAGGTAAAAATATTTTTACAGAAAATAACGACTTTGATTAAGTCACTACTTAAGTAAATAACGCCTTAAATAAGGGCGTTTACATGCATTTCCAATTTTGCAGAAATTTCCATAATTCTGTGTTTTATCAAAAACACGCCCTGGACAGGGGCATTTTATATAAATTTGACGACATATACAGTGGTCGTCTATTTCTTAATTTTCATTTTTGCAAGATATCAATTTCTGTAGTTTAACATGAACGCGCCCTAGGAAGGGTCGTAAATTTTAAAAATCACGCCCTACACAGGGGCGTTATCACCGTGAGAGACGGCCTAGTCTAGGTCGTGAATTCAAGGAATTTACAATATTTCAGGAAATAAAATTTCAAGAGACAGGAGACATGGTCATGATAGGAAAATTAGCAGGAATTCACAGGTAGAGTCATGCAAGATATTAGAATCGATATTTCATATTTATTGAATTTTAAACAGGATCAATTATTAATTACATGCGATTTTCATGAAATTAACGCCTATAGGGTAGGGCGTCAAATCTTAAATTGACGACCTAGTGCATGTCGTTTCTAAAAGTAGCACCCTAGACACGGGCGTCTCTTTCAAAAAATATTACAGAAAACATATTAAAGCCAGCAGAAAACTATACTACATGCATGTAATGCTGGTATATATATTAAATCACTTGTTTGGGCTACGTTGCTTGAGAAAACCTACCTTAATAATAATCTGGAGATGGACGTGAGGTGTTCTGAAACTTCTACGACTTGGCAGCAAGAAAGGGCAGGAAGATGGTTGATGAGGATGAAGAAACCTGCAGAAGATATATCAAAGATATCAATCTTCTTTGTAATGACTTGCTGGAGGCGAAGGAATAAGAACTTACACAAGTTCTTTAGGACGCAGGACTTCTTAACCTGTATAGAAGAGATGAAGAAACATTAGTTCTTCATACAACCGAAACCAGTGGTCAAAAGGAAATAAGAAGAACAGATGTTCTTCACGTACCGTAGCAGACGAACGATCAAATAGGTTTAGAGTTGGATGAACGAGAGTTTTTATAGGATTTTGGGTGTCCTATTAAAGTTAGTGTTCTAGCGGAAGTAATGCTTCCAATATAGAGTCCTTACCCTAGTAGATACTTACTAGATTAGCTTAATCCTTCCCAGGATAAGCTCTTGGTTCGAACGGAATCGGAATGTAATTAACGACCTAGGTCAGGGCGTCGCATTTTAAATTGACGCCTTGTCATAGGGCGTTTCTTAAAAGTCGCCTTGTATATGGGTATTTTGTGTTTAAAAACACGTCCATGAAAGGGGCGTTTCTTTTACTTGCCCAATTTGGTCGCGTGAGAATTGACGACCGCACGTGTGGGCGTCCTTTCTTTAGGCACGCCTTATATAGAGGCGTTTGTTTTAAAATTAACGCCCTACTGAGAGGCGTTATTTGGTTTTGGGTTTTAATTTATCCGTTTAAGCTTCTTCCCATTATCTTTACTAATTCTTTGATTCATTTAGGGAAATTTTAATTTATTTTAACCCTTTATTTATCAGGGTTGCTACACGTGATGTCTATGACAATGATCTCTTAATCTCTTACTTGAATCGTGTTCGACTTGGTTATATTCTTGCTTATTGGCCAATCTCCTACAATTTCCTGTTATTTATATTGTTCATAAACTTGCAATTCTTGTAGTTATATCATCCTGCCATATTGTTATTCCATTTTGTTCTTTAGCACTTTCTTTTTATGTTATTTCATCCGATCGCCATTTCTTTTCTTTCCGTTTTATAAAAACATGTAATTAATTAGTTAATTACTTACACTTGCTTGTGGTTACCTACTGAGCGTTCGCTCATATAGTTGTTTCCCCCCTTTCCAAGCAGCTCAGGTGAAGATTCACAGATGGATGGGAATGGGCCAGAGTGATGACTTGGAGTGTATCAGCTAGTAGATATGTTAAGATTGTTATAGTTGTTTTACATCTAGCTATGCCTTATAGATTGTGTTAGTTATTGTAGCGGAGTCAAGTAGAGGTTATGCTTGATTATGTTTAAGTTGGTTTGATGGCTATTGTAATAGATTTGGAGTTATTTCTGTTCATGACGTTATGTAAACTCTTAGCTTAGCATGTTATCATTACTAGCGTTTTCTACTGCCAGTCCCGATATTCCGCGTCGGGACGTGACAGGGGGGCTCTTGAGAATCCCAAAGCCAGGATATATAGGGGGTCTGCCAGTCGCTCGGGTGTGCCGGGTCAACGGTCATAAGCTCGGATTCGATGCTCGGTTGCTCGAGCTGTTCGAGGAAGACCGATCATGTACCTTTGGGGTCGAGGGAGGAGGCCAGGCGAGAGAGGGCATCCGCTCGGGAGTTTTCCTCCCGGGCTATCCGGACGACCTCAAAGCTCTCGAAGAGTTGGGCCATCCTCTTGACAACCTGGAGGTACTTGATCATTTGTCCTTCCCGAGCTTCGTAATCACCGCTAACCTGGCTAGCGACCAGTTGGGAGTCGGTGTGGATCCTGACTCGCTCGGTTCCTAGTCGTCGAGCCATCCTGGCCCCTGAGATAAGGGCTTCATACTCAGAGGCGTTGTTGGACGCCTAGAAGTTGAATTTCAAGGTGTATTGCAGCTCTGCTCCTTCGGGGGACTTGAGAAGGATACCGGCACTACTTCCAGCTGAGTTGGAGGACCCGTCGATGAATAGGTCCCAGGTGGGACCGTGCGTAGGTGGAAGTGTTTCCTCAATTGAGACGGTGCTTTCGACGATGAAGTCCACGAGGGCCTATCCCTTGATGGCCGAGCGGGGGCGATACGAGATGTCGTAGGCCCCGAGCATGATGGCCCATTTGACGAGGCATCCCGAGGCTTCAGGGTGAAAGCTCTGCACCTTTATCTCTCGGCGACCCCTTCCACAGTGAGCTCAGTTCTAGTCAGGAATGACGTAGGGATCGAGAGACCGGTTTACTATACCAGCAAGGTGCTTAATAAGGCTGAAAGAAGGTACCCCGTAACCCAGAAACTCGTGCTAGCGTTGGTTACCTCAGCCAAGTGCCTTCGGCCCTACTTTCAAGGGCACTCCATCATCGTATTGACCGGTGAACCCCTTGATCATTTGCCATTTCCCCGAAGCCTTCGGTACCTGGACGACGTTGGCGAGCCATGTAGGGTATAGGACCGGACGAAAGAGGCCAGTCTTCTGTCCCTTGATGACTTGCTCTTTGATGACCGCTTGCTTCTCTGGGGCGTGCTTTCTCTTGCGCTGCTGGACAGGCTTCACCGTTGGGTCGTGGTTGAGATTGTGTGTCACCACGTCTCCCGGGATCCCGAGAAGGTGCTCGTCAGACCATGCAAAGACTTGGATGTACTGGTCAAGAAAATCTTTATATTTTTATTATTCCTCAGGTGGTAGATCGACTCTGATCTTGACACCTAGAGTCGGGTCACCGTTGAGGAAGACTGTTAGCAACTCGCCGCCGGGCTCAGATGTTTCCGGTCCCTCCTCAGCTCCCTTTACTCCTTTGTTTTTCCCTTCCGGCCTAGTGGTTCAACTGAGATTAAATAGCACCGTCTAGCTAATGCCTGGTTACCCCGGACCTCCCCCACGCCATGCTTGGTAGGGAACTTCATTTTTTGGTGAAAGGTAGAGGGCACCGCTTTCATTCGGCTGAGGATACCTCGGCCGAAGATGGCGTTATATGCCGTCATCCCCTTAATTATGATGAATTCCACTATAACCGTAACGGTTTTGGGCGGGGTGCCGATAGTAACTAGTAGGCTCAGGGCTCCCTCAGGATAAGTTGCCTAGCCGTTGAACCCACAGAGGGGAGTTCGGATCGGGCGGAATTTAGATGGATTCTCTCCCATCTTGAGGAAAGAGTCATAGGATAATACATCAGGGGCACTACCATTGTCAACTAAGATCCTATCTACGTTACAATGGTTTATTGTAGCCGATACAACGAGAGTGTCATCATGCGGGGTGGTTAACCCTTCCAGGTCCTGGTCAGAGAATACCAGGGCCTGCAGTTCGCTTGCCTGTGGGGCCGTAGGGTGCTCTACAGAGGCTCGGCTCCCCCGCTCGGCGTGACTCTTTCTTCCTCGACTGCTATCTCCGCTTGATGTTCCGCCTCCCGTGATGACGTTGATGTGGACTCCGCGGGGGGCATTATCAATTTCTTCGGGGGCGCCTCGGTCTTCTTTCTGCCCGGCCACGTATCGGGATAGGTGTCCTTGGAAGACGAGGCATTTGATCTCATCTTGAAGTTGACGGCGATCTCTGGTGTGATGCTCGTGATCGCTGTGGAACAGGCAATGCTTGTGGCAATTGCAGTGCTTGGCCTGGTGGAGGAGACCCGAGCCTTTGATGTCTTCGTAGATGGGAGCGATAAGGGGGGTATACCGCTCATACTTCCGAGATGACTCTTTACGGTCTCCATCCTGGTTCCACCTTTTTCCTTGGCCCGTCCCTTGTTTGGACGGTCGCTTCTTGTCCCCCTCACGACCCGAGCCTATCGTGCCTCGACAGGTGCTGAGGACTTCCTCGCACTCCGCGTGACGCAGTGCCAGGGTCACTAGCTCGGCGAGGGAGGTGGGAGGATGAAGCACTAGCTCGCGCCGCAGGTTCTCATCACGGGTACCCCCGGTCAATGCGGTGACGGCCGAGGCAACATCCAGGCGGGGGATACGCAGGACTTCCGATTTAAATCGGTTGATATAACCCCGTAACTTCTCCCCCTATTCTTGCTTGAGGGCCAGTAATCCCACTACTAACCGGGGTGGACCGCTGCCAGCGAAGCTTTCCTTGAACCCTCGCCCGAACTGCTTGAAGTTGTGAATGCTGCCGGGGGCGAGGGCCCTGAACCATGCCTCAGTACCCTGGACCAGAGTGGTCACGAATGCTCGACACTTGATCACATCTGACGCCCCATGCAAGGTCATCAGGGTGTCAAAGCTGTCGTAATGATCGACCGGGTCTCCCTGGCCGTCGTACGACTTGAAGGTCAGATGTGAGATCCTGGGGGAGATCTCGGCCTTCAAGATATAGTCGGAGAAAGGGGATCGCTCCTCATCCTCCTCAGGAGAGGTCTTTTGCAAGGCGAGGAGGGTGTGCTCTTGGTCTGCGAAATGCCTCAAAGTCTCGTAGCCGGAGGGACAGTTCCGGTTGTCGCTGGCCCGAAGGGCTGGGGGGGTGCACTTGCATGCTGTCCCGGCACTCCTCAGGGACCTCGGTCTCTGGGAACTGTTGGTATGCTCCGCACTTCTCCCTCCTTGGGGTAGAGGAGGCTTCCTGCTTTGGGAGAGGGGCATGCGATGGTCCTCCTGACAGGTTGCGGATGAGCCGCCGCCCCCGAAGAGTAAAACAGCCTCCAATGGCTTGCTGCGAGGCGTCTCCGCGGGGAGGGCTCTTCCGGGGGAGATGCGACTTCTCCTCCTTGGCCGCCTGGGCCCTCATGAGATCCATGAGGACATCCAGTTTTGTGTTGAGGGTTTGGAGGGCGTCGGTACTCCCGCCGGGAAGCTGTTCCCCCGCCACCGACGGAGGTATTTCATTGGCGTGGTTGCCTGACGGGGAATTCTCCATGGGGAGGGAAGGTGCGCCTTCTTCCATCGCCAGGGCTTTTCCCTTGTCGTCGGCAGTCTTCCTGCTAGAACTCCTTCGCACCATGATGGCTCTTTGTTCGTTTCCCACACGCGGCGCTAGATGAAGAGGGGCGATCTCACGCTACTGTTGAGCGGGGAGGAAGATAACCACGTATCCTTATAGTATGAACTGTAAGAAGGGAAACAAGTCAGAGGTGCCCAGAGATGAATCCCCAGGGAAGACCCTTCGATGCTTAAGTCAGCGACTGTAGTAGAGCACTGGTGCGAAGGGAGGAGTTAGGAGGAAGATGGGAGCGCGAGATCCCTCTCCACCAAAAGGTGAAGTGGTTCCTGCTCAGGGTTCTTGGCTTACCTTCTCACAGGAGGGTTCTTCCAGTTTAAATAATGGCTCATTGAGTGAATGATATCAGTGAGCTGAGGAGTTTAGGGGGGTTATGTCCTCCTTGCGGGCTCTTTATAGCATGCGGACTCTTGATCTCCCCCATCCCCTTGAGCTCCCAGCTTTTAAGGGACACGTAACGGCCGTACAGATATGCTTCCATCAGTTGGCCCAAGCATGAGGCACTAACTCAGGAGATGTCTTCCTGAGCGATGAGTGCGTGGTCTGGGCAGAGAATACTGGGCTCCGATGGAGCTCTCCAGATCGAACTGATGCTCGGACTTCCCAACCCGAAGGTCGCCTAGGAAGTGCTTGTTCCAAGTGAGTTATTAGGCTTATCTTTAGTGGGCTCGGGGGCTACCACTTCAAGGAGTTGGGCCTCGTTGGGTCGGGTCAGACCTCGTTTGGTCTCTCCGTATGGGCGGTTAGATTTCCCCTCTCCAGGAGGGGTTAGGCGCACCAGCCTCACCCCCCAGGCTGGTCCGCCTAAACCTCCATTAAATAAAAAAGGAGTTTTTTTAAAACAAAAAAATCCCAGCTCCAATCCTAGTCCTCCTAAACCCATGGTTTAGGCAGACCAGCCAACCCCCCCAGGCTGGTCCACCCAAACCCATCCAAAAACAAAAAATGTGGTTTTTTTTTATGTAAAAAACCCCTCTGTGAGGGGTTTAGGCGAACCAGACCAGCCCCTTGAGCTGGTCCACCTAAACCCCCCTGGGGGAGGGGTTTAGGAGGACCGGACCAGCCCAAGGGTTACAGTTTGCCCCTGCCATCCAGTCTAGCCCTTCCTCGACGACTCGGGCCTACCCCTAGCTCCCCAAGGAAAGCCTCTGTAAAACACGCGGATATCTACCTTGTTACGCATTGACCCGGGGACCGACCCACGCGTCGGAATTGTCCCATGGCTTGCACCCATTGTACTTTATCCCCCTCGGCCCATTTGTAAAGCCCATGTGGCTCTCATACAGCATCAAACCAGTTGAACACAAGCACCCATACGCGGGCCCCATCTTTCTACCTGCACCACTCGGCACGTGTGTCTAATATCCCTAGCCCCCAGCAAACGCCTCTCGGTCGAAAGCGCACCTATAGTTGTGGAATGATCTCGGCCCTCTACCCATGGCTTCAGACACATACATACTTCTCTTCAGCATAGAACGAATGTGTTCGGATTCAATCCGATTTAAATAAACATCGATTGCTTGCGATCGGTTGGGAAAGATGTCTAGTACACGATTCCTACAATCGCCTTCGCACTCGCACCCTTGGAACCTCCTCTATCCACGTGTCACCCGATCTCTCGAGCCCACGTGTCGCACCTTGGCGACGCTTCCTCGGTCAACCCTTGGTTTCGTAGGTGATTGTCGAGAAATCGACTGGCACGCCCGCACCCTTGTCCAGTTAACCTATACCCCCAGAAACTTCTCGTGCCATTCGACCCCTCTCGACTTTCCGTAAAAGGAGAGTGCCCCGTACCGCCGTGAGGGGCATACAACCGTAAGAGAGGATACCCGAGATACATCAAACTCCCGTATTTTTCTTTCCCGCTATAATCATACCTTCATCCCTGTCATCGGCATAAAAAACTCCCGCAACAAAAAGGATGGCATGCCCGGTGGGACGTCTCCCGCCTTCCTTCTTTTTGCTTAAAAAAAGTCTGTGCCAGCCCTGAAGACCTGATGCCCCTTTTCTGTCCTTGTAAGAGAGGCAGAGGAGGGTACTCAGGCGCATTTCCCAGTAGCTCCCAACTCGTGCTCAGACCGCCAGACCGCGCTCGGCAACCGTCAGCAACCGTCGCCTCCGCAGCATCCAGCACTCCAGTAACTATGGTGGCCATTACCTCCGGTCCCATCGTCATTGCCACCCACGCGGGGGTGGGATACTTGGCGACGTCGATTATTTTCGGCAGATTTGCGCCAGTTGTTGGATCACCCTACTTTTTGGGTGTGGTCCCCGTGGCTTTTCCGCAGCTACTCCCAACTTCCGCTCCTTCCGGCGTGGCAAACATGCCGCGTCAGTCTCCTGTATCAGTGGATCGCTCGAGCATCAGACTCGGGCCGTCCACCACCAGCCCCTGTGGGGGTCCCAGATCATCCCCTGCCTTGGCGAGCTTTGCCCCCCAGGCCTAGTCTCTGTCGATCTTCATCATGGGCCCCGTGCCCCAAGCATCAGACACCACAACAGCATCCTGCTCGGGCCACTAACCCCGAGCCCAGTCAAGCCGGCACCTGACACGGGTTTACACCCCCGGGTGCCCAGCTTTCTAGTACCATGTTCGGGCCATCGGGTCCAAACCCCAGTCGAGCCGACTCCCCGTACGGGTTCTTATACCTGGGGCCAAGGATCCCCAGTACTCTGCTCGGGTCTTACGACCCGAACCCCGAAAGAGCCGTCGTCTGGCACGAGTTCTCAACCCTACGTTCGAGGCTCCTCGGCGTCTGGACCGGACACACAACCCCTGAATTTCTCAAGGTCGATTCTCGACGTGGACCCTCTACGTCCGGCCCTAGGCCTCCCAGCTCCACTATGGGGTTCTTCCCCTTACCATCCAGTAACGCCATCTCCCGGTACGAGATTGCCCCTATGGGACACGCAAATTCCCATGTCGCCCGTGTGCCCTTTTTCCCACACTCCAGCTCTGCCAGCACTCGGTACAGGTTCACAACATCAGGTCGGCGACACCTCAGCATTTTCAACAACGTTGCTCCCCGGTGCAAGGGCATCATCTCGAGCATCGACAACGCTTCTATCGGCTCGGGCAAGAGTGTCACGCCCCGAACCGATAGCAGTGGAACGTGTCGTTTACTCGGAACGTGGCAGTTAAACAGTCGTGAACGATCAAGAGCAATCACATAAGACCAAATAATTTGGAACAACAATAAAATTTTTATTTCAAATACAAGTTTCTTACAAGAACTTGAAGACTCAACTACGTCACTATGAAAGAAAAGGAGATGACGCACAAATAGACTTAGACAAGATAACTAAATAAGAGACATCATGCTAAACTCAAGACAGATAAAAGACTCAGATTCACTAATTTTCAAAGCTCGCTTGCACACTTGTCCCTCCCATGTGAGTCTCGGTCTCGCTAGCCACCTGATTACCTAAAAAATGTTGGAATAAAACTGGGTGAGCGAACGCTCAGTAGGAATTATATCTCAAGAACAAGCAATTGGTTTAAATAATTACATTTTTGCATGCAAATGCAAGTAATGCTATGCTTGTAGAAATAACTGAGCAAGTGAACAAAACTAGCAATAAATTAGTCAACGGTATGCAAAACTTCCAAGCAAGTAAGAGATATTCATGAGAGAACTTATAGATTATTGGCTATTTCACGCAAGTACTTTGCCCATTTTGGGCCACGCTAGTAAAGTCACGCAAGTCAAGTCACGCACGCAAGTCACGAGAGAAAGAGGGAGTGAGTGTGGAATGCCAAAGATCAAGAGAGACAAGTACTGCGGTGCAATACCAGACACCGCGATCATTAAAACTCCTATGGGCACTAGTACTTTCGAGTGCTCCTCCCAGGACCAGATCGGGCCCTATATGCACAACATTTAAAGATAGATCTAGACATCCACGATAGTTCATAGCCAATAAGGAGTTCCAAAGAACAAGCTTTAATAGAATGATAAGATAAGATTCTATGAAATTCAAGGGCAAGGCCCTTGAGTAAGGACAGACTTACGATAAAATCTACGTGAAAGCATAGAAACTATGACATGTCAAAAAAACTAGGTGGAATTGGCACCTAGATAGGTTGCCATGAATAACTTGAATAGATGACTAGCAAGATAGTCACCAGTTCAATGGACATGATGTAAGCTGAATAATTGGTACTTAGCAATAAGTTATCCAATTCAATGTATCACCTAGTGGAATGATCACTCATTCCGTCGGCTAAGAGAATTTCTCTCATGGGTCAAGAATAGCACCATGAAAGGGCCGGGTTACCACGTTTCCAGAGTGACGTGACACTAAAATGGGTACAAGGTGTTTAAGGTACAACCAGCTCAGTCGGCCTTGAGGGAATCCAAGGCTACGCGGAGACTTACGGACGTCCCAATGACTAACTTGCTAGTCCGAAGGAACGGAATGTCCAACGGAGGGCTCGTATGTCACCGAGAGTTGAGGTGTATAACGTGAACCAATCATGAAACAAGGACTCCATCTACGGACGTGAGATGAGAGTGCCAGAAGACCCGCGGTATGGGTCAAAATCGGAAGAAAACTGTGAGAACATGGATGCGTTAATTATAGAATTGATGTCCATCCAATTCTATAATTAACTATAATTAAATAAATTTATATTATTTGACGCCCGTGGGTGGCGTCATTTATTAATTAGTGTCCTCTTGGAGGGACGTTAATTTTATGATTCTTAACTTAATTTATTTAACAAGAATTCACATTTATATCTATTTAATTGAATAATTTTAAAGTTATACACTCAAGGACATATTTAATTATATAAAATAATTAAAAAAAAGAATATATGATAATTAGGAGAAAAATTCAAGGATTCCAAAAATATATTTTTTCATAATTTTATGTTGCATAGTTTAGTAGATATGGATTTTCCAAGATATAATTACAAGTTATATATATATATATATATATATATATATATATATATATATATATATATATATATATATATATATATATAAAATAATTCAACGCCTTTGCACGATGGCGTCAAAAGAATTTGACGACATCTAGCTTGTCATAATTTCAATAAAGTGTCAATGTTCAACCCTCCGGTTCTCGACGTACACATGTCAGAATCACGAGTTCTATATATCGAAATGACGGGCTCGAAAAACTCTACCTAACTAGACGTTCAAAATAATTTTTCGTTGAGAGATGGGAGATCTTGAGATAGAGGGCACAAAAAATGGTTCAACCACTCTCACTACCACTACAAGAAAAAGTGGCTATAGAGACCGAATTAGCGACCGATTTAATCGGTCGCTAGTCGGTACCAAATAGAGACCAATTCGGAGACCGAAATAATCGGTCGCATAACCGAGACCGTTTCAGCGACCGCATGTATATCGGTCGCTAATCGGTCGCTATTATTGAGACCGAATTAACTTCGGTCTCCCGTCGGTCGCTGATGCCGTTATACTTCCTACTACGACCCCCGCCCGCCCGAGCCCTCCCGCCCGAGCCCCCCCCCTCCCGCCCGAGCCCCCCCTCCCGAGCCCCCTTCCCCTGCGGCCCCCTCTCCGCCCTAGCCCCCCTCCCCGCTCCCGCCCGAGCCCCCTCCGCCGGAGCCCCCCCTCCGCCCGAGCCCTCCCGCCCGAGCCCCCCTCCTCCGCCGGAGCCCCCCTCCCCGTGCTGCCTCCCGCCCGAGCCCCCCTCCGCCGGAGCCCGTCGCCGCGCCGCTCGCGTCGAGTCGCCGTCGCCGCTCGCCCTGCCGTCGTCGCCCTCCGCAGGTACCTCTCTCTCTCTCTCTCTCTCTCTCTCTCTCTCTCTCTCCCTTCCCCCTCCGTCACCGGCCTGCTCCCCTCCCCCGCCGGCGGAATATCGGGACAAACAGCGCACCGGCGGCTAACGGGGTCTCGTCAACGCGACGTGCAGGGACAAGCAACCTGTTGTCATCAGGACCACTACGAACCGTTGCCGTTGGCCGACGGTCGCTGTTTTGTTGCGCTGGAGGACACGGACGGGGGGGTATCATGCCCTCACACGGCAGCCACAGAAGATACATAACACACCTCCCTCTTTCACACGTCAAACACCACCCCACCCCACTCTACTCTGGTGGCTGGCGAGTGAGGTTTCCCGGGGACTCGCTCTTGAAGTTAATCGAAGGGCGTCCCAGAACCCGCACTGGCCTGCGGGGGACGTGTGGAGATAACGAGCGAGGGGAGAACGTGTGGCTGGGCAAACGTCTCGATCGGTTTTTGTTCTCCACCTCCGTCTTTATTTTATCGTGGCCTGATTTAATAAAAAAGAATTAGAATAGGAGAGAGTGACTTAATAATTTTAATGACAGAACTGATGATGTTTCAGGCTTAATTTCCCCCTCTTCCAAAGTTGGGATGCAACCAATTGCAAACCATTGAGCAGGGCCAAGCCCTTTGACAAGCTCATCAGCTGGATCATTAAGATGTGGGGGGGGGGGGTAGTAATTAACCTTCCGATCGAGTTCCTGAACGCTAACCCAAAAGCGCCCAAGTCTACAGTAGGAGCATCGTCAAAATTTGTCTTCACACCACTTCCAGTACATGCAGGAGTACTCCACTTCTGAGTTTCCTTGGCACTTTAAATGAAAATCCCCGGCTTTTTTCTCACCAAACCATAGAGTTGAACTCGTTTAAAGCTAGCCCGTCTGTCTACTAAGGATGAGAGACAGGGTGACGGTTACCTCTCGTCAGACACAAATTTACATGTAGATTTCCAAACATGCCAGCAGATCCTGAGGTAACAAAGGGGGATGTGATATTTGTCCTCGGGACGTTGTGTGAACAGGGGAGAGGCGCACTCCAATAATTCCATGAATGATGATTCGAGGAAGAGCTCATCCACACCTAACTTGCTGTACATCACGATATAACGAGGGGCATGTGCAAGATGGGTTCTTGATATATATGTGCTACGGATCTAATCTGGCATAGGTTGTACGTGTAGGGTCGGAACTGTTATTTATGGCCAGAGTGCCGTTGACTGGGAGAGCAGAACTAATAAAAGGGCCCTCTCTTTCGAAGTCATTCACCCCATCACCTATCGGTTGGGTGCCTATCCAACCACTGTACATATGTGGACAAATTAAAACTTCTTGCAGCTCCTCCGGTTAATGGGTGGGTGCGTGTTCAGCTCACGCCATATTTTCGAGAGGAAAAGAATAGTGACCCGGACGCGTGGTCCCAGAGGAACCCACAATGCTTTTCCCCGCAGGCCGTCGCACCATGCAGCTCATTTGGAGTGGGGGAGATGCATGTACTAGCAGTACAGATTGCCAGCATGAGAACAGGGTTATCCTTCTGGTCTGCATGCAACCGTTGAGAGCAGTTTCCCGCATCGACTCAAATTGAAGATATCCGCCTCATCTGTACTACTGTGTTGCGGAAACGTCGCTGTCTGCAAATTGCAAGGTCGATTGAGGTCAGGATAAGCTGAATACCAAGCATAATTTTCAAGCGGTTACAGGGACAGAAACCTAAAAGAAATTATAACCATTTGATAACTTGGCCCTATGCTCTAGTATCAGAGATTCAGGTATAGGATTATTGGTATATTACTTTAGTAGATTAAGGAAGAGAGTAGATCTGCTATATCTGATAGGTAACATCTAACATCCATATCCATGTGTGCGCTCAGCATAACATACTCTTTGCCTTACAATTGACCCATCCTCTCTCTCAAGTAAAGCCCCTTATTTGCATCTCTTTTCTCAATTCATTCTCATAAATCTTCTATGACTATAAGTTGTCAAATATTATTACAATTCCAGTCACCTTGACATCAAGAAGTTTCTAGCTGGCCACAGGCTGTCAGGTACCTATGAGGATTAGTTACAATGTTTTTCTAAAAGTTTTTCTTCCTCCATCTGTTTGTTTAAAGACCTATCATACTATCTTATCCATCCTCAGTAATAAAATGGGGTTTAAGATTGCACCATATTTACTAATGTTCAAAAAGTAACATTGTATGTTTTGATGAGTGAAAAAGTGTCATTTAATGGTTATAAATGTTTCTGTCCTGCATCAGATTTGGTATCAGAGCATAAGGGAATCAACTTATTTTTATAAGTTGAGGTCCTACATTTTGTAATGAGACGGGTACATTGACGGCCTATGCACCGCCATCACACATGGCGAGTGGATCTACACCTCCCCCAGCTGAGTCAGGTATGTTCATTTGCATATTTATGTTTTTTTGATAGTTTGTTTTATTTATACTATTTAATTCGTATAGTACGTGCTGATGACGAGGCGAGTCATCATGAGGGGGAGGGCTGTTGTAATGAGACGATGCGGGCAGTGTGGATAAATGAAGGGTACGTAATGCATTATTTTTGTTATTTATTCGTCATTGTGGTATTAATATTTTTAATTTCAGGAATAAAATAGAGCCAGCCCAAGCATCACAATTTATTACAAAGACAATTCAAGCACATTTTCCAGGCCCCATCCATCGCTTTGCTGATTTTCCGATGGGTGTTCAGGATTTATTGTTCTCTATGTTCTTGGTATTTATCTTATTTTATCATATTAAGTCATTTTCAATTATTATTTTAACCCACTTTGTTATGTAACATATAAATTTTTGTTGTTGTTAATATATAGAGGAATCATCGATTCACAGAACATTCAGATGAGTTACGTGCTAGATTTGCATGGACAGCTACTGCAAGAGATAATTTCAAACATCTTATGTACAATGCCCGAAGATATGCAAAAAAAGCATGTGCAAGTACTGATAAGAACATATGGAAGGAGCATGGGCCTGTGTGGATGAGAAAGGAGTATTGGACAGAGCTGTGCAACATTTGGGAAGCGGAGAAATGGAATGCCAATTCAAACAAAGCAAAGCAAAACAGAGCAGCGCATCCTGAAGCGAATTTACACACGGGTGGCTCTGTCTCCTTTGCAACACATAAAGCGAGATTAGTAAGTACACTTCTACATATATAAATTTTTTGTTTCTATTATGAAACTGTGATTTATTTGAATAACAGGAAGCACAGTTAAAGCGGCCAGCTCAATTTCATGAACTTTTTGATCGAACTCATAAGAAGAAAGGGACAAATGCTTACATTAGTGAGAAAGCTCGGGAGGTAGCGGTAAGTGTATACATTAATAGTTTTCATTTAAGATTAAATTGTAGAATAATTTGGTTTTGTTTTTTTTTGGTTTTTGCAGGACTCATATAGTAGACGAATGGATGAGAGGTACGGGGATGACAGTCAGCGTCCAGAGTTGGATCCTGCCATTTGGGTTGCAGCATCTGGGGCACCCAAGAAAGGACATGTTTATGGTTTTGGACATAGCTTGGGCACGACTAGGGTGTTATCATCATGCTCGAGTTCGGTCTCACATGCGACCTCTCCATTTACCACACCAGCAGCCCCAGATGGTTCTTCCAGTGCCGCCCCGACCATGACTCCAGATATGTTTAGGCAGATCGTCAACGAGACCGTCTCTCAGAATATCTCTCAGAATATCTCAACCATCGTCGCTCAGACCGTCTCCCAGATGCTCACATCCTTGGGAATTGATAGTAGTAGAGCACCTCCTGCACCTCCTGCACAGCAGCCTCCGGTAAGTATTTTATTTGATTGATTTTCTATTTGTTAACTCTAAATATCATCTTACAAAATATAAGAATTTAGATTGAGGAGGGGAAAATATCATTTTCTTAACTCTAAATATCATCTTACACCTATCCTCTGGATATTAGAATCAACAGGCAGACTGTTCTGCAGGATTTTCCATAGGTGTATAGAGATTTTGGTTAGAACTGAAAGTGAAAAGATATGTATAAATTCTATTCACTTGAGTGGGGGAGGATACAGATCTATAAATATTCATAAAGCTAGAATAATATAAGGAAAGTAACATGTAGACATGAATAAAATATGCCAATTTAGGTGAAAAGATCTCCCCAAAGTCTGGTAACTGTCATGGCAGGAAGCCAGGAACAGCACCTCTAAGCAAAGGAAGGGCAGTTCATACAAAGGAGCATAGGTCATAAGTTACAAGAAGTGAAGGATATTATATATAGTCGGCGGCGGCCGCCATTGGGGCGTATCCCTGCAAGGGAAAGGCGGAGAAGATACCATACAGAAATGGCTATGGAAGTTACCCAAGTTCTTTTGAATGCACAGTCAATAGATTCAGCGGTTCGCAAGCATGCTGAGGAAAGTTTAAAACAATTTCAGGATCAAAATGTTACTGGGTTCTTGCTATCTCTTTCGAGTGAATTAGCAAATAATGACAAGCCTGTTGTTAGCCGTAAATTGGCAGGCTTGATTCTCAAAAATGCCCTGGATGCAAAGGAGCAACACAGAAAATTTGAGCATGTGCAGAGATGGTTATCATTGGATGTAGCTGTTAGGGCCCAGGTCAAAGGATGTTTACTACAGACTCTCTCTTCACCGGTGATTGATGCAAGATCTACTGCATCTCAAGTTGTTGCAAAGATTGCTGGTATTGAGTTGCCTCAAAATCAATGGCCTGAACTTATCAGTTCTCTCTTGTCAAATATTCACCAACTTCAGCCAGATGTTAAGCAAGCAACTTTGGACACCCTAGGTTACATGTGTGAAGAAGTCTCCCCTGATGAAGTTGATCAAGAGCAAGTCAATAAGATATTGACAGCGGTTGTTCAAGGCATGAGTGCTTCTGAGGGAAACATTGATGTTAGGCTGGCTGCAACTCGAGCTCTGCATAATTCTTTGGGATTTGCTCAGGCAAACTTCGGGAATGATATGGAGAGGGATTATATCATGAGAGTCATTTGTGAAGCTACTCTGTCCCCTGAGGTGAAGATACGGCAGGCTGCATTCGAATGCTTGGTCTCCATATCCTCCATGTATTATGAGAAGCTTGCATCGTATATGCAGGACATATTTAACATCACTGCAAAAGCTGTGAGGGAAGATGAGGAACCTGTTGCTCTACAAGCTATTGAATTCTGGAGCTCAATATGCGATGAAGAGATTGACATCTTAGATGAATATGGAGGGGATTTTTCTGCTGATTCTGACACCCCTTGCTTTTATTTTATCAAGCAGGCACTACCTGCGCTTGTCCCTATGCTGTTGGAGACACTCCTTAAGCAAGAAGACGACCAAGATCAGGATGAAGGAGTTTGGAATCTTGCAATGGCTGGAGGAACATGCTTGGGTTTGGTTGCACGGACCGTGGGAGATGACATTGTGCCTCTTGTTATGCCATTCATAGAAGAAAACATTAACAAACCTGAATGGAGGCAGCGAGAAGCAGCAACTTATGCATTTGGTTCTAAAATCTGAAATACCGGTCGGATGGCCGTGCCGGTCATTCCAATACGACCGGGGAGATGAAAGTGACTTGTCAGAACTGACGGAATCCAAATCGGATGCCCGGTTTGAGCTCGGCGCTCAAACTTCATTTTTAAAATACACTTATTTCAAATGAACTGTTAGGACGGGTCCGGGGGTCTAAAATCTGAAATACCGGTCGGATGGCCGTGCCGGTCATTCCAATACGACCGGGGAGATGAAAGTGACTTGTCAGAACTGACGGAATCCAAATCGGATGCCCGGTTTGAGCTCGGCGCTCAAACTTCATTTTTAAAATACACTTAGTTCAAATGAACTATTAGGACGGGGCATTTGGTTCTAAAATCTGAAATACCGGTCGGATGGCCGTGCCGGTCATTCCAATACGACCGGGGAGATGAAAGTGACTTGTCAGAACTGACGGAATCCAAATCGGATGCCCGGTTTGAGCTCGGCGCTCAAACTTCATTTTTAAAATACACTTAGTTCAAATGAACTGTTAGGACGGGTCCGGGGGTCTAAAATTCGAAATACCGGTCGGATGGCCGTGCCGATCATTCCAATACGACCGGGGAGATGAAAGTGACTTGTCAGAACTGACGGAATCCAAATCGGATGCCCGGTTTGAGCTCGGCGCTCAAACTTCATTTTTAAAATACACTTAGTTCAAATGAACTGTTAGGACGGGGCATTTGGTTCTAAAATCTGAAATACCGGTCGGATGGCCGTGCCGATCATTCCAATACGACCGGGGAGATGAAAGTGACTTGTCAGAACTGACGGAATCCAAATCGGATGCCCGGTTTGAGCTCGGCGCTCAAACTTCATTTTTAAAATACACTTAGTTCAAATGAACTGTTAGGACGGGTCCGGGGGTCTAAAATTCGAAATACCGGTCGGATGGCCATGCCGATCATTCCAATACGACCGGGGAGATGAAAGTGACTTGTCAGAACTGACGGAATCCAAATCGGATGCCCGGTTTGAGCTCGGCGCTCAAACTTCATTTTTAAAATACACTTAGTTCAAATGAACTGTTAGGACGGGTCCGGGGGTCTAAAATTCGAAATACCGGTCGGATGGCCGTGCCGATCATTCCAATACGACCGGGGAGATGAAAGTGACTTGTCAGAACTGACGGAATCCAAATCGGATGCCCGGTTTGAGCTCGGCGCTCAAACTTCATTTTTAAAATACACTTAGTTCAAATGAACTGTTAGGACGGGGCATTTGGTTCTAAAATCTGAAATACCGGTCGGATGGCCGTGCCGATCATTCCAATACGACCGGGGAGATGAAAGTGACTTGTCAGAACTGACGGAATCCAAATCGGATGCCCGGTTTGAGCTCGGCGCTCAAACTTCATTTTTAAAATACACTTAGTTCAAATGAACTGTTAGGACGGGTCCGGGGGTCTAAAATTCGAAATACCGGTCGGATGGCCGTGCCGATCATTCCAATACGACCGGGGAGATGAAAGTGACTTGTCAGAACTGACGGAATCCAAATCGGATGCCCAGTTTGAGCTCGGCGCTCAAACTTCATTTTTAAAATACACTTAGTTCAAATGAACTGTTAGGACGGGTCCGGGGGTCTAAAATTCGAAATACCGGTCGGATGGCCGTGCCGATCATTCCAATACGACCGGGGAGATGAAAGTGACTTGTCAGAACTGACGGAATCCAAATCGGATGCCCGGTTTGAGCTCGGCGCTCAAACTTCATTTTTAAAATA
The DNA here is from genome assembly GCA_022559845.1 of Amorphophallus konjac. Classification (NCBI taxonomy): domain Eukaryota; kingdom Viridiplantae; phylum Streptophyta; class Magnoliopsida; order Alismatales; family Araceae; genus Amorphophallus; species Amorphophallus konjac. The sequence continues at coordinate 168,811,674 of CM040119.1, read as the reverse complement.
CAAGATGAAATTTGAACTTATATTGTGTGTGTGTATTTATATATATGAAAATGAGCTGGCTTAAACTATTGGCATACTCTTGTTAATGCTTGATTTCTTTATTAAGTCTTGTTAATGCTTGATTTCTTTATTAAGGATTTGATTATAATTTTTTTAAATGATATACAGGATCATCCGTCGCGAGATGTTGGACGAGACGACGACCAGGATGATGTTGGACGAGACGACGACCAGGATGAGACATATGTGGAGGATTTGTGATTTTATTTTAGTTGTGTATGTTGTCATTTTATTATTATGGATGTATGATTAATTTGTGATTTTATTTTAATTGTGTGTAATTTGAGGTTCGTGGAGATTGTGATCCGTGTAGTTGATTTATTATTGTTTTATGAAATTGTTATTTATCAGGTGTTTGTATGTGATGAATTTGAGATTTGTCGATATTGTTGTCTGTGTAGTTGATTTTATATTTATGTTATGAATTTGTTATTTATCAGGTAATTTATTTATCAGTTTAAATAAATTTTTAAAAAAAAAATAATGCAAAATTAGCGACCGCATTGAGACTGAATTGCGACCGAATAGCGACTATACGTTATATTTCTTTTATTAAATAATTATACTTGGCGACCGACTGGCGACCGACTAGCCACCGAATAAATCCGATAGGTTTATTTTATTTTTAAAAATAAAACAAATTTAGAGACCGAGTTGCGACCGAATTGAGACCGAATAAATCCGATAGGTTAATTTTATTTTTAAAAATACAACATAATTCGAGACCGAATAGCGACCGAATTGAGACCGACTTAATCCGATAGGTTAATTTTATTTTTTAAAATACAACAAATGTAGCGACCGAATAGAGACTGAATGGCGACCGAATTATTAGCGACCGGTCAGGCGACCGATTATAATCGGTCTCTGGTAACGACTGATACTGCGACCGAATTATGTCGGTCGCTATATAGCGACTATGATATAGCGACCGACATATTCGGTCGCTAGATAGTGTCTGTTCGGTCGCAATGCAGATTTGCGACCGATCTACGACTGAATAGCGACCGAATATGTCGGTCGCTATCCGCGATTTTTCTTGTAGTGTACCTCGGTCATCTCCCCAACAACACACTCATAAAATTTCATAGCCAAAGGACGCTCCGATGATTAGAAACAAGTCGTCAAAAGAAAAAAATCTATAACTAACATGTTATAGTAACCTTTAGAATTCACCGAGTAACGTGATTATATATTTTAATTTATTTAAGCTTATAGTAAATACACCATATTGGGCATGGAAATTTAGGAATAATCATGAGGATTTTAATCACGTATTTTTTTTGTGATTTTAGATATATGATTGCATGGATAAAAAATATTTAAACATGTTGTAATTATTTAATTAATTGAAATAAACATGCAAACCGTAGACTATAGACTGCAAACATGTAATGCAACTTAATTATTATTATCTTGGGCTTTAATTCTTGAGAAAACCTACTTGTTGCTTGACGGAGAACAACGGCTGGAAAAGAATATACGAAGAACAGCCGCAGCAATAGCAGCTACACTACACCCGTTCAGTAGCAGGAGGAAGTAAGAAAAGTAGTAGAAGAAGATGTCCACGTCCAATGCTGGAAGAAGAAAACGCCTTGCGGGAGGAAGAAGGATGAAGACTTCCACGGATCAGCAGGATGTAGATGGAAGAAGAGGATCGTCCTTCTTCTTGTGCAGGCGGTTGGCAGGATGAAGGAGAGGAAGGAGATGCTCGTCCTTCTCGTCAACAGGAAGAAGATGGAAGAAGGGGACGAAGCCTTTCTTCACGTTCACAGCACGGAAATGAGAACGGCAGGAGGGTGAACGCAGTTAGCAGCATGAGGACATTTGGATCAATATTGTCGATAGGGAGTTCGACGGAAGGGTGGGTATTTATAGGCGAAGAAGTCCTAATAGATTCTAAGAGTTCGATTGGAACTAAAACTTACTAGATATAATTGTTACTAAATTTAAAATATCCACATATTGATCATTTCCCTAAACATACTTACTCAGATAACATCCTTGTTCGAACCAAACACCTATTGTCCTTAGAAATGACATCTCAGGTTGGGGCGTTATTTCAATAAATGACGCTTGTATACACAGTCGTCAATTCCTTAATTGACGACTTTCTTGGAGGCGTCATTGATCTTTCTCTATTTTTTAATTTAAGGTGTAACGATATTTCTGGATTTTTATCTATTTTTCTTGATGTGATCTTGTTGGGAAATTTTATGAGTATGCATTTTCCATCTTTCTCTATTTTTCCTTGTAATTAGTTTTCCAAAATTCTTTAATTCAAAAACTGGCACTATTCATTCTTAAAGAAATAACGACATAGTTAATGTCGTTATATGCATTGTATGCGCCTGAACGTGCAAGCGTCAATTTATTTTTGACCATGCCATCTAACCTCCAAAAGACCAATATTATGTATATATCCCTATTATTTCTATAAGTTTTTAACTATATACTTTATTTGATTTTTGCTAATTTGTAAATAACGACTTGCATTAAGTCGTCTTTCACGTTAGATACGCTGTACCAAGAGGCGTCAATTGAGTTTTTGGCCTTTTCTCAATGCCCTTGAAAGGACCGATATTGCATAAATGTCCATTCTTTTATCTTTTACTTATCTTTAATGTATTTAAAGCTTATCTTTATACCATTTTCCCTTCTAATCAAACATAATATAATACAATGTGAGATTTTAAAATTTTCAAAATTACTAATAAAATATAAATTGATGTTTCTTCGAGATTTATTGATTCTTAATTCAAATAAAATTATGTTGTGCATTAAATTCTTACATAAAAATAACATGTTATTCTTAAATTTACTATAATATAACGATAGGGTCCATGAGTTCTTTTTGTGAGACTTCTTAGGATGTCAGGGGGTTGTGTACTGAGTCTGGCCTTGATTATTTACGTTGTATTATATTTATTTATATTACATTATATATATATGCACAGATATATGGATGAGTGGGTTGAGACTTAAGGGCCCTTATTTGTGTCAATATGTTGTTATCCATTTTTCCCAAAGCTTGTTATTTGTCGTATACGTATTCTAAAGGCCCTTACAATGTGTGTGGGTTTCATATATCTTGATATGTATGTATGTATATATATATATATATATATATATATATATATATATATATAAACCTATTTGTTATTTACTAACCCTCATATACCTATTAATAACTTGTATGTATATAGAGATTTTAATCCTCATAATTTCTTTAACTTTTATTAGTCCTTGTCCTGGGTATCAGAGGTAGGTTCGATCCGAGTAAACCTTCTTACTTCCATCCCTGAAGGAATATCACTTGGACATTTATTTATTTGAATAAATTTTATTTATTAAATATTATATACTTATTTGTAAGAATATGTATTATGTATAGGTTTTTTTCCTAAATATATTTATTCTTATTTCAAAATTACCGGGCGTTACACCCTCCCCCACTTAAAAGAATTTGGTCCCCAAATTCTCATCACCTTCCATTCCTAACGGGGAACTGATTCTATACAGGTAAAGAAGAAATCTTAAGTATGGAAAAGAACTAGTTTAGGAGTACGGATGAGAGATACCTTCCCTAACTTTTCTCTTGGCAAGTTCGGCCACAGCTTGAGTTTATCTTGGAAGCTTCTTAGTTAGAATAGGGCATTCCACTATCTTATAATCTAAGCTCCCGCAATGCAGACACGCTCCCGAACTCCACCAACACTTTTCCAATTAGTGACCATATCTTCCACAAGATTTACACTTACCTTACAAGTGATCTGTCGAAGTTCCCTTCTTATTACACTTCTTACATTTCTGGCATTTCTTACACTTTTGTGAAATATCACCCTCGTTTACCCTTTTCTTGGTAGCGGTGAACATCCCCAAATCATGCGCTTTTCCTTCAACTCTTTCTTTTTCTTCCACCGCTTTCTCTAGCTCCTGAACTCTCCTGACAAGGTCCGCGTAAGCTTGGACATCCACTAAGATCATCTCATGAACAAAGCTTGGCTTAGATGCTTCCATTTTATCTAGGTTCCTACAAGGATAAGTGGGGAGATAATTTATCGACTCAATAATTAATGTTAATGAAATGTAAATATCTTATCTTTCTTTTATAACTTTAACCCCAAGTTCTACCCATCTCTCACGGAATTCCAATAGGATGACCGACAAGGATACTTAACCTATCTCTTGGAACCTAATAGCTTGAGGATGTGAAAGCCGAAGCTCTGATACCACCTCTGTCACGCCCCGAACCGATAGCAGTGGAACGTGTCGTTTGCTTGGAACGTGGCAGTTAAATAGTCGTGAACGATCAAGAGCAGTCGCATAAGACCAAATAATTTGGAACAACAATAAAATTTTTATTTCAAATACAAGTTTCTTACAAGAACTTGAAGACTCAACTACGTCACTATGAAAGAAAAGGAGATGACGCACAAATAGACTTAGACAAGATAACTAAATAAGAGAGATCATGATAGACTCAAGACAGATAAATGACTCGGGTTCACTAATTTTCAAAGCTCGCTTGCACACTTCTCCCTCCCATGTGAGTCTCGGTCTCGCTAGCCACCTGATTACCTGAAAAATGTTGGAATAAAACTGGGTGAGCGAACGCTCAGTAGGAATTATATCTCAAGAACAAGTAATTGGTTTAAGTAATTACATTTTTGCATGCAAATGCAAGTAAGGCTATGCTTGTAGAAATAACTGAGCAAGTGAACAAAACTAGCAATAAATTAGTCAACGGTATGCAAAACTTCCAAGCAAGTAAGAGATATTCATGAGAGAACTTATAGATTATTGGCTATTTCACGCAAGTACTTTGCCCATTTTGGGCCACGCTAGTAAAGTCACGCAAGTCAAGTCACACACGCAAGTCACGAGAGAAAGAGAGAGTGAGTGTGGAATGCCAAAGATCAAGAGAGACAAGTACTGCGGTGCAATGCCAGACACCGCGATCATTAAAACTCCCATGGGCACTAGTACTTTCGGGTGCTCCTCCCAGGACCAGATCGGGCCCTATATGCACAACATTTAAAGATAGATCTAGACATCCACGATAGTTCATAGCCAATAAGGAGTTCCAAAGAACAAGCTTTAATAGAATGATAAGATAAGATTCTATGGAATTCAAAGGCAAGGCCCTTGAGTAAGGACAAACTTGCGATAAAATTTACGTGAAAGCATAGAAACTATGACATGTCAAAAAAACTGGGTGGAATTGGCACCTAGATAGGTTGCCATGAATAACTTGAATAGATCACTAGCAAGATAGTCACTAGTTCAATGGACATGATGTAAGATGAATAATTGGTACTTAGCAATAAGTTACCCAATTCAATGTATCACCTAGTGGAATGATCACTCATTCCACCGGCTAAGAGAATTTCTCTCATGGGCCAAGAATAGCACCATGAAAGGGCCGGGTTACCACGTTTCCAGAGTCACGTGGCACTAAAATGGGTACAAGGTGTTTAAGGTACAACCAGCTCAGTCGGCCTTGAGGGAATCCAAGGCTACGAGGAGACTTACGGAGGTCCCAATGACTAACTTGCCAGTCCAAAGGAACAGAACGTCCAACGGAGGGCTCGTATGTCATCGAGAGTTGAGGTGTATAACATGAACCAATCATGAAACAGGGACTCCATCTACGGACGTGAGATGAGAGTGCCAGAAGACCCGCGGTATGGAAGAAAACGGTGAGAACATGGATGCGTTAATTATAGAATTCATGTCCATCCAATTCTACAATTAACTATAATTAAATAAATTTAAATTATTTGACGCCCGTGGGTGGCGTCATTTATTAATTAGTGTCCTCTTGGAGGGACGTTAATTTTATGATTCTTAACTTAATTTATTTAACAAGAATTCACATTTATATCTATTTAATTGAATAATTTTAAAAATATACACTCAAAGATATATTTAATGATATAAAATAATTTTAAAAAAAATAGAATATATGATAATTAGGAGAAAAATTCAAGGATTTCAAAAATATATTTTTTCATAATTTTATGTTGCATAGTTTAGTAGATATGGATTTTCCAAGATATAATTACAAGTTATATATATATATATATTAAATAATTCGACACCTTTGCACGATGGCATCAAAAGAATTTGACGACATCTAACTTGTCGTCATTTCAATAAAGTGTCAATGTTCAACCCTCCGGTTCTCGACGTACACATGTCGGAATCACGAGTTTTATATATCGAAATGACGGGCTCGAAAAACTCTACCTAACTGGACGTTCAAAATAATTTTTCGTTTAGAGATGGGGGATCTTGAGATAGAGGGCACGAAAAATGGTTCAACCACTCTCACTACCTCGGTCACCTCCCCAACAACACACTCATAAAATTTCATAGCCAAAGGACGCTCCAATGATTAGAAACAAGTCGTCAAAAGAAAAAAATCTATAACTAACATGTTATAGTAACCTTTAGAATTCACCGAGTAACGTGATTATATATTTTAATTTATTTAAGCTTATAGTAAAGACACCATATTGGGCATGGAAATTTAGGAATAATCATGAGGATTTTAATCACGTATTTTTTTTGTGATTTTAGATATATGATTGCATGGATAAAAAATATTTAAACAAGTTGTAATTATTTAATTAATTGAAATAAACATGCAAACCGTAGACTATAGAATGCAAACATGTAATGCAACTTAATTATTATTATCTTGGGCTTCAATTCTTGAGAAAACCTACTTGTTGCTTGACGGAGAACAACGGCTGGAAAGGAATATACGAAGAACAGCCGCAGCAATAGCAGCTACACTACACCCGTTCAGTAGCAGGAGGAAGTAAGAAAAGTAGTAGAAGAAGATGTCCACGTCCAATGCTGGAAGAAGAAAACGCCTTGCGGGAGGAAGAAGGATGAAGACTTCCACGGATCAGCAGGATGTAGATGGAAGAAGAGGATCGTCCTTCTTCTTGTGCAGGCGGTTGGCAGGATGAAGGAGAGGAAGGAGATGCTCGTCCTTCTAGTCAACAGGAAGAAGATGGAAGAAGGGGACGAAGCCTTTCTTCGCGTTCACAGCACGGAAACGAGAACGGCAGGAGGAAGAACGCAGTTAGCAGCATGAGGACGTTTGGATCAATATTGTCGACAGGGAGTTCGACGGAAGGGTGGGTATTTATAGGCGAAGAAGTCCTAATAGATTCTAGGAGTTCAATTGGAACTAAAACTTACTAGGTAGAATTGTTACTAAATTTAAAATATCTACATATTGATCCTTTCCCTAAACATACTTACTCAGATAACATCACTGTTCAAACCAAACACCTACTGTCCTTGGAAATGACGTCTCAGGTTGGGGCGTTATTTCAATAAATGACGCTTGTATACACAGTCGTCAATTCCTTAATTGACTACTTTCTCGGAGGCGTCATTCATCTTTCCCTATTTGTTAATTTAAGGTGTAACGATCTTTCTGGATTTTTATCTTTTTTTCTTGATGTGATGTTGTTGGGAAATTTTATGAGTATGCATTTTCCATTTTTCTCTATTTTGTCATGTAATTAGTTTTCCAAAATTCTTTAATTCAAAAACTGGCACTATTCTTTCTTAAAGAAATAACGACCTAGTTAATGTCGTTATATGCATTGTATGCGCCTGAACGTGCGGGCGTCAATTTGTTTTTGACCTTGCCATCTAACCTCCAAAAGATCAGTATTATGTCTATATCCCTATTATTTCTATAACTTTTTAACTATATACTTTATTTGATTTTTGCTAATTTGTAAATAACGACTTGCATTAAGTCGTCTTTCACGTTAGATACTGTAGCGACCCGAATTCCGGATACCCGGTATAAATACCGAATACGCGTGATACCACATGGGACCCGCAAGGCCTCCCAAGCGTGGGAAAGCGCCGAAGGGAAAAAGGAGTGTGTGGAATACATTGAAGCCAGCAGATATAACAGTAATCAATTAAATTTCATTACAATGGATTGCTAAAGTAGCAGAAATAAAATTACTTTTTCATTAATAATTCAAATGTTTACAATTATACACCCGAGTCCAGTCCAAAGGAAAGACAACCAGTCTAGCACAGTACGGTCTGACAGAAAAGAACGTACACAGAAGTCGGGGGAAGCCCGACGCAGGTACAGCTGGCAGCTACAGCAAACGCGCTCCACCAGGAACAGCAGAGGCAGACTGCGAAACCCACCTGAAAAGCAGGGGTGAGTCTCAACAGAAACTCAGTAAGGGTCACGCGGATCCCCACTGGAAAACGCACAGAGCAACGAAAGCAACTACGGAAACAGCAAGTGCAGCAAAGCAGGAAAGGCTACACTAAAAAGTTGTAAACAGACAGGGCACAGCAGGAGTAGGGAACAGGCTAAGAGCAAGGGGAGCTCAACAACAAAGAAGAGCGAGGCCGTAAAACACGGGACGACGGCCACCGAGGAGAACTCGGCACCCTAAGCTACTCCAAGCGGCAACAGACGGTCAACCCCAAACTCACACAGTAGGGTAACCCAGTCCGACAGCCAAAGCAAAGGCGAAGGCAGACGCCGACGCCAAAAACACAGACAAAACACGACAGGAGACGTCGTGCACATAGCCCCACGCATGACAAGAATGTCACGCCAACGACAGAACACTGACCTCGAGTACAGCCTCGAGAGGGCAACTCGCAAAGGTCACAGCGCACAAGAAAACGCGAGAGCCAGAGCATCGAGTGACAGGAGCACCCTCCTCCCAGAAGAACAGCCAGAAGCGTCCACTGACGACTTACACTGCGCCACAAGTGTCATGTCACTCAAGGAGAAGACACACCAAGAACCAGGTCCGAGGAACAACAGTTCCAAGGAAACATGGTACCACAGCATGAAACTACAGCACCAACTGCGAGTGACTAGTCAGGGCCACGCCCGTCAGCGCAAGTCCCTAGTCCCTGACCACGTGTGCACACACCGACTTCTACCTAGGTCAGGCCTCTAGCTAGTATTCCCCTCGGTAGGACGCTACCGTTGGCTGGGGCCTACGGAACTAGCTTAAGAACCGTACGTACCAAACGCAACCGGAAAACCCCTCCACCACTCCTGGTGGGTCGGCAAGAGCCTAGGGCTACAACTAGTGGAGGCTCACAAGGCACAGACTCAAAAACATAGGTGCTAAAGCACAGACAGTCTAAGAAAGACCCGTCTCGTGCACCATAAAGCACCATGGCAGCTAAACAACCGCCAACCGACTCAGGACCAGGCAACTAGACCTACGACGTAACGATCCCTGAGTCGAACGACTCAAAGGCAAGATCGTCACAAGCAGCGAAACAAGCTGCCAATCGGTCTAATCCTAAGCCAGCAAAACAACGCTCCGCAGAAAATGACACACGGAGACCTGAGGGAAACACCAAGAACCCTCAGCACACCTGGACATGCAAACCGATGTAAGGCATCACCTCGAGGCATCCAAAAGCAGTGTCTCGAGCCAGATGCAACCATCGAGACACACACACACAAGGCCACATGTCAATCACTGGGTCACACCGGGTTGACCTGAACCCAACAACAATACAAGCAAAAGTAGGATAAACAATCCTATCGCAAGTAAGAAGACTCCTGGCCACCTTACAACGTAGTCTTAGCCCTCATAGGACGTCAAGAAACATCCACGGGACAACGGGCAGACCACAAGGCCAAGCCAAGACACACAGGAATCAACAGGCGGAAAACAAAGGCACAAGGAATGCAACGCACCAGCCTTAGACCGCTACAAGCAAGCGACGGTCTAGCCTAGGGCCGTTACTTCCCAAACAACGGACGGGAATCAATCCGTCACACACACCACCCTGACAAACCTACAAAACCACACTAAAGCCAAGTAACACACAACACCAGGCGCGTTACAACCAAACGACGCACGGGGGTAGGCACGTTATTCTCAACGTGCACAGCCACCCTCAAACAAAGCGAAGTAACGCGCAACGTCAGGCGCGTTACAACCAAACGACGTGGCAGGGGAGGGGCGTCAGAGCCAAACGACGCACGGGGGGAGGCGCGTTACTCTCAACGTGCACAGCCACCCTCAACCCAGCACAAAACAACAAACGACGGCCAGGAGCAGGCGCGTTGTACCACAACGACGCATGGGGGCACAACCGCTACATCCAACGGGCACAGCCACCCAAGCTCGGCCAAAATAGAATGTAACGGCCAGGGGCAGGCGCGTTACACTCAAACAACGCATGGGGGCACGACCGCTGGAGGCACCGCCTCAACAGGTCAAACGTCGGTCAAACAGCAAGTAACGGCCAGGACCAGGCGCGTCACTTTCCTCTAACGCACTGGGTCAAGCGCATTAGATCAACCGACTCAACCCCAAAACAAAACGACAAAAAGGAAGTAACGCGCTAACCTAGGTGCGTTACAAGGAAACGACGCACCACCCTAGGGCCGTCACATTCCCAAAAGCCTGAAAACTGAAAAATGCCTAATCAAATGGCGGTCTATCGTAGGGCCGTCAGAGCCAAGTAACGGCCACTGAAACGACCGCTACATCGGTCACGGCGGGAAAACAGAGGAACGGCCAAACGGGCCCATTCCACGCCCCATTCACGCCGAAACGCAGGGGAAACAAACCACAACGACGAATAACAACATCAGGGGACAAAAACTCCCACATGCAAGCTAAAAAACGCACGATCTGGGCGATTCCAACGAATCCACCCAAAGTGGGTCACCGAGGTTCCCGGGCTTCTACCGGCCTCGAATGAACCCCAAACCACACGAAACTCACGTGGACGGGATCCTAACATCCCTGCGGTTAGTTAGAAGCTAACTACGCCGCAAACGGTCGCCGTTTACCGGCCGACCCTAAAAATCAAGAAAATCACGGTTTAGGCAAACCAAGCCCAAACTCGACCGTTTCCTAGCCGAACGCCGTGCAATGGCAGGGAAAACGGAGAGGACGAAGTAAGGATCAGTCACCCTACCTCCACCGAAGAAACCGTGCCCCGAAGGGACTAAACCACGCCGAAATCCACTCGCGAACTAATTTCACTGGCTTTGAATCCACCGTTCGGGATCGCGCCAGAATCGATCCGATCCTTGCTCCATCGCGCACCTCGACAACTCCAAGGCCTCGCCACCTCGCCCACGATCGCCTCCGTCTGCAGCCGGATCCGGAAAGGGGAGAGAACGAGAGAGAATGGGAGAGAGAGAGAGGAACGGCGAATGAGAAGGAGGAGAGAGGAAAGGAAAAGAAAATGAAAGAAATTAGGAAATTTTCCTAATTTCCGAAAATTCCGAAAATGTGCCGAAAATGCACAAATTCAGAAAAATACGCAAAAATAGTCGAAACGACCGGCTTGAAGAGTACTTCGTCGCTGCAGCATTCACGAGTTCGAGAATTGACAAACAAACTCACCGTAGGGTTCCGTAACTAGTACGAGAGAAAAACCCACACGGCTCGTCAAACTCAACTCGGAAGCCACAAAAGCGAACTGAAACTCAACGAAACCAATCCGAAACAGATCCGAAAGATCCAACGAAGATCCAACAAGACCTGCAAAGGATCTAGCAAAGATCCACCAAGGATCCACGGCATTACAGATACGCTGTACCAAGAGGCGTCAATTGAGTTTTTGGCCTTTTCTCAATGCCCTTGATAGGACCGATATTGCATAAATATCCATTCTTTTATCTTTTACTTATCTTTAATGTATTTAAAGCTTATTTTTATACCCTTTTCCCTTCTAATCAAACATAATATAATACAATGTGAAATATTAAAATTTTCAAAATTACTAATAAAATATAAATTGATGTTTCTTCGAGATTTATTGATTCTTAATTCAAATAAAATTATGTTGTGCATTAAATTCTTACATAAAAATAACATGTTATTCTTAAATTTATTATAATATAACGGTAGGGTCCATGAGTTCTTTTTGTGAGACTTATTAGGATGTCAGGGGGTTGTGCACCGAGTCTAGCCTTGATTATTTACGTTGTATTATATTTATTTATATTGCATTATATATATATGCACAGATATATGGATGAGTGGGTTGAGACTTAAGGGCCCTTATTTGTGTCAATATGTTGTTATCTATTTTTCCCAAAGCTTGTTATTTGTCATATACGTATTCTAAAGACCCTTACAATGTGTGTGGGTTTCTTATATCTTGATATATATATATATATATATATATATATAAACCTATTTGTTATTTACTAACCCTCATATATCTATTAATAATTTGTATGTATATAGGGATTTTATTCCTCATAATTTCTTTAACTTTTATTAGTCCTTGTCCTGGGTATCAGAGGCAGGTTCGATCCGAGCAAACCTTCTTACTTCCATCCCTGAAGGAATATCACTTGGACATTTATTTATTTGAATAAATTTTATTTATTAAACATTATATACTTATTTGTAAGAATATGCATTATGTATAGGTTTTCTTCCTAAATATATTTATTCTTATTTCAAAATTACCAGGCGTTACAAAGAGCTTACACCCGAGTCACCCAGCCACCGACTCTTGATGCAGGTCCCGTACCCTGGGGGCCGTTCTCAGTACTTCCAACTAACAGCTCCATGCTGCCAGTCACCGTAGACCGGGTCCTCTCGGTCTATCACCTCGGGGCAGGGTTGTAGATCTAATTAAAAATCCACTAAGTAATAATAATAAAAAGCATATGTGATAAAAAGTGAGAAAGGACAAAAAAGGGCATGCGTGGATGTAATTTTGGAGGGTGATCACCAGAGACCGCGGGCCTCAAAGGATATAACAAATAAATAAAGGAGGGATCGCGATATAAATACCTTAAGCATGGGAGATGTGAGTGATTTCCTTCCCTTCCTACTGGCCGGCCGATGGAGGGAGTTGTCTTTGATTACCCTTGTAAGAAACAACACCAACAACCAACAAATAAAATATGGAATTAGAAAACCGAGTGTGCAGTATCAATCGCAAATATAAATATAAGCATGAAAAGCATGTGACCGAACACACCTTGTGGGTGTTGCCCTTTTAAACCCCAATGCAAAGGGTGGGGAGATTTATGATGATGAATGAAGTATATAAACGAAAATAAAGGAGAAAGTGTGCAACTGTTGCATTGTTGGAGGGATTATCTCAACGTGGTTGAGAAAAGGAAGGTGAAAATATGTGAAATATGATGCATGCAGCAGTTAATGCAACAGACGAAAACATAGAGAATATAGAATATAGAGAGGAAAGAAGGAAAGCCTGAGAAGTTTTCTCCTTGGCTTTTTGATATGCGTTCGGGAGGAAGACTCTGCAGGATGAAGCATTGAAGTGCAGGAGAGCTCCCTCCTTCAGCCAAGAAAACCGCTGCACCTCCCCCTGTAAAATTAAAAAATCTCTCTTTCGACAAAGCCGCAGGGAGCATTTTATAGAGGGAGAGATGCGTGGTTTTAATCCGAGAAAAATTAGGAAAAAATGATTTTAGTAGGAGACAATCAATGGAAGGAATCCTCCCAGTCATAGAAAGTCATTAGAGTCCTTTCCGAAGTGGAAAAGGGCTCAAAACGGAGAAAGAACGGGGTTCCGGCATAGTTCAAAAATCTGGAGGAAATAACGACTACTCAAACGGTCGTTATTTGAAATAACGACTTGCAATGTGTTGTGAATCAAAAAATTTTGAAAAATGCCAAAAAGAAATGACGCCCCTCATTCAGGCGTCATTTGAAATGGCACCCCTGTGAGGGGTGCTATTTCAATTTCTGCAAAACAGGGCCATTTCTCATTTCTCATTATTATTTTCTTATTTTTTCGGTGGATGTGCATCTAACTATGCTGATTCCAATCCCTAATTTTTTATATTTTTCTGACACCCGGAAGGCCATCATAACACCCTTGAAAGAGGGCCAAAAATATATATTAAAATATTCACCAAATGAATGGACGCCTCCTTACGAAGGTGTCATTTCCTTTTTATTTTTTTTATTTTTCTTTAAAATAAAATGGCGTCCCCCCTCATGTCGTTAATTCTTGAAAAATTCGTAAAAATGGAGAAAAATATCCAGAAAATTTAGAAAAATAGGAAAAAATCAAATGAATGGATGCCTCCTCTAAGAGGCGTCATTTCTCGTTTTATTTTCTTATATTTTTTTTAAAATCAAATGACGCCCCCTCTTATGCCGTTAATTCTTTAAAAATTTATAAAAGTGAAGAAAAATATCCAAAAAAATCTAAAAAAATTAGGGAAAAATAAAAAAAAATGAGAAAAGGGAGAAATTCAAAAAAAATGAGAAAAATCACTCAAACAAAATCAATTTGAGGGTCGAATTGGGGCATTATGAGGTAATATGAGATGTATTCATAGTAATGTCAATTTTAGCGTGTCTACAGCTGTCCCGCCTTGGCGTCTGCTTTGCAAGGAAATAGAGTGAACTGAAAAGTAGATGCCAAGGTGTGATGAGACATGCGATCAACATCACCTGATGAGAATTAAATCAAAAGCTCGAGATGAAGCAATCTCGGGAAATTCGATGAAATCAACGATGTTTGGATAAAAGATGGAGTAAATGTGCACGGGGGCACGAGGGAGATAAAAGAAGATGATCAACTTCCAGCGTGGTGGAAGTATCCCAAGTCACAAACCTGTAGGTTTCGTCATGGGAGAGCGGTTACCAGCCAATGTGGACGTACTACAGCCAAGGCGGATCTAAGGAAAAAGAGAGTGAAAATAGAGGATAGAATTCCAAATAAAGAGCTTTCAAGAAAATGACCCGAAACAGCGACAAAAACGAACTAAGGATTCCATTCAGCAATGAATATCTCATATCTGTAAAGATTAAGATCAATTGACTCTCAAAATTAGTTAATCAGAATGATTTTCCAACATTGATTCAAATTCATACATGAATGCATGCTGGGTTTAAAGGAAAATTTTAAAATAAATAAAAATATAAGGTAATCAAGGATAATATTGCTAAGCTGCCAAGACTGGGTCAAGAAACCTATTTCGTGAGTTGATACTAAGCCGAAGCCCGTTTACCCGCGTCCCATCTCACGAAAGAGAACCATCGTCCCCAGTCTTGGAAGGCTCAACGGCATATCCGTGTGACTAAGATTCCTCTGAAATCATCATTGTTTTTGATGAAGGGGAACTCAAATTCCAGATTTATCAAAGCCACAAGGTCCTTGATATAATCTAGTAGCGTATGTAACATATAGTAAGAATGCATACAGGAAGATGGTGGAGTAATGAGCATGGGGGAACTAAGAAAGGAGGTGCAAGCATCGTAGTACTTGGATGATGATGCTCGGACGGTGGGACCAAGAGCTTCTTATCCTACGCTCAAAATTGATTACCCAAGATATAAAGATGCATAAAGCAATGAAAGCAATTTAAGCATGAAAGCATAATCGAAACATTCGACAATATTGCATAGCATTGAAAAGCATCATGGAAAGCATCATTTATAAAGCTATAAAGTAGGAGAGCATTCCAAGTATTTTTATTCAATGTCATCATGAGGATGATAATCTTGGCAAATCAGAAGATTTATGCATAAAAGATCAGGATGATATCATAATGGTTGAGCAAAGCTAACAGGAATAGTCAAGGAAGCTGGCTCTTAAATGATGGGGTGATGCGCAGAGCAGCAGAGATAATTAGATTGACGTGAATAATCAGTGTGATACCCCAAGTGGCAGTGACGATCAGATTGACACGAATTGCTCAAAATGATGGAGAGATGATCGAAGTGCCCAGGGCGACATATCAAGAGAATATTGGGAAGAATCCTAAGATTGATAGCAATGAATGAAAAGGACTCATCCCGTGTTCTTAGTCCTTGCAAAGGAATTGTCCTTGCAAAAAACACTATTAGAAAAAAATAATGTCATTTTTTTGGATTTTTGGAGTATGCAAATTTTTAGGGGTTTTGAAAATTATTCCAATTTTTTATGGATTTGGAGAATATTTGAATTTTTATGTTTGAAATTTTGAGAAATAAAAAAATTTAAATTTTTTTAGAAAATATTAATTTTTTTTGGAATTTTGAGAATATTTAATATTTTTATATGGATGTTGAAAATATAATTTTTTTGGATTTTTTGAGAATATTTGAATTTTATGGAATTTTGAGAATATTTGAATTTTTATGGAATTTTGAGAATATTTGAATTTTTATGGAATTTTGAGAATATTTGACTTTTATGAATTTTTTTGAGGATATTTGAATTTCTATGAATTTTTTTGAAAATATTTGAATTTTTTATGGATTTTTTGATAATATTTGAATTTTTTTATGGATTTTTTAATTTTGAGAATATTTAAAAAAATTATATTTTGATAATATATATTTTTTATGACAGCTATGGGATGCGTAGACTTGGGGTGCACAGACCTTGGGGGTGGAATGCACCGACCTATGGCTTAGACTGAGGGAGGTTGCACCGACCTGGCTAGGGGAATGCACCGACTTGGCTTTGGAAGGAGGCTGCACCGACTTTGTGGCTGAAGAGCTCAGGCTGCACCGACTTAGAGTGTGCTCCGACGCATGGCTTAGAAGGAGGCTGCACCGACCTGCTTGGAAGGAGGCTACACCGACCTGGAGGGGGACTGCACCGACCTGGAGGGGGACTGCACCGACGCATGGCTTAGAAGGAGGCTCCACCGACTTGCTTGGAAGGAGGCTGCATCGACCTGGAGGGGGACTACACCAACTTGTGTTAGTTTGTACATGGGGACATTGCACCGACCTGCGTATTGGTTTGTACATGGGGACATTGCACCGATGCAGGATTGGGCTGAGGGAGGTTGCACCGACCTATGTATTGGTTTTGGAGTGTGGTTAGACTTAGAATGCAAATGGTTAGACTTGGAATGCAAAGACATTGAATGGTTAGACTTAGACGTTGGATGGTTTGGACATTGAATTGTTAGACTTTGGAATTGGTTACACTTTGCAAATGGATGCTTGGACTTGGGATTGCACAGACCTTGGAAGGTGTATGCTTAGACTTAGGATGAATATGCTTTGTATTAGAATGCACAGACCTTAGGATTGGAATGCGCAGACCTTAGGATTGGTTAGACTTGGGAAATGTGCATCGAAATGCATGTGAGCCAGTGATGAAGAAATGCAAATGGGCGGTGATTATTTGAAAATAGTTTTTTTTAAATGAAATATGCAAATTTTTATGAGTTTTTTTTGGAAAATTTTTATTTTTTGCGATCTTTGGAAAATATATGATTTTTGTTGAATTTTGTTTGACTTTTGACTTAGACTTTGCTAATATAGCATCGGAGGGATGTTTAAACCACTGGCTATGGGTCCTCGTTTCTTCCCCTTTCGCTAAAAAAACTACTCAAAGCCGGACGTGCATTTAAAGGTGGCGCCCTACAGCCAACTGCCCATGGTTAGCGGTGTCCCGAGAAACATTCGGTCTTAGAGGGAGAAGAGAAGAACAATTGGAGATAAGATTTAGGCAGGATGGGAGATGTCGGGACTTGAATTCCTTCCAAGGTATTACCCCTCAAAGAGGTGGTCTGTTATGCCGGGACTTTGTGCCTTTGCTTTTTAGACCCTTGACATGCATACAACCAGTGTTTTCCCTGCGGGGACTTTGCCACTCTTGACATGCCATAATTCATAATTTTACTTTTATCAAATTTTGACTTGATTTTCATAATAGCCCTTTCTTTGCTAGATGTATCATGAAATTTCTCTTTATTTTGGGTCAAGACTGCCCCTATTTGATACTTCTCTCGTATTGGGGATTACCTAGGTTGGTTATCTCATCTGTCAACGTCTTACACCTGCATTTGGCCGAGTAAAGAAGAGAAAAGACTTTCCTGCATGCTCATGGCATGACCAAAGTAGCAACGGTGTTTACCAAAGGAGACCGGCTAAGGACGCCGTGAAGTGTGTGGAGTGCTCAGCTAAGGGTTGCCCTTAACAAGCGGGGAAAGAACGCCATATTCCCAACGCGGGGTTCTTAATAACCAGAGGTGCTGCATAGCAAGCCTAAAGACTCTTTTTTTTCTTTTAAAATTTATAAAAGATAAAAAAAACTAAGATAAAGGCCTAAAAATACCACTCTTAATCGTGTTAAGAAGCACTTCATTTGAAAACTGTGCATAGAGATGTTGAATGCAAACCTCATGCAAAATATTACCTTGCAACCTTATGAAGTAGCAGCCACCGGAGGTGATCTTAATCATCCTGAGATTTGTCCTCTTTGGCAGATAAAAGGATTGGATGCCAAGCTTTGAAGTGGCTTAATAAGAAAGGGTGGTGTCCAGACCAGACTCAGATGAATAAGGATAAAAAGAAAAAGAGAGGCGAGGGCTAGAACTCCCTCACTAAGGTGCGGAGACCCTGATCACATGAAAGGTCTACAGAAGGAGAGGAAAATCAAGAAGTGGAGTGAGGACTAAAGTCTCGAAAGCAGTGAGAGAACGGGCAGATGCCCAAAGCAGTGGATGTGGAAGAAGTTGGGTCAGACCCGTGATTGGGAGGAATTAGAAGAAGAAATTGATAGATGGAAAGAGGCGGATCTGGAGATTCGGAAGCAAGAGAGGAGGAGAACCATGGTAGGAGGAAGAATCATCCGGTGGTTCTGGAGGAAGAAAATCCCGAGGGATGCGATGCCCTGGGAAAAGATATGGAAAAATATGATTGAAAAGGAAGAAAAGAACAAAGGATGAGATGTCCTGGAGAAGTAAGAAGATGAATCGGAAGAAAGACGGGGAATCCAGAGGCTCTGGAGAAAGACAAAGCAAAGGGATGTGATGCCCTAGGAAAAGTGGATGAAAAGGGTAAGGAGGGTCCGGAGGCTCAGGAAGAAAATGCCAAGGGACGCGATGCCCTGAATAATCAGATAAGTCCAGAGGTTCCAGAGGAAGGAAATGCTAAGGGACGCGATGCCCTAGATAATTAGATAAGTCCGGAGGTTTCGGACGGATAGCGAAAGAAGGGACGCGATGCCCTAGGAGTGGAGATAAGAAATCCGGAGGTTCTGGCGGAAGAAGACACCATGGGACACGATGCCCAGGGAGGAAAGATATGTCCGGAAGTTCCGAAGGTGGAAGATATAGAGGGTCCGGAAGGCGGGGAAGATACGGGTTTGAAAACCCGGGAAGGAAGAAATGCATGTGAATGCAATGTGATGGATGTAAGGGATGCATGAAATGCATGATATGCAAAGAATGCACAGAATGCATGGAATGAGGGGGTAAGATCCTCCTCCTCACCCATGGAGTGACCCGTAGAGAGACAAATGTGGGTGGAACAGAATAAGGAGTGAATGAATTGGTGGATAGCCCTTTAGCGAAAGGATGCCACCCCTCCATGGCAGGAGAGTGCCTGGCCAGACTGCCTAAAGGAGGGAATTAATGCCCGAATACTCTCACGTGTTATGGTAATATGGGAAGAAAACCCCTTCGTTTGACAAGGGAGTTGTATAATCATGGAACGATGGGTAATGAGAGCATTAAAAGAGCATCGACCAATGAATAAGGTGACTTTGATAAAGGGTTGATACGGCATCAATTTGAAAGAATTTATCATAGTGAGCCTTGAAGGAGACTTCTCGAATATACCCAGCATAATGACACGAATCGGCATCTGGCAAATAAAATCTTGAATGTTGAATGGCATAGCCGAGGTCAAGCCCTTCTTGCCCAGTTCTTGGATATCCCTGGCACATGTGCTTGTAAGAATACACCCACTCCGAGTGGTAGAGGAAGGTGAAGCGAAGGCGGTAAGCTTGATGAGTAGTGGAGGTGTAATGGAGAGTTTTAATGGAAGGATAAGCGGAGGTTCAAACACGTCGGGCTTCTCCCCTTGCTTGTAAGCGACTGGGATCGGCTTGAGTGCAACAATAGGTGAGTTCTGCCCAGGACTAGCCACGGGTTTGGGTAAAGGTGTAGGTAAAGTTGGTTTTAGGGTAATTGGCTTTGGTGTTATGGGGATAATGGAGGCTTTAGGTGGTGAACAAGGAAGAGTTGTTATGGTTTGAAGTTTAGCAGAAGGTTTGGCAGAGGCCGGTGGAGTGGAGGTTGATCGAGGCTCGACGGAAGCAGGGGGGGTAGAGGCAAGCTCGGATGGCTTGGTGGTAAAGGTTGATGGAGGAATAAAAGGAGAAGGTTCGGTGCAGAGGAAGTGCCGGATAGGGCGAGAGGTATTAGGGATAAAGGAAGACGCATGATGCACCGGTGTGGGTGATTGGAGTATTGACCCATCATCGTAGCACCAATTAGTCTCATAAATAGGGTTAAGGACAATGGCTTCGTCCTGAGCAGGGGGTTCATCGGGTGGCAATGGAGGGAGAGGAAAATGAAGGAAACACGGAAGGGGTGCCTGCGGAATTTTAATATTTTGTGCCATCTCCAAATCTTCATCTTCATCAAAAACATCAAGTGGACGCCGAGGCGGAGGCATAATAATGGGTAGTGGAGGAGCGTGATGTGGTGGATTAAGTAAAAACGGAGGCGGGGAATCATCATATTGTGGAAGATTTTGTGGAGGTAAATGCAAAGGTGAAGGCGGAGGGCCATGTGAATGAATGGGGTGGATGAGTGGAGGGTAAATGGCGTCCACTTGATTATCAATATCTTGCTCACTTGAATCCGTAATGCCATTATCTCTCCTCTCCTTCCAATCTTTTTCCATCTTAGTGATATTATTCATGAAATCGTGAAGAGGATTGACTTGAGAAGGAGGAGGAGCAGTGGGCCGCGGGCTTGTGACCTTCCTTAATTGTTCCTCCATGGAAGCTATTTTATCAAGGAGATTTTGCTAAAGGAGTGTAACTTGAACATTGGAAGGTTGGCATGATTACCTTGGAGGGGTGGCTTGATATGAAAGTAGTGGAGATGGGTTAAGGGGCCGACCCACAAAAGGACCCGGACGGGCCGGGATGCAAGGAACGTGTGGGCCTTGAGGCCTGGAAGGAGGAGGAATAGAAGGAGGCGGGTGATGGATCACCCGAGAAGGAGTACGTGTAGAAGAAGGCGGGTGAAAAGTGGGAGGCGAGTGATGGATCACCTGAGGAGAGGTTTGTGTAGAAGAAGGATGCGGGTGATGAGCCACCCGAGTGGGAGTGTAAATAGAAGAGGAAGGCGGGTGATGGGCCCCTCGGGTATGAATGGAAGGAGGTGGGTGATGGGCCACCCGTGTGGGATTGGAGGGAGGATGAGAAGAAGATGTGCCCTCAACAATAGCCTTAAAGGCTTAGATTTATTGTGGGGTGAGATGATCTAATGCACTGATGACTTGGGAAACCTTCTCATCATTGGGAGGAGATGGTCCCGAGGGAGTAGTGGCATGCAATGAATGCGAGGGACCATGAGATTGAAAATTGCCCATGGGTCGGGTAATACCATAAAAGTGAGGACGTGGTCCCTTAGACAGATTGTGGTGAGACTTATAAGCTTGAGGATTATAAGATATGCTAGGTTTATCATCCTCATGATTACGAATTGAATTAGATATGTTGGTTTTATTATCAAAATGAAACATCATGCAAGCAAACAATTCAACCAATCAAAGCAATATTGCAAAGATATTAATCAAGTTGAGATGCTTACGCTTGATTTTGTTTTGACTTAAACCTTGGTGAATTAGGTGATTTTGAAAAAATGTGATATAAGTCACACAAGGTAGGAACTTAGTTTCAATATGATTTTGCTTCAATGTCAACTAGGTTCACTCTCTCACCATGCATAGGCCAACTAAACCTAGGGAACTTCAAGGTACAACCTGCCCAGCGTCTGTGAGGGAATCTATGGGTGAGGGGCCTTATGGAGGCTTGGTTTAAGAATTTTCGGTCCAAAGAGACAGACTGCCCAATGGAGGGTTCTTCCTTCACCAAGAGGGGGTATGGATCCTAAAATGTGTGGGGAGAGGTCTCCCAAGCCAAATACAATATGGATGCAAGACTAATGCAAGATAAAGAGCACACACATGAATGAACAACAATATGAGAGAATAATGCAGGATAAATCACAAAAACATGGGCTTCTATGAAAACACACAGGGAATTGGTGCCTCTCCCAGGAAGCTCCAATTCTTGAAGTGGCGCCCTTGGGATGGGCGCTAATTACTCTGAATTTTCTTTCACGTAGGGGGCCACCAATTACCTGCTTCTCAGAACAACCCAAAGCAACAGCCAGAAAGTTAAAACAATGGGAAAATAGCCAATAGAAAAGGATGGAAATCACTCAATCACAAGATGAAAATCCTAGCAATCATCAAGAACATGAGATACGCCATGGCATGTTCATTTTTTTTATTTTAAGAGTGGATAAAAAAAGGGGGGAAACTCCAAATGTAGCAAATTAACAATCCATGTGGGAGGGTGCTACGTGGAGCACTAATGGAGGTGCACCGTGGGTGCAAAGGGAAGATGGCACACGTGGGTGCCCAAGGGAAAAGGTAATCAAAAGAAAAACAAAGGGAGTCCCACCGTGATCCTCAATTTGTAGATCTAATTAAAAATCCACTAAGAAATAATAATAAAAAGCATATGTGATAAAACGTGGGAAAGGAAAAAAAAGGGGCATACATGGATGCAGTTTTGGAGGGTGATCGCCAGAGACTGTGGGCCTCAAAGGATATAACAAATAAATAAAGGAGGGATCATGATATAAATACCTTAAGCGTGGGAGATGTGAGTGATTTCTTTCCCTTCCTACCGGCCAGCCGATGGAGGGAGTTCTCTTTGATTACCCTTGCAAGAAACAACACCAACAACCAACAAATAAAATATGGAATTAGAAAACCGAGTGTGTAGTATCAATCCCAAATATAAATATAAGCATGAAAAGCATGTGACCGAACACACCTTGTGGGTGTTCCCCTTTTAAACCCCAATGCAAAGGGTGGGGAGATTTATGATGATGAATGAAGTATATAAACGAAAATAAAGGAGAAAGTGTGCAAGTGTTGCACTGTTGGAGGGATTATCTCAACGTGGTTGAGAAAATGAAGGTAAAAATATGTGAAATATGAAGCATGCAGTAGTTAATGCAACAGACGAAAACATAGAGAATATAGAATATAGAGAGGAAAGAAGGAAAACCTGGGTAGTTTTCTCCTTGGCTTTCTGATATGCATTCGAGAGGAAGACTCTGCAGGATGAAGCATTGAGGTGCAGGAGAGCTCCCTCTTTCAGCCAAGAAAACGGCAGCACCTCCCCCTATAAAATTAAAAAATATCTCTTTCGACAGAGCCGCAAAGAGCTTTTTATAGAGGGAGAGATGCGTGATTTTAATCCGAGAAAGATTAGAAAAAATTGATTTTAGTAGGAGACAATCATTGGAAGGAATCCTCCCAGTCATAGAAAGCCATTAGAGTCCTTTTCGAAGTGGAAAAGGGCTCAAAACGGAGAAAGAACAGGGTTCCGGCATAGTTCAGAAATCTGGAGGAAATAACGACTACTCAAACGGTCGTTATTTGAAATAACGACTTGTAAAGTGTCGTGAATCAAAAAAAATCTAAAAAATGCCAAAAAGAAATGACACCCCTCGTTCGGGCGTCATTTGAAATGGCGCCCCCGTGAGGGGCCCTATTTCAATTTCTGCAAAACAGGGCCACTTCTCATTATTTTTTTTTCATTTTTTCGGTGGATGTGCATCTAATTGTGCTGATTCTAATTCCTATTTTTTCGTATTTTTCTGACACCCGGAAGGCCACCACAACACCCCTGAAAGAGGGGCAGATATATATATTAAAATATTCACCAAATGAATAGACGCCTGTGGGGATGAGATTTCGTTGAAAATATCTAGTTTGGCGTGCCAGTCACATGCGTGACAAGTTTTATTATGCGCTCGATCTGACTTGGTCAGTCGATTATGATGTTCGTGTCGGGACCCGGAGTCCGTCATACCATAAAGGTGATGACGTTAATTACATCCTCTAAGAAAGAGGATAACCCTTGATTAATTGCCAAGAGGGGATGCCTCGAAGGGTGATATGAAGGCATAGGAAATACTGACTAAATGCACTAATTGGATGCTGTAAGGTGAGGCCATTTGATTGACCATTCGTGCAGAATGCAACGAGTTTATTAATTGGTTTATTCATGTGATTAAGAGTTCAGTTATGCTCATTTAGGTGGCAATGGATGCCAATGCAGAAGTACATTCATGCTTTCAAAATGGATGCTCAGCATAATTGGAGAGATTGAAATCCCTTTTTATTCGTTTATTTGGCTAGGTTTATTAAATTAGTCAGGGATATAACATTAAGCATCAAGAGTTGATACACAATCAATCAGGTGCACATGAGCTTAATTCACGTATAGGTGTAATCAGCCTAAAACGGCGCGGTGTTGAAGTGAGCTTAAAACGGCGTGGTGGTCACCTAGGGCCAAAAATGGCGCAGTGGTCACTTGGGTCAAAAATGGCGCGGTGGTCACTTGGGGTCAGAAACGGCGCGGTGGTCACTTGGGGTCAAAAACGGCGCGCCCTGGGCACGCCGGGTGGAGGCCAAGGAGGATAAATTGGATGATGAGTGTGGGGTTAAAACGGCGCGGGGGGGGGGGGGTCGCGCCGAAAATTGGCACGCCAGATTATGACCGTGCCAGATTAGGGCAGGTTTGGATAGTTTGAACTCTACTGAAGTGCCAGACAAGTTTATTAGCACTTTGGTATTATTTTAGAAGACTAGAGGGTTTATTTAAGTCTCAGATGCACTGCAAATAAGACAAGTCCAGACTTATGTGAGGTTCATACTCAAGCATAGTCTACAGTGGACTTTATAAGTGTAAATTCACTGCAATTTAGACTAAGTCTTCAATCAAAATTTGGGCAGCACCTCCCCTTATCCAAATGGTTGCGGGGGTGAACTGGAGACAGTCCCACAAGATTGGGGTACGCTCCTTAAAGCCGAGAATGCCAAACGGTGACCGGCGGATCTCAATAGACGTAAAAGACCCCGAGGGCTAGCCTGCCAGGGGCATCCATAGTCTATGAGTGAAAAATATCATTGAGGGATGGCTGAGATGAAAAGGTACCTCGAGGGCCAGCTTATGAGAGGTTATCTCCCCATAGCCACCCCCCCAAGGGAGTGTGGGTTTATTGTCGGGCTAAGGCCCTGTTGATGTTCACCTGATGGTTCATAGGGTTCATATCATCAAGGGATATGAGCCTATGGTCCGACAGTGATTGAGAATTCTGATGGGGAATGTTCCCCTCCCCGGGCAGTAGGTTCTTCGAGGGAACGAATCATCAGACACGATTATACACAGAATGCACTCGATCGATGAGTGGACAGCAAATGATCATATGTATATAAATGCATCGAGGAAAAAGGCTAACAAGGAAGTTGACAGGCTAGACTGAAGACTCGGAGGTTAGCCAGAGGACTGAGACTCTGGAAGGGGCAAATAGTCGAACAGCTCAGCAGCTTCTACAACACGAACAAATATGGCACACAGATTTTAGAGATGGTCCCTTCTCCTAGCCCAGAATCATGAACATGGAGATATCAAGGAGTCATCTCTGGGGCCGAAGGAGAATGCATTTTTATGCACGCCTTCATCCCGGGGAGAACACATGGACATGACGTCCATTCAATACGATCTACACGATGAAAGAAACCCCGGGGAGGGGATCATTGATGTTGCCCCTTTGGGATAGCCCAGGGCACACTCACCACCGCGAAGGTGACGGCCACAGGCGGACTCCTAAGGCGCTGGGCGTTGAATACAAACGTCGAAAGAAATAGGGGAAGAAGGAAAACATAAGATGCTATTTTGCTCGACATCAACTCATTATCATTGAAGTCAGATCATCACAATACAAGTCCAAGGCGGCATGGCATTGTCGCTCGAGACCGGCCAGTGGTTACAGAGACAGGGATAAAACCCTGATTGTAGAGAAAGGGAAGATGGAAGGAAACCCAAGTCGTAAAAGAAAATAAAGAAAGAAAATGGGGGGGGGGGGCTCATATCATCCCCCCCGACCTCATACATTCGCAGGGTTCACAGAAACAGCAGCTGTAAGAGCAGACGGACGGAAGACCACCAGAACCCACCAGCAAGAACAGAGTTCTGTAGAGGGAAGCTTCTTCCCCTGTAATGGGCCGCTTCAGATGGGCAGACGGGAGAAATGGCGCTCTGGCTCGCTCTCGAGGGAACCCCCCTTTTCTTCCTTCCTCCCTATTCTTTCTATTCGCTTCTATTCTTCTATCTCTCTCCCCGCTTCTTTCTCTGTATGTCTCTCTCTATCTGCTTTTCATTCGACCATAGGCCCCTTTATATAACGAACCCTTGATCATGCTTCATCCTGCGCATGTTTAGCGCACCGGGCAGAGGCTTCCCTTCGCTCGTCAGTTTAAGAGTTTTCTTTGCGCGCCAAGAAGGGGCTGCCAAAAAGGGGGGGGGGGCACCGGATTAAGAGGGGCACGCCGGATTCGAGCCGCTCTGTCGTGTCAACTTGATACGGGTCCGACAGCGGGTCCCGGACTGACTCTGGGAGTCACTGTGATTCTTTACATCTCCGTGCTCTTGCCAAACCATAGTGGGAGGTATTGACGAAGCTTCCAGGCCACTGAACGGTTGCTTTCAAAATGCGTGCACCTTCGGCTCGGACACACGGTTTTTTCACTGACACGGCTTTCGGCATAGCTATTCGTGTTGCTGGCTCGACTCAACTTGCATTGGTAGCTTTCACGGGGAGTGGGATGCTGCTCGGGGTGCTTTCACCTCGACTGGGTGATCATCTAGCCACTAACGGACCCAATATGCTCAGAAGCCGTACCCATGCCGTGTAATCGGGGTCTTCTACTAACAGAGCCTTCGATCCCTTGTTCTGAAGGGCCAAGGGCGTTCTTTCACCTGAAGAGGATCTTTCATTCAGGCGGCGTGCCGCCAGGTATGCCCTTATCCTTGGTCGGACAACGGATACACGCTCGTCCTTGGTCGGACGATGGGTACATCCTCGTCCTTGGTCATACGATGGGTATATTCTCGCCCTTGGTCGGACGACGGATATATGCTCGTCCTCGATAGAACGACGGGTATATTCTCACCCTTGGTCGGACGATAGATATTGTCCATGCGATACGACTGAGTCGATATCGGTTCATTGGACAGTCCCGACGACACTACCGGCTGGTTGTAAATTCATCTCGATTCTCCTGAGGTGAAGTCCCTGTCGCTCATACTGGGTGACCTGGGGCTCTGGCAGCTTGAGAAGGCTTCAGTGTATTGATCTTCTTCGGCTTCTCTGCTTCAGTGGGCCGCATCATTTGTCTTTGAGGCTTGTTCGCCATCGAGCATATTTTGAGTGCCAACAAATGCCCCCCAGCCACGGGTGCTGCGAGCAAGGCACGAGCGAAGCGGGACCAGCGGATGAACTCCGTTTGGGTAGATTTCCCATTTGGCTTGACATAGTCTTGGAATGGCCCTCAAATCTGGCATGGTGACTAATCCGGCGTGGTCATATGTCCTTGGTTAAAACGGCGCGGCCCTTGCATTGGAAGGCTTAATACGTCGTGCCCTTACATTGGAAGGGAGAGGAGGCTTAATACGGCGCGCTATTTAGCGCGCCAGATTAGCCTGAGTCTGCTTCATTTGAATTTCAAAAAAAATGGTAAGGAGGGAAATGTTTATCCGGCGCGCCTTTTAGCGCGCCGGATTAGGCCCATCGAAGCCCTCCCTATAACATCTTCCTTCTTCTCTTTCTTCCTCACTTCAACTTCATTTGCATCCTTACTTTCTCTCTCTTCCCTTGTCCTCCAGAGCGTGGCGGCGAGAGTTAGAGTGGTGAGTGGAGATCTTCGGGGTCTAACCCTTTGCTTTCTAGGCCCCGGGAGGCTCCTTGTAGGCTTGCCCTCGGAGCTGCACCCCTGGGTGTCCTATTCGGCCCTGGCGTGACACCCACAGCCTTTTTCAGGGATCGTCACTTAGTGGACGAGTTCCCGCTTCACCCTGGCAAACTCCCGGGCTTGGGAGACTGCCGGATTTTTGTCATAAAAGACTTTGTATTCAACAGCTGCATCATGACTTTGTTTGCTTTCTTTGTATTTGTCGTTGATGCAGATATCATGGCATTTGAATCTTCTTCCTCCTCCCGTGCTATGGTGACATGGAGGGGCGTTTATTCTCTGGATAGAGGCCATGGCAAGCTGGCCATAGTAACAGAGTCCTCTGATTCAGAGACTGAGACGGTGGACACAGACCGCCTGCTGATCATCAGGAGTGATTCTTTCAAGTATGAACGACCTGACGCCTCCAGAGTGGATCATCCCGAGGACAAGCACCTGATGTCTTTTCTGAAGTGGTTCAATCTTCAAGGAAAGTGGGATTTGTTCCTCGTCCAGAAGGCTGAGCTAGCACTGCTTGAAGGGCGGGACAGCCTCACTGACCGTGTTGTAAGGGGAAGACCCATATATCTGCCAGGTGAGCCCAGGAAGTGGGGTGCCGTACTTGGGCTTCAAGAATTATCTCCACAAGATGGGTTGTTGACTAGAGCCCCTGAATTTGTTCCTGCCAGATGGAATGAGACTGCGGGTCATGTAGACCGAGAGAAGCCGTCTTTTGATTTAATCTTGGCCCCGCTGATGTGGGGGTATAGAGACGAGCCGTTCCTGTTAGACTGTCTAGCAGTTCGGTTCAAGCACCAGATTTCTGTGGGGTGGTTCACCGATTTGAAGGCCACCGACGCCCATGCTTTCAGACCAGGAGCAGTAGAATTCACAGATTTCATCTTGCAGCACTATGCACCTATCTTGATTAGAGCAGGTGTGTATCACAGTGTGTGTGCATCAAGGTATCGCTATCCCATCTTAAAGGGTCTCTGCTGCGACATGATTGAGGTGTTCTACCCGGAGTACAACACCTTCTATACTTCAGAAGGAGAGACATCATTGGATCTTCGGAGTCTCTCACAGTTAAGCGGCCTCCCGATTGACGGTGAGCCGTATGAAGAGGTCTGCTGGCCAGATTGGCTGAAAGACCATACGGACGGTGAAGGGCGATACTTGACCAATTTCGCTTACCGCTATCTGACGAAGGCGTATCGTAGCCTATGTCATTCTTCGCATGACGCCAAGGGGGCGCGGAAGCCTGGAGAGAAAAGGCGTGTGTGGATGGGCACATGGCTTCAGCATTTCTTTAGAGGGGAGCAGAAATACACAGATTACCCCTCGGTAGTGCTGGCTCCTGTTCAACAGAAGAAAAGAGTATGGCGACAGTATGCTTTCCCCTCGACTTCAGAGGGAGGA
Organism: Amorphophallus konjac; assembly: GCA_022559845.1. Lineage (NCBI taxonomy): Eukaryota > Viridiplantae > Streptophyta > Magnoliopsida > Alismatales > Araceae > Amorphophallus > Amorphophallus konjac. The sequence continues at coordinate 168,782,410 of CM040119.1, read as the reverse complement.
CAACCAGGAGGGCCCAACCCTAGGGGTGTGGACGCAGTCACTCATTGTGCTACGTTTTTGACTTATTGGATTTGCTCCTTCGCTCTCCCGTAAGGTGACGAGAGCGTGATCAGGGCAGAGGCTATTTTTCCTGCCTGCCTGATGGCTTGGGGCATGAAGCTCTCGCTTTGCCCTGTTGCACTATGTTTGATATATAAACTGCTGGGAGACCTGCACCACTCGCGCCTTCCTAGGAATCTTCGGAGGGTTGGCCCGTTACATTTCTTTAACGCCTGGGTCTGCACTCTCTTCCCGGAGGCTGCTCCTTGATCGCTCTAGTCGGCACAGCTGGTTCCTAGGATGATAGAGTTTGCCGGTGTTGAGCTGACCCGAGTGGCGGACCAGCTCTTTGCTATTCGTGGAAAACTTACAAAAGTTCCACTGGATTCTCCGGGGGTCCTGCACTTTTGGAGTATGGCGGCCCACTCTAGTCTTTTGGTGAACAGGATGAGGGAGTGCCGTCTGGGTGAGGTAGAGGAATATGTTCATCCCATCTCTGATGCCAAGTGCACGAGACCAATTTTGGAGTCAGAGTTGATAGATTGGGCGCTGTCCATAAGGCCGAGCATCCTGGTTTTCCGCAAGAGCGGCATCTTGTGGCTGGAGCATTATTATCCTTTCCGATTCAGTCAGAATTTTGGCTATGACTAGCATATTTTCCACCCAATTTGCACTGTCGAACAGGGCCCGAGCCGGTCAAGTGTCAAATGACGTGGCTCGCATATGGTGGGACTATTTCCACCGTCGAGAGGCTGCTTCATTCAGAGTTCCGGTCCCTGCACGCTTTCCCCGTGTGACTCCAGAGTACATGAAATGGTGGAATGCACGCACGGGCTTTTATAGAAACTCTAGGAGAGAATGCTGGGCTGTCGCAGAGTGTAAATTTCTAGATTCTCAGCCAGTGCCTACTCTAGATATCGACCTGGCTTATTTAAAGAGGTTGAAATCTCAGACGAACACTACAGCGGTGAACTATGTGGAAGCGCGGAAGGCTGCCAAGCAAGGTTCATCCAAGATCGAGCCAAAACTGTCGGAGATCAGCAAGGATGGTTTCTTGAAGAGACTTCAAGGCTTATGCCGCGTGAGCGGCGAGCGACTGATCCTCCAACAAATTCCTTTGCCAATGGAGGAGTCGATGCCTTCTACAGCTTCTTGGCATCCTGAGAATGATCGGCTTTATCCCTACAGGACCTTTATCAGGGGAGAAGACCGACGGCTAGAGCTTTATGAGGGCACTCCTTGGTTGTTTGCGTTGCTGCGCTCCCACGGAATTTCAGTGGGTGGCCCTAGTGAAAGCATATTTGGCCAACCCATTCTTCTATCTTTCAAATATGCCGATGGATGGGGGCTAGACCACCTCGGCCTGTATTACCACCTATCTTCACGCGGCGATCAGGACCTTGCGTTGCTGGCTGAACAGTGAGAGGTGATAGGGGACATATGCTGGCTGGTTCACGAAGCCGCGACCAGGGACAAGGAGCCTTCGCTATTCTACTGGCCACTTTCTCCCTTTTATACCGGACCAGCAGGTATTTTTGTTTCTCTTATCTTCAGCTTCGGGCTTTCCTATTTGCTGTTGTATATGTCATCTCTCCTTCTTTCACCTTCGCATATGTGCAGTTCGGCTTTGTTCGGAGGAGACCAGGCATTTCAGGGAGCTGATGATAAAAGCTCAGAAGCTGGCATATTTTGAAGTTCTGGAAGCAGCCCCAACCACGACGCCACTTCTTCCAGGTGATTCACGGAAGCGGATGAGATCCCAAGTCTGGGAGGCTGTCACTCGAGCGAAGCGGGCCCGTCGGACGAAGACTGTGGACCCAACACCCGCGATCGTTCTTCCGAGAGTGGTCTCATTTGAAGAGTTCGAGACCTCTCGTCCCTTAGCTCGCGTGACCCGAGGTATGCCTCTCATCTTGTGCTCAGTCGTCGCCTTTGGCAACATAGGTCAATTCTTATTCTTGCAAACACAACAGCTTCGTCTGCAATGGCCGCGCAAGCGGTTGTCACCTCTGCAGGAGCCGGAGAGAGAGAGGATGTGGTGCAGACAGATCTGCCCTCTCCCACACCCAGTCACGAGATAGAAGGTAATTGATGGCCCATCTGGCTATAAACTTCTATAGTTTATTGTACCCTATGCTCACATGGGTGCTTCCTTTTCTTCAGCTTCAGTCGAGATTCGCCCCCTTCTCCCCCTGTCATGGAATCAACTGAGGGAACCTCTGTGGAGCCAAGGGTAATTCCAGGGAGTCGATCCACTCCCGAAGCTCGCCCACCTATTATCCCTGTCACAGAGTCGGCAGAGCAGGCTCCTATTGAGCAAGAAGCTCCGGCGGGAGGCCTTCCAGGTGAAGGACCACCGGTATTGAGAGAGAAAGAGCCGCTGTTGGTTCAAAGTTCATCCTCTTCGGAGCAGGTGGACTATGGAAGCGGCTCGAGTGACGAGGATTTCCCCTTGATGGGAACAGAGGCTGAGGACGCTGCGGTGTCTTCCACCTATGAGAGCGACTTTACAACCTTTAGTCCTCCGCGGCTGACGCTGAGTAGCTTTGGACCCCTAGGCCCTTTAGTGGGAGAAGGGCCAGAAGGGGTGGAGATAGTAGGTCCTGTCGCTGCAGACTTGAGCTTAATGTCGACTGAGGTAAGAGCTACACTTTTCAATTTTGTGCTTATTCTCGTATGGCCATCATGCTAGTCTTTCGAGATTCTTATGCTCTCTTTCTCTTGCAGGCTTCTGCTAGTCAGGCTGAGGTCACCTTACCGGCGATAACCGTGAACATACCTCTGCCGCCTCTTAGCGCAGATCCACCTTTGTTCCCGTCGGTCCAGAGGCCCATAGCCCTGCGGTATCCGAAGGATTATATGATGGTAGCGGGCTCGGAGGTGCCGGGGATGGTTGCCGGGTCTAAGCCGTTAGCTGTGACTTTGGAGCAGCAGCAGCTTGCCATTGCCGACGAGCCGCTTCGGAGTGAAGAGGGCCTCCCTGGGGCGGAGGAAGGCGAGGTCGTGGAAGAGATGATCGGGAGCTCTCCGACCTCAACCCCTGCCATCGAATCATCATTGGTGGCAGCTGGAGGGGCCGAGAATGGCAACCAACCACTCCCTGCTATCGAGGGTCGAGATGTGGGGCTCTCGCCCGAGGTTGGGAGAGAAGTACCTATCATCGACAGTCCCGCTGTTGCACTATCTGCGGGGGCTGGTCTTGGTGCGGGCGCCTTGCAAGACATGCCATCCTCGTCTTCTGCGCCAAGTGATGATATTTGGGCTGCAGTTGATAGCCATGTAGAATTTCAACTCCCGGATACACAGTCACTGGGTTTGCAATCATCGAGTGACCTAGTGTGGCAGTATCTGAAGATATTACGGGAGACCATGACAGCTCGCCCAGACTTAACTTATGCGCAGTTGAGGGGTCTTACAGAACACCTCTCCCGCACTTTGGTGGCCTTTGGTTGTCCCATGGAGGACTGGGTGCAGTGGGTAGTTCTGCTCCTGAAGCATGTGAACAGGAGGGAGTTCATCGGCCACGGCTTGATAGATCAAATGGCGACCGCAAAACTTGAAAGGACAAAGTGTTAGGCTGCCCTTCAGTCATTGAGAGGAACTGCCCAGGAGATGAGGGATGCTACCGACGATTCTGGCTAATGCCAGGCTTCTTTGAAGACTCGGATAGCTGAACTCTGTGACGAACTTGACCGGGATGAAGCAGAACTAGCACTGTCCGACCAACTGTGGGTTCAGCACACAGAGACGGCTGAGCTGGCAGAAGGGCAGGCCGCATCGCTTGAGGAGAAATTGGCGCGACTGTAGGATGAGGAAACCCGTCTGTAGGAGCTGGCTCGCAACCCATCCTTAGGGCTACTGGAGTTCGAGGACATCTTCCGCCGCTCGCTGCAATAGCTCTATCATTTTATCTTCTTTTTGTGAACTTCCACGTATTTTGGGGGGTGTATGCCTCGGGTAACATGTATTTCCCTTTTATGTTTGAATGGAAACTCTCGTTCCCTTATTTTTCACATTTGCTTGCTGAGCCAATTTATTTAGTCCGGGGTATGTCAATTGCTAAGGTAGGAGAGCGCTCACACCTTCAGGGAAGGGGTGAGGGGTTCGCTTCACCACAATGCAACTTCTCCTCGGGACCACTGATCTGCCTAGGCCGAGCATCGGGGAATAAGGAGAGAGGTTTACGGACCGCCAAGGGCCGGAGGGTAGAACTAGGGGTTTATTTGTAGACCTTGCCGAAGGTGGCAAAGGTTGATGGTAAAGGGAGGTTTGGCCATAAACACGGACGTAAGGTCCGGGCTAAGGGAAACGCTGACCGGTCTTGTCGATGGTGACAAGGGTCAATAGTAACTCATTCAGCAACGTTGGGTAGACGCCGAAGCAAAGGTAGGTAAGGTCCGGGTTAAGGGAAATGTCGACCGATCTTACCGATGATGATAAGGGTCGAACACTGGCTTGTTCATTGACATTGGCTAAATGTCGAGGCAAAGGAGGTTTATTCATTAATGAGGATGGAAGGTCCAAGTTAAGGGAAGAGTCACCCGATCTTGCCGATGATGACAAGGGTCAAAAGATATCCATTCGTCAGTGGGACTTTTGAAGGAAGACTCTGTTCTAACCTTGCAAAGGGTCCTCTAGATGGAGGATGTATCATCACTATTCATCATTCATCAGATTACTGACTTTAGGGCCCTTTCGGGTTTTCGCCGAAGCCAGCCCCCTCTTACTTTTGCCCACGCACCCTCTCGAGTTTTCACGTGGCGGGATACCCGATTTTACCTGCGGCGCCCTTTTAGATTTTCACCACAGCTGGGTTAGAGCTATTTTTGCCCTTGTCCTGGTATAGGAACAAGTCCGGCGAGGCACCTCTATTTTAAGGCTCATTTTTATTCATCATCAATTTTATCATCATTTTTTTTGAACTCAATTCACAGGCCAAAGTCGGGATAGACGAGGGCTTGTTAGCTATCAGCGGACGGGGAGACCGAGCTGAAGAGATGCCGGCCGATCTTGCCGATGATGACAAGGGTTGCAAGGATGTTGACCGATCTTACCGATGATAACAAGGGTCGCAAGGAAATTGACCGATCTTGTCGATGATGACAAGGGTCACAAAGAGGTTGACCGATCTTGCCGATGATGACAAGGGTCACAAGGAGGTTGATCGATCTTGCCGATGATGACAAGGGTCACGAGGAAGTTGATCGATCTTGCCGATGATGACAAGGGTCATAAGGAAATTGACCGATCTTGCCGATGATGACAAGGGTCACAAGGAAGTTGACCGATCTTGCCGATGATGACAAGAGTCACAAGGAAGTTGACCGATCTTGCCGATAATGACAAGGGTCACAAGGAAGTTGACCGATCTTGCCGATGATGACAAGGGTCACAGGGAAGTTGATCGATATTGCCGATGATGACAAGGGTCACAAGGAAGTTGACCGATCTTGCCGATGATGACAAGGGTCACAAGGAAGTTGATCGGTCTTGCCGATGATGACAAGGGTCACAAGGAAGTTGATCAGTCTTGTCGATGATGACAAGGGTCACAAGGAAGTTGACCGATCTTGCCGATGATGACAAGGGTCACAAGGAAGTTGACCGATCTTGCCGATGATGACAAGGGTCACAAGGAAGTTGGCCGGTCTTACCGATGATGACAATGGTCATAAGGAAGTTGACCGGTCTCGCCGATGATGACAAGGGTCACGAGGAAGTTGACCGGTCTTACCGCTGATGACAAGGGTCATAAAGAAGTTGACCGGTCTTGCCGATGATGACAAGAGTCACAAGGAAGTTAACCGATCTTGTCGATGATGACAAGGGTCACAAGGAGGTTGACCGATCTTGCCGATGATGGCAAGGGTCAAACACATGTTTATTCATCGACATTGGTTAAATGCCGAAGTGAGAGGTAGGTTTATTAACGAGGATGTATGGTCCAAGTTAAGAGAAGGTGTCGACCGGTCCTACTGATGATGGCAAGGGTCGAAAGCAAATTGAAAAAAAGATCTCCGATAGGGTCTAGGGTGATCACCCTTTTCGGAGCTTCATTGGAATGAGGGTGAAGAGGAACTTTAAATTACCACCTTACTGACTTAAGCGCCCTTTCAGGATTTCGCCGAAGCCAGCCCCCACTTGCTTTTGCCCACATGCCCTCTCGGGTTTTCATGTGGCGGGATACCCGATTTTGCCTATGACGCCCTTTCGGATTTTCGCCACAGCCGGGCTATAGCCATTTTTGCCCTTGTCCTGATGTAAGAACAAGGCCGGCGGGGCACCTCTATTTTAAGCCCCATTTTTCTCTTCTTCTTTTTTTGTTCAATTCATATGGCAGGAGAATGTTGATAGGTCAACATGTGATGTTTGTCCCTCGATGACGGCAGATAGCTACTGACTGAGACACAGGGTCTTGTGCCAGTAACGGCAGTTTATTCGTTCGCAGAGGAACAACGCCAGCGCAAAGGAGTAGCTTCAACCAATCCGGGTGTAAGGCCCGCAATGGTGATATTATGTGAGGGTTGTCTAGGACACGAAGTCTTTTGCCAGAAAAATGGTTTATTCGTTAGTAAGAAGGTAATGCTAATGCAAGGGATAGACTTCATGCCGATTCGGGCGTAAGGCCCGTAATGGTGATATTGTGGGAGAGTCGGCCAGGACACGAAGTCTTGCGTCGAGAAGGGGTTTATTCGTTATCAAGAAGGTAACGCTAACGCAAAGGATAGATTTCATGCCGCTTCGGGCGTAAGGCCCGTAATGGTGATATTGTATGAGAGTCGGCTAGGACACGAAGTCTTGCGCCGAAAAAGGGGTTTATTCGTTAGCAAGAAGGTAATGCTAACGCAAAGGACAGATTTCATGCTGATTCGGGCGTAAGGCCCGTAATGGCGATATTGTATGAGCGTGGGCTAGGACACGAAGTCTTGCGTCGAAAAGGGAGTTTATTCGTTAGCAAGAAAGTAATGCTAATGCAAAGGACATATTTCATGCCGATTTGGGCGTAAGGCCCGTAATGGCGATATTGTATTATAGAGAGATTTTTGGGAGCTCGGCCAGGGCGGAATGCCACTATACCAAGGTAGGTAGAGCTCAGACAGGGCGGCGTGCCACTAGACCAAGGCAGGTATAGATTAGCCAGGGCGGAGTGCGACTAGACCAAGGTAGGTAGGATTCGGCCAGGGCGGAGTGCCACTAGACCAAGGTAATTAGGGCTCAGCTAGGGCGGAGTGCCACCAGACCAAGGTAGGTTCTGGTCATTCTGGGAATGCCGGATGAGCTGTGTGATACAGCTTCATATGTTTTCCATTAAGGGGAGAGAACTGGACGACTCCTTTGTGATCTACAAGGACGTACGCACCCCCTTCATATACTCGGCGGACGACATATGGTCCGACCCAGTTTTCAACCAACTTCCCTTTGGGGTTGGAGGCCATCACTTCTCTTCTTTTGACCATTACTAGGTCACCCTTCTTGAATTCTCGACCCTTGACCAGCTTGTCAAAAGCATGGGCCATGCGAGCTTGGTAGAGTTGAATATTTTATTGCGCACGGAGACGCTTTCCTTCGAGCTCGGCGAGCTCTTCCAGTCTTCTTTCCATGTTAGTCTGCTCGCTACTAACCAACCCATGCTGGATGGCGATTCGCAATGAGGGAATCTCCAATTCAATTGGCAACACAGCCTCCGACCCGTACACGAGGGAGTAAGGAGAGCAGCCAGTCGGGGTTTTATAGACTGTGCGGTAAGCCCAAAGTGCTTCATACATCCTTTATTCCCAATCTCTTTTGTTAGCCTTGACAGTCTTCACCAGCAGGGTGCATAACATCTTATTGAAGGCTTCCGTAAGTCCATTGGCCTGAGGGTAGTAGGGAGAGGATGCTCTCCAATCAATCTTGTATTTGTCGGCCAGTCTGTACACCTTTGGATTCTTGAAGTGACTACCATTGTCAGAGATGATTTGGCTGGGTACTCCAAATCGGAATATTATATTCTACCGGAAGAATCTGGCGACCAGTTCTCCCGTCATTTCTCTTTGTGCTACTGCCTCTGCCCATCTGGAGAAGTAGTCTATAGTTGCTATGATATATTTGCATCCCGATGAAGATGCTGGTAGCGGTCCTACCACATCTGTATCCCATTGAGCAAACGGCCAACTTGGTATGGTAGGATGCAGCGGCACCGGTGGTCTTCTTGACACAGTGGCATGTACTTGACACCTCTGACAGGCTTTGGCGAACTTGCAAAAATCGTCAAACATAGAGGGCCAATAGTAGCCCAATTTCTTTATTTCAATCTTCATTTTCGGACCGGCCAGGTGTGTCCCGGCTGATCCGGCATGGACTTCTTGCATTACCTGCCTGGCTTCCCCAGGAGATAAGTAGCGAAGTAAGATCCTCTTTTGGGAAACCGTCATTATCCGAAACAACGTTCTGTTCCACATTTCATAAGAGTCTTTGACTCGCAGGAGCTTCATTCTTTGTTCTTTTTCTTTCGGGAGCTGTTGGTGTTGAAACCAACGTAGGAGCTGTTCCTGCCAATCGGACTACTAGATTCCTTATACAGCTGCCACTTCATTTGCTTGTTCATCGGCTAGGGTTTCTGTCACACTGGGGACCTTCCGCCGGTTGATCACTGTTATATTCAGGCTTGTGTGTGGCGGGACTGCCAAAGAGCTGGCCAACTTTGCGAGGGCATCTGCTTGAGCATTTCATCCTCGGTTGATGTGCTTGATGCTAATGAAATAGAATCTTGTCATCAGGCGGAGTGCTGGATGGTAATAAGGAAGGAGTTCCTACTTCCGCACGTCGAACTCTCCTTCCAGCTGTTTTATAACTAGCATGGAATCCCCGAATGCTTCCAACATCTGGATTTCCATGGATAGAGCAATCTGCAACCCGATTATGAGGGCTTCATATTTTGCTTCATTGTTTGTGCAAGACTTGTTTATTGAACATGATGTATATATGACTTCTCCTTCTGGAGATTTTAGGACTATGCCTGCCCCTGCCCTGACTCTGGCTAATCCAGTTGCTGGGGTGTCAATTCTAGATGCGCCATCAAAGTATAGCTGCCACAAGGAGGGCTACACTTGGCTGGCTTCCAGGGTCTCATCTTCAGGAAGCTCGGGCTCCAGCGGACAATCATCTGGTACTGGGTGCTCAGCGAAGAAGTCCACGATGGCTTGGCCTTTAACGGCCCTTTGCGGCACTAAGAGATATCATACTCCATAAGAATCACCGCCCATTGCCTAGGCGGCCTTTGAGTGCCGGTTGAGACATGATGTATTTAAGCGGATCCTCCTTGGAAATCAGCTTAACTTCATGCGACAGCATATAGTGTCGAAGCTTCTTGACCGCGAAGACCAGTGCCAGGCAGATCTTCTCAATATAGGTGTACCTCTCCTCAGTTCTGACCATTCTTCGACTAAGGTAGTAGAGGGCTTGTTCTTTTTCTTCTTCATTGTTCTGGGCTAGCATTGCCCCCAGGGAATTGTGCGTGGCTGCTATGTAGAGGACTAGCGACCTTCCGTTCACCGGCGCACCCAGCACTGGAGGAGTCTTCAGATAATCCTTCAGCTTGTCAAAGGTTGTCTGGCATTCTTTGTCCCAATAGAAAGGAACATCTTTCATCATCAACTTATGAAAGGGGTGGCATCGCCCCGACAAGTTGGATATGAACTGCTAAATATATGCCAGGCGGCCCTATAGAGATCTCAGCTCACAGAGGTTCCTTGGCGGAGGTAACTCCTAGATTGCTTTGATCTTTGCGGGGTCTATCTCAATTCCCCGGTATCTGACAATGAAGCCCAAGAATTTTCCTCTCGATACCCCGAACGCACATTTCATAGGGTTCATTTTTAATTCATACTGCCCGAGCCTTTGAAACACGACTTGGAGGTCCCGCAGATGGTCTTCTTTCTCTCTGGTCTTGACTACCAGGTCATCTATATAGCATTCGACCTTGTGGTAGAGTAGTTCATCAAATATTCTGGTCATCGCCCGCTGGTAAGTTGCGCCGACGTTCTTCAGTCCGAACGACATCCTCTTGTAGTGATAAATGCCCTTGGGAGTTCGGAAGGCGGTGTGGAGCCGGTCATGTTCCTCGATCCATATCTGGTTGTAGCCGGACGACCAGTCCATGAATGACAGGGCTCCATGGCCAGTCGTGGCATCAATCATGACCTCCGTTATCGGTATTGTGAAGTCATCCTTGGGGCAGGCTTTATTCAAATCTCGGAAGTCCACACATATCCAGATCTGTCCATTCTTCTTCTTCACGGGCACAATATTAGCCAGCCACGTGGTATATTGATTTTCTTCGACGAAACCCACACCAATGAGCTTGTCGACTTCCTTGCATATTTCAGTGATGAGCTATGGCCTCATGCGCTGCGGCGGTTGCTTCATCGGTTTGGCTTCAGGGCTTATTGCTAGCTCATGCTGTGAGACTGCAGGGCTCAATCCTGGCATTTCCTTGTAGGTCTAGGTGAAACAATCCCTATATGCTTGTAGCAGCTGATGTACAGCCTTTGTTCTTCAATAGATAACTGGGCACTGAGGAAGGTCGGCCTGGGATCATCCTCGTCTCCCAAGTTGACTTCTATCAGTTCATCGACTGTGGCTTGGCTTCCGTCTTCTATCTCCGGAGGTGCCGACTGGAGGTCGATAAAGTCAGGTATATCATCTTCGAGGTCGAGGGCCTCAATCTCTTCATTCTGCCTCATCTGAGCTTTGTCAAGAATCTTTGGTTCGGCCAGTAGTGGCTGTGTGAATTGCTCTGCCAGCAAATCTACCTTAGTTGTAATTTCGAGGGGTAAGTCGATTGCCTCATCCCTTGCTGAAGGGCTTGTAGTTGCTAAGGACTGGTGGTTGTTTGTCATTGAATTAGAGCAACATGGCAACTTCGTGGTAGAAGGTGAGAAGGTCCCGCCCTCTTGGATCACCATATCTCCAGTAGAGGTAGCTTTTCCTTTGCTAGCCGCATTCATCTCTTGATCAGGTTTAGAAGAGGCTTCCCTGATCGGTTCGAGAAGTTTTGACATCATCACCGGAGGAGGGTCGCTGGAGGGAGACAACCCTGCTTCTTCGGTATCTTCGGCTTCACTACTGCTAGCCGTGTCGAATTTGGCTTGAAGAGCGACTTCTTCGGGATAGACCTGTTCCCAGCACCGGCAGGGGAATATGGCCTCTGATTCCGGGTTTCTTGGTTGAGCTGGTTCAGTGTATTCAACTTCTGCTGGGTGTTCATCGAAAGTTGCCCCCAGTGAGTTACCCTCAATTGGGTAGAAAGTGGAAATGGTGTCCACTTCAAAGCGCCCGCTGTAATAGTATTCCTCGAGGGTGAAGCCCAACCCTGGGTGTTGAGAGACACATCTCATCTCTTTATCCAGGTTTGGGGTATACCACAGCTTCTGGAATGCTTCTTTCTTCTTGCGAGGCTGGCCAGAGGGGATGTGCTGCTTTTGGAACATCTTGGCCATTCGATTTGTTATAAATGCCAACCCCTGTACGGGAACTGATAGGTCTTCTATATCTTTAGGCAGATGACATTCAGTATCCTCCTGTGTAGGATGCTCCGCAGTTATGTAAAACAGGCTGCCGAGGCCATCTATCTACGCCACCTCCCAAGCCTTGAAAGGTTCGACAGTGATATTATCGAGACCGAGAATTGGCTTGGTAAGGCCGTCCGGGATCCCGATGTGGTCGTGCTGCTGGTCGACCTTGACTTCATTAGCTTCGGGGTAGATGGCGGGTGGCGCTACCTTGCCCACGTTCTCGGTGACGGTGATGTGTGAGACCGTCTTGGGATTGACATACCCACGCGGCGGCGGAGGGAACCATTCGGTGCCGAAGGTGCTTTTTGATGTGCCGGAAGAGGTCTTGGCTTCATAGGCCTTTTACGACCGTTCTGCATATAGAGGGGTGTCCACCAAGTGACCCTCGAACACTTCGAATGGGTGGAGATCAGCGAATACTCTTTCCTCCTTCCCCTCCAGGTTATATTTGATGCGTTGGTGGAGCGTGGAAGGCACCAGCATATTCTCATGTAGCCAAGGGCGGCCAAGCAGTGCCTTGTACGAAGTGCGGGAATCGATGACATGAAGCCGGCGATACTCCTAGCGACACCTCACACTTTTGGTTGAAGCCGGCGATACGCATATCTCTGACTTTTTGGAGACACACGTTGAAGTAGTGCCTCTCATATATCCTGTAGAGCATGATATTGACAGCCGTCCCGGGATCCACCAGGATTCTGTTCAGCTCCCGGCCATTCAGATGTCCTCTCATATACAGCGGTCTGTAGTGGCTGGTAGTGGGGAGCAACATGTCTTCCTGAGTGAAGGTCATGTTGGCCTCCGGTAGAGCTTCAGCCAGACATGTCTCGTATTGAGCGGGCGTCTGCAGAGCAGTAATGATCGCCTGTCGGGTCTCTTCACTCAGAGAGAGGATTTCCCACACGGTAAATCTCACCGGGAGCTTTTTCAACAGCTTGACTACGCGGCTTCTTGCTCGGACATTCGAGAGCTTCATTTGTTCTGCTCACCTGGGCTTGGGAGAGTCTTGAACTATGGCCCCTGATGGGCCTGTTTCATCGGACTCTGAGGCTGCACCCTTCTGCTTGGGGTCGTCTCCTTGCTGTCCTTCATCGGCTGTTGTCGGGCAAGCTTCTTCTTTATCCGGCAATTCGAAAGATTGCTGGAGCTGCGGGTGAGTGCCCCTAGTTGTTGGTTCGGCATTCTGGCATGGCTGCTTCCCTTTTGACATCTTCAGGAACTCTAGGAAAGAAGGGGCAGCAGTGCTGCCCCCATTCTGTTTGTACAGGCCTGACGAAGGAGGGATTTGGACTCCCCTGACCTCCGGAGGTGGTATCTTATAGGGTTGTTCCCCCCTGAAGATAATATTGTGGTTAGCGGGCAGCTGACGCCCCCATCTTCGGCTTGACCGGGTTGCATGTGTAGTAGTTGCAGCTTCGGCCTGACTTTCCTTGGCGGCGGGTGCGAAGCATATCTCTTCCTCATCCTCCTCACCAGGCAAATTGAACGGAGCAGAGAGGGTGTTACAAGAAAGGATTATATCCTTTGTAACCTTGCTGGCCCTTCTTTTCTTTCTTCGTCTTCTTTTCTTCTCTTCAGCTGGTGCTTGCCCCCAGAACAAGCTGCCATCCTTGTCCGATGCTTTGTCAGCTTCCTCTTCCTGCTTCGGTGAGAGCTATTCTAGTTCCTACCATGGGACATAATCTCGTACTAGTAAAGGCTCTAGTTCAGGCTGTACATATTCATCTAGCCCATTTATGTAGTCTTGTAGCCACCAGGCTTCTGGACTAATCTCCTTGACCACTGGCAATGGAGTCTGCCTCCTTCGGTTGTGGGTAGGTATTCTGATAACTACAGGTGGATTGGTCCACACAGGTGTTGCCACTGGCAGAGGGGGTCATGGTGTGATGCCACGAACATGTTCCCCCACTATTGGGCGAGAGGTGCCCTTCTTCTTGATTTTTGTAAGGACTTGCTGTCACCCCTCTTGTTCTTTCATCAGGGCTAGAAAACTGGCTTCACAAGTATTCTGAGTGTTGGCTTCTGCGGTCTCCTTAGGCAATGCCTGATATAGAGAGACCATGTTGACCGCGGCTCTTCTCAGAGGCGCCTCATGTGGTTGTGGAGGGTCAACCTTGTACTCCCCCAGGTCTATCTCTTCTTTCTTCACCATGTCTTCGATAATGTCCTTGAAAACATAACAGTCTTCAATCGGATGTCCCAGCATCTGGTGGTAAGGGCAAAATCTTGAGCTATCTCTCCTCTTCAGGTCCTCCGGCCTCTTCGGCTCAGGCAGGGTGACCTTATCATACTGGGTAACCTAGTCAATCAAGATCTTGGTCTTCTCCTTTGGGAAAGAGTAGGCCTTCTTCATCTTGTCCCGGAGCGAGGGACCCTCTTTTCCATCTTTGGCTTTAGCAGGCTGAGAGGCAGCTGTCTTCTTGCCTTTTTCTTTTTGCTGTTCAAACGCCTTGATATCAAGGGCGTTCACTTCTTTAGGCGCCTGGCACCATTCTGCTGCCTTGCCTTTTTGTGCAGCGGCAATAATTGATGTCAGGACAGGTCTTGCCAGGAAGGCTTCTACCTTGGCCACGACATTATTCAGGCGGTCGAATGACCGGATTTCCATGCCAATCATCTTTTCTAATACCTCTCTCCTGAGGTTCTGCTTGCAGATTTGTACAGCGTCCTCTTGGTACGGGGGCCACTTGCATCTCATTCCGAGGTTTCTCCACCTCTTGATATATTCAAGGGTTGTCTCATCCGCCCTCTGCCTTGTTGAGTAGAGTTCAGCCACCGTGACCTCCCGTTCGGTGACGTGAAACCTTTCTCTGTATTTCTTCTGCATATCCGGCCAGTCGCTGATCGACCAGGTCAGAAGGCTGGAGTACCATTCAAATGCAAGCCCCGTGAGCGAGGACCCGAAATATTTCAGCAGGTATGACTCGTCGGTGGCTAGATCGCCCATGACGGTCATATAGTAGGTGACATGCTCTTTCGGGGGATCCCTTCCCGTTGAACTTGTCAAACTTTGGCGGCTTATTGATCCCAGGAGGGAGCCGCTTGGCAGCATGGTATGGCGGGTATGGCACCCTATAAGCATCAAATGCGACGTAGTCGCGTTCAGTTCGTTCAGCAAGCTTTAGCTCGATCATCCTTTCCACCATCATTTTATTCATGACGGTTGGATCAACCGGTTCTGGATAGAAATGTGCCGGCTGCAGATAGGGAGTGACCAAGGTGGTCGGTTGCGGAAGAGGGCGCAGTAGTGGAGGCGTCTGGTGCACCTGTGGCAGGACCGGCGGCATCAGCGACTGTGATGGGCGTTGCTGAGTTGTCGCCAAGCTTGGTTCTATCGCCTGAGGCGAGGTATAGAGTGGTGGGAAGTCATTCTGGTTGACGGCTCCCCGTGATGATTCGGCCTGCATCTTAGGCTGCTTGGAAGCTGAGGTTTGCTCCGTCTTCTCCACAAGCTGCTTCTTCAGGGACTCTATCTCCTACCGGTATTTCTAGAGTAACATCCATATTAAGGGATCCATAGTTGTAGTGCTGGAAATGGCTTCTATGGCTTCCCCCGACACACCCTCAGGGAGGATATCGAGCAAGACATCTTCTTCCTCTGACGTCACCACATTGGCAGTTAGGATAACAACTTTGTCATGTTGCAGGTGGTGGGCCAGGGTTTGTTTTCCCTTGGCCGCTGCCAGCTTTTCTTTTACGGCTTCCGCCCTTCGAGTATTCGGCCCCGACCTTCAGGCCAGCCGAGCCAGCTCCTGAGGCTCCACATGCAATCTTTCATAGTGGCCAGACACCACAGCCATGTTGCAGGTGAAAATCTGCATTCTTCTTCTTTATCTGCAAACCCTCCTTTTTGCATTCTCTGGGAAGGTGAGCCTTTCAAATACAGAGACTCTTCTTCTTTCCTCCTAGTGGGGAGTAGCTTCATCGGCTTGAATATCCAAGCCGTCTTCATATCCGTTGTCATCGACCGATGGCGTCATTCTTCTATCTTCTTCTTCTTCTTCCATCGCCATTGACGGGCAGTGATCTTCTTCAGCCACGGCTGCTTGCAATAGCCGTTGTTGACCCAATGAGGGGTTGCCTAGTCCCCTGAAATAACTTCTACCATGTTGGTCATCTCTTCTTTCCCTCGTCCCGTATGTAGGATCGGGGGCAGTTGTCGACCTCCCGTCGGAGGGATGTAAGCAAGCCGGGCTCTTCCAGCAAGTTGTTGAAATCTTCCTCCCACAGCGGGGATGTCGGCCTGTCGGGCGTAGGCCCTAAATCTTCTACAACGTGGAGGGTCCACGACCGTTTCTTCTTTCCTTGGGGCAAGACCCCTTTTCTTGTTCTCCTCTACTCCAGTAAATCCGGAGCGGTAGCGGACTGGTGCGTCCTGGTGGGTGGGCTGGATCTTCTTAGGGGCCCAAACTTGCTTGAATCTTTTTGGCTGGGGAGCCAACTTTCTTTGGCCATGATGGCCAGCTTCTTCTTCCTCGACTTTCCTTCCGGAGAGGACCTGATAAGAGTTGTAGACAGGTACTGCGGGAATCACCCGATCCGGGCTCACTCGAGCTTCGCGTCCATCTAGGAAGATGTGAACTCCCCCGATCAGCATAGACTTTCTGGACATGGAGAGACGTCCGGTAACAATAGCAGCAGCCTTCCTTCGGGAGTTCCAGTGTCGGCGCCTCCGAAAATTCTTGGTGGGGACGGGGCGAGCCCCGTGAGTGATATGGTGCACCATGCAGTTGGCGACTTGAATTGGGCTCGTGAGTGAGCCAGCACAGTGTCGAGCCTTTGGGGTCTCGACCTTCTCTACAGTCTTCTCCTTCGCGGACTCTGAGGATTCCACTTGCAGCATATCGGCAAAGGCTAATCCCAAAAAGTTGGGGAAGCCTACAGCTGGTGGGGAAGATCCGAAGACAGTGGCCATCACCATGTACCCGTGTTCAGCATGGCCGGCGACGATCGCGGGGCCAAAGTGAAAAGCGGTGAGTCGTGATGACATCATCGTCCACCTGAGATAAATAGAAAGACAGTCAGTATTCTTGAGGGGAGCCCTGGAAGGCATCCACTCTTGGCAAAGAGATGAAGGTAGACTCAAGTCCCACCGGGCGTGCCAACTTGTGGGGATGAGATTTCGTTGAAAATATATGGTTTGGCGTGCCAGTCACATGCGTGACAAGTTTTATTATGCACTTGATCTGACTTGGTCAATCGATTATGATGTTCGTGTCGAGACCCGGAGTCCGTCATACCATAAAGGTGATGATGTTAATTACATCCTCTAAGAAAGAGGACAACCCTTGATTAATTGCCAAGAGGGGATGCCTCGAAGGGTGATACGAAGGCATAGAAAATACTGACTAAATGCACTAATTGGATGCTGTGAGGTGAGGCCATTTGATTGACCATTCGTGCAGAATGCAACGAGTTTATTAATTGGTTTATTCATGTGATTAAGAGTTCAGTTATGCTCATTTAGGTGGCAATGGATGCCAATGCAGAAGTACATTCATGCTTTCAAAATGGATGCTCAACATAATTGGAGAGATTAAAATCCCTTTTTATTCGTTTATTTGGCTAGGTTTATTAAATTAGTCAGAGCTATAACATTAAGCATCAAGAGTTGATACACAATCAATCAGGTGCACATGAGCTTAATTCACGTATAGGTGTAATTAGCCTAAAACGGCGCGGTGTTAAAGTGAGCTTAAAATGGCTTGGTGGTCACCTAGGGCCAAAAAGCGCGCGGTGGTCACTTGGGGTCAAAAATGGTGTGTCCTGTGCGCGCTGGGTGGAGGCCAAGGGGGATAAATTGGATGATGAGTGTGGGGTTAAAACGGCGCGGGGGGGGGGGGGGGTCACGCCGAAAATTGGCACGCCGGATTAGGACTGTGCCAGATTAGGGCAGGTTTGGACAATTTGAACTCTAATGAAGTGCCAGAAAAGTTTATTAGCACTTTTGTATTATTTTAGAAGACTAGAGGGTTTATTTAAGTCCCAGATGCACTGCAAATAAGACAAGTCAGACTTATGTGAGGTTCATACTCAAGCATAGTCTACAGTGGACTTTATAAGTGTAAATTCACAGCAATTTAGACTAAGTCTTCAATCAAAATTTGGGCAGCACCTCCCCTTATCCAAATGGTTGCGGGGGAAAAGTGGAGGTAGTCCCACAAGATTGGGGTACGCTCCTTAAAGCCGAGAATGCCAAACGGTGACCGGCGGATCTCAATAGAGAGAAAAGACCCCGAGGGCTGGCCTGCTAGGGGCATCCATGCTCTATGAGTCAAAAATATCATTGAGGGATGGCTGAGATGAGAAGGTACCTCGAGGGCCAGCCTACGAGAGGTTACCTCTGCACAGCCACCCCCCCCAAGGGAGTGTGGGTTTAATGTCGGGCTAAGGCCATGTTGATGTTCACCTGATGGTTCATAGGGTTCATATCATCAAGGGATATGAGCCTATGGTCCGACGGTGATTGAGAATACTGATGGGGAATGTTCCCCTCCCCCGACAGTAGGTTCTTCGAGAGAACGAATCATCAGATGCGATTATACACAGAATGCACTCGATCGATGAGTGGACAGCAAATGATCATATGTATATATATGCATCAATGAAAAAGGCTAACAAGGAAGTTGACAGGCTAGACTGAAGACTCGGAGGTTAGCCAGAGGACTGAGACTCTGGAAGGGGCAAATAGTCGAACAACTAAGCAGCTTCTACAGCACGAACAAATACGGCGCACAGATTTCAGAGATGGTCCCTTCTCCTAGCCCAGAATCATGAACAGGGAGATATGGAGGAGTCATCTCCGGGGTCGAAGGAGAATGCATTTATATGCACGCCTTCGTCCCGGGGAGAACACATGGACTTGACATCCATTCAATACGATCTACGCGATGAAAGAAACCCTAGGGAGGGGATCATTGATGTTGCCCCTTTGGGATAGCCCAGGGCACACTCAACACCGCGAAGGTGACGGCCACAGGTGGACACCTAAGGCATTGGGCGTTGAATACAAACGTTGAAAGAAATGGGGGAAGAAGGAAAACATAAGATGCTATTCTGCTCGACATCAACTCATTATCATTGAACTCAGATCATCATAATACAAGTCCGAGGCGGCATGGCATTGTCACTCGAGACCGGCCTGTGGCTACAGAGACAGGGATAAAACCCTGATTGCAGAGAAGGGGAAGACGGAAGGAAACCCAATCCGTAAAAGAAAATAAAGAAAGAAAAGGGGGGGAGCTCATATCATCGCCCCCCCCCCCCGACCTCATACATTCGCAGGGTTTACAGAAACAATAGCTGTAAGAGTAGACGGACGGAATACCACCAAAACCCACCAGCAAGAACAGAGTGCCGTAGACGGAAGCTTCTTCCCCGGCAACGGGCCGCTTCAGATGGGCAGACAGGAGAAGTGGCGCTCCGGCTCGCTCTCGAGGGAACCCCCCTTTTCTTCCTTCCTCCCTATTCTTTCTATTCGCTTATATTCTTCTATCTGTCTCCCCGATTCCTTCTCTGTATGTCTCTCTCTATCTACTTTTCATTTGACCACAGACCCCTTTATATAACGAACCCTTGATCATGCTTCATCTGGCACATGTTTAGCGCGTCGCACACTGGTTTAAGAGTTTTCTTTGCGCACCGGGAAGGGGCTGCCAAAAAGGGGGGGCGCGCCGGATTAAGATGGGCGCGCCGGATTCGAGCCGCGCTATCGCGTCAACTTGATACGGGTCTGACAGCGGGTCTCGGACTGACTCTGGGAGTCACTGTGATTCTTCACATCTCCGTGCTCTTGACAAACCATAGTGGGAGGTATTGACGAAGCTTCCAGGCCACTGAGCGGCTGCTTTCGAAACTCGCGCACCTTTGGCTCGGACACGCAGGTTTTCCGCTGACACGGCTTTCGGCAAAGTGGTTCGTGATGTTGGCTCGGCTCGACTTGCATTGGTAGCTTTCACGGGGAGTGGTACGCTGCTCAGGGTGCTTTCGCCGCGACTGGGCGATCATCTGGCCACTAACGGACCTAATATGCTGAGAAGCCGTACCCATGTCTGGCAATCGGGGTCTTCTGCTGACAAAGCCTTTGGTCCCTTGTTCTGAAGGGCCAAGGGCGTTCTTTCACCTGGAGAGGATCTTTCATTCAAGTGGCGTGCCGCCAGGTATGGCCATGTCCTTGGTCGGACAATGGATACACGATCGTCCTTGGTCGGACGACAGGTACATCCTCGTCCTTGGTTGGACGATGGGTATATTCTCGCCCTTGGTCGGACGATGAATATATGCTGGTCCTTGATCGGACGACGGGTATATTCTCGCCCTTGGTCGGACGACAGATATTATCCATGCGATACGACTGGGTCGATACCGGTTCATTGGGCAGTCCCGATGACACTGCCAGCTGGTTGTAAATTCATCTCGATTCTCCTGAGGTGAAGTCCCCGGCGCTCATACTGGGTTACCTGGGGCTCTCGCAGCTTGAGAAGGCTTCAATGTATTGATCTTCTTCGGCTTCTCTGCTGCAGTGGGTCGCATCATTTGTCTTTAAGGCTTGGTCACCATCGAGCATATTTTGAGTGCCAACAATGCCTCCTTACGGAGGTGTCATTTTCTTTTTATTTTTTTTTAATTTTTTCTTTAAAACAAAATGACGCCCCCCCTCATGTCGTTATTTCTGGAAAATTCATAAAAATGGAGAAAAATACCTAGAAAATCTAGAAAAATAGGAAAAAATCAAATGAATGGACGCCTCCTCAAAGAGGCGCCATTACACTTTTTATTTTCTTATATTTTCTTTAAAATCAAATGACGCCCCCTCTCATGCCATTAATTCTTTAAAAATTGATAAAAGTGGAGAAAAATACCAAGAAAATCTAGAAAAATAGGAAAAAATAAAAAAGGAGAAAAGGGAGAAATTCAAGAAAAATGAGAAAAATCACTCAAACAAAGTTAATTTGAGGGTTGAATTGGGGCATTATGAGGTAATATGAGATGTACTAATAGTAATGTCAATTTTAGTGTGTCTACAAGGGTCTTCCTTCGCGCCCCAGAAGAGGCGTCACCACAGCCGTAAAGGCAGGCTACTCGCCGTTGCTACCAGCAACTCTGGCAAGACTATTCTTGTCTGTAACCTGTGAATCCGCCTCAATGGGGGTAAACCAATCATACCTCAGGAACGAACCGTTCCGACGGTTCCTACCTCTAACCATTTCGACCTCCGGCAGCAAATGTGAGAGGACAAGGCGAAGCTCAGAAGAGTGGGCACCCCGGTAGCAGCCCCGGGGCACCCACACCAGCCCGACATACAGACTCCCAGGTCTCGTTGGCGGAACAATGATAAGGGAGACCGGCAACCTGACTTGAGAAGAATCTGGGTCACCTCGGAAGAAGCTCAAGCCGTTCGGAGGGCGCGTATTAGAAACACCCTGCGAGCACTCAGACGTGGCATCAGGCAAGATGCGTCTGATCCCACAACCACGCCATCTGACGATGCCCAGTCACCCAATATCCCCCGCCCTGGCAAGCGGAGGCAAATATGGGCCCATTCTCGGGCCCGCCAGCAACCCATCCTGAGTTCTCGTTAGGCCGACATCGGGAGGGAGGCTCCTCTATAACGCACCTCGATCTTTGATAGACTGGGGGCACCCGTCCACCCTGAGGAACACCCTCGGAGGAAGCGAATGGCCCAGTTTATCAACGATGTTGTTCGGGTGTTTGCGTGCTATACCACGGGACACCAACCCGACACCCAGTCTGATGACCTGAACCAGCCCCTATCCCATTTCAGGAGGCCGCGTCATCAGGCCCAGCAGCCTACCCCAACAGGTCACATTGGCACTTCTGCCAGACCACAGGTATCGGAATGTGCAGAAGAAGTCCCAGCTAAGGACCGTGACCCACCTATCAATGCGAAGCCGGTCAATAACTATCCTCCTGCAAATGAGGTTCAAGAGGTGACCCTCGAGACTCTCGTGAAAGAGAATCAACATTTGAAGGCCCCCTTACAAGATCTTCTTCAGGAACGGGACCTTCACCCTCAGCAACCTGTTATGTAACGGCCGAGAAAATTCTATGATTTAAAATATAATTATATTAATTATTCAATAGGTAAAAAGGGTTATTAAATGAATTATGGTTAATTAAATCCAATTATTATGGCCCTGCACTGATCCAAGAGGATTAGGCCCATTTTGACAAATCCAATTGGCCCAAATTATAATTTTAACTTTGGCCCATGTTCTAGAAGCTTGGAATTGATGTATTTACGGAATTAAGGAGATAAGTAGGAATATTTTAGGATAAAAGATGGATAAGAATACAAGAGTTTGAACTGGTTTCAAATTCGGTGCCCAAAACTAAAAACGGTCTATCGCGAGATCGCCAGCCACTGGAAAACAGTCTCCCAAATGACCGCTAATCTCTACAGATTTCGTGAGTGGAAGAAAATGCAAAAAGATTGGATTTTTGGCGTCTAAACTCCTAGAGACCGAAGTATGTAGACTTGTAGGCATGCTTAACACTCTCAGAGATCGATCTAATACCTAATAAGAACTCTAGAATCGTTCAAATCCATGAAAACCTAGCTAAACCCTATAAATAGACCCCAGAACCAACCAGCACGACCCTTACTTTTAGCTCGCGTGGAACTAAGGTAAAGAGGTCAAATTAGAGATAAGTTTCTTCTAGGAATTTATTCATTTTAGTTAGATCTAATTTTTCTCAAAATTTCATTCTAGGAGATCAAGTCTACAAGGAGATAGAAGCCTGCAAAGACGCTGGTTTGGTGCAAACAACGCAGCAAGTAGTGCGACCGACCCAGAAAGATCTACAAATTGGAAGCCCTAAACGAGGTAATTAGATAGAGGTTCTGTAGAATAAATTATTTCTTTTAGTATCCTCTTCTTACCCTCAAAATTTCACGTCTTTAGGTCAAGAGAATTAGGAGTTAGGAAGGCGTGAAGTCGCTGGTTTAGCACTGGACGTGCAGAAATTAGGGATTGTTGCTTCCCTACGATTTTGATGATGTCTCACACTATAAATCAAATTTGTTTTAACTACAAATCAATTTTTTTATACGGTGCATTTCCTTGTTTCTAAGCATGAAGAAGGTCTGTGCTCATAGCATGATACACGTCCATGCATTACATGTCATTCGTCCTTTTGCTTAATGCATATTAAGTCAGTGCAAGTTCTGCACCTCTCACATAAAGTGCTTGCCTCGGTGCAAGTCCCTGTTCATGCACACGCTCTGCTGTCATACTTTGTCTCTGTGCATTTCTCTAGGTCATGTCCACTAAGGTTAGTGCATATCATGTCTCTGCATCTCAACTCTTGGGTCGGTGCAAATTCTTGACCAGAATACATTGGTTATGCTGGTCGTTCCTTCATCTTAGTGCAAATCCATCTCGGTGCAAGCTTTGTCTTGTATTTCTCTTTGCCATCTTGGTGCAGCTCTGGCTTGGACTGCATATCCCGACTCGATGCATACCTTTACCTTCTGAATAACATAAAGTCGGTGCATCTTCTATTGCATTACCATTCTCGGTGCAAGGTTTGATCTGCACCTAGTCGGTGCAACTCTTGGTTAGTCAAAGGCATTGAAACACAATCATGTTCGGTGCATAGTCTACTCTATACAATTCACTGTAGATGTCTGTGCACGTTTTTGCTCCATGCACACCATGCCTATTCAAATCCCTGTAGCAACGAGGTCGGTGCAGTTTTTGTTTCAGGCTTATTAGACTCAGTGCAAGTCCTGTAGACAGCTAATGTAGATTGGTGCATTTTCTGCTTCATTTCACATCGGTGCTTTTCTTTCCCGTCTTAGTCGATGCTTATTCCTTTAACTCGGTGCAAACTTTTCTTTCTAGCAAAATAAAGTCAGTACAACCTTGTGTTTTGTTGTTTCTTGTCCGAACATATCCGTTGCATGATCAGAGTCTATGGTCTGTGCTAATGACGTCATGCGTTTTCTCAAGTCCGTGCACCTCTCGCTTTTGCTCACTTCAACGCGGTGCAACCTCTTATTCACCTTGTTGCAAGTCAGTGCAACAGTTGATTTGGGAACTCCTACTCAGTGCAGTTTCTGACTTCTTACTCTTACACTGATACGAATTGTGCTAAGCGTGTGACAAAATGACTATTTCTTCTCTGATAGTTTGTCTGTGCATTCACCAGGATGGCACGTGATCCGAGGAAGATGAAGGTCCAGAACATTCTGACACGTGCCCCAACACTTTAGCCGGGAAACGTGGTATCCACACGCCTAAGTTTCTGGAGCAGACACACATATATATATGTGCTGAGGAAAAAGGGTTTGAGAGAGATAGGGATGGAACAGTTGAAAAGAAGAGCAGCGTGAGAGCAATGCATCAAGAGAGAAAATCAGAGACTATCCACTCCATCCAGAGCTGAGAGAAAAATTTCTGGGAAAGAGAAGTGATTGTGAATGTGAAGATCTGCTTCTACGGAAGCTATATTGTTTTTGCCTTTAGAGAAAATTGTCGTTCATCGATCGTTTTGTTTTCGAGTTTCCTTTATTTTTATTCCATTATGTTTCCCTCCATTGTCCTTGGAGAAAGAGAGGTTTGATCCTCTGGTTGTGTGAGTTACTTGGGAGTAACTGCACAGGGTTCCCTTTGCGACGTGCAAAGGAAGGGAGATTGGTTCTCCTGTGTTTTTCTTCTGGTTGATCAGAGGACTGAGGAGGGTGTTCCTCAGGGCAAGCTGTTAGCAGCGGTTGTTGCAGACTGAGTATGCTGTGTGCGATTGAATATTGCAAGGAAACCTTACTCTCGTGAGTAAGGGGTGGACGTAGATTGCGGATAGCAATCGAACCACCTAAAAAATTCCCTTTGTCTCTGTGGTTTTGCTTGTTCACATTGTGCTACTCTCCATCTACTTGACACATTGCTTTATTCTGGGTTGCTTTCTCGATCTCATTCCTTATTCTAGTTATCTCTGTTGGCTATCTTCGAAGTCTTCTTCACTGCAATTTGAGGGGTTGAGAAATCTTGTCTGAGTTTATAGAATTTTGGGAGTGAGCTATTCATCCCCCCCTTCTATCTCACTTTTCGTTGTGTGTATCAATTGGTATCAGAGCAGGTTTTCACAATGTGGTCCAATGGCCAGGGTAACCCCGGATTTAATGCTCCTCAGAGCTACATGGCTGAGGGACAATCTATCAGCCGCCCTCCGTTCTTTGATGGTAACAATTTCCTTTTCTGGAAAAATAGGATGGAAGTATTCATCAGGGTGCAGAGCCACAAGCTGTGGAGGGTGATCACTACAGGGCCATACGATCTGCCACCGAACGAGGATGCGTGGACAGATGATCAAGTCAAGCTCTCGTCACTTAACTGGACGGCCCTGAACATCATCCAATGTGCAGTACATGCAGACGAATACGCACGCATCTCAGCTTGCAAGATGGCCAAGAAAATGTGGGATGCATTGGAGTTAATCTATGAAGGTACACCTTAAGTGAAAGCAATGAAGGTAAATCTCCTCACCTCTGAATATGAGATGTTTAAGATGAAATCAGAGGAGACCATAACTGACATGTATGTCAGATTGTCATTGATTACGAATAGTCTTAAGAGGTTTGGGAAAGAGATATCTGAGGGAGATATAGTCAGGAATATACTTAGATCTCTAACCCCGACATGGCACACTAAGGCCATTGTGATAGAAGAGTCTAGGGATCTGTCAACCATGACAGTCACCGAACTTATAGGATCCCTTATGACGTATGAGATGAATTTCAAAAGGAATGGTGAAGGAAGTGACAGGAAGGGCATGAATATTGCCCTCAAGGTGTCCCGCGGCAAGGGAAGTAGCAGCAACGGGAGTAGTAGTTGCGAGTCTGACGGACTGTCAGATCTCGACCAAGAGGAGCAAGCAATGCTCACTCGACAATTCAGGAAATTCTTAAGGACTAAGGGAAAGACCTTCAGAAGGAAAAGGTTATACCCCTCTTGTAAGAACTTTGATTCCAGCAATGATAAGAATAAGAGTGCCAAGAAAATTACATATTTTCATTGCAGGAAACCTGGACATATGAAAAGGGACTGCCCTGATCTTCAGAAAAAGGGTCCTGACTTTCAGAAGAAGAGCTCGAAGGTGCAGAAGAAGAAACCACAAGCAATGGTCGGCACGTGGAGCGATGAGGAAGAAGATCCGGAAGCCAATTCCTCAGAGGAGGACGAAGAAGGAATTTGCCTGATGGCAAATAGCGAAGAGGAGACAACAAATATCTTCGAGAATTTTTCTATTGATGATTGGGAAGATGCCTATGCTGAACTGTTAGATAAGTTCAATTCACTGAGTAAGGAGCATAGGGTTTTGAAGAGAAAATTCAATGCTATGATTGAAGAACAGACTCAAATCAGTGAGGAAAATTAGAAATTAAAAGAAAAATTGAAAGAAATTACTTCTCTAAGGAAGGAAAATGAAAATCACAAATCTGAGAACCAGGAAGTTCACTCACAGCTCAGCGAACTCAAGATAAAATTTGAAGAAAGTCTGAATGGAAATAGTGTGATCACAGAGAAGTATGAAGCCGTTAAGAAAGTGAACACTGAACTTCTAAAAAAATGTGAGTCTATGCAAAGAGAGCTGGAAGACAAACAAAAGATTTTAGAAAAAATTGTTCAAGGGAAAACGAATCTGGATTCTATACTAGGAACAAGGGTTAATTTCAAAAAGGAGGGTTTATGCTATAACCCAACTAACAAGAGACCCTTTCAGTTCAAGACCACTACCTTCTGCCCATAGAAGGGAAAAGAAAAGCTGGACACACCATCCAGCTCAAACAGCAATCAAAACATTCAACGTCCAAAGGAAAATTCAACAAACAATGCTGGACGACCATCTAAAATAGGAATGAACTTTGTGAAGAATTTCTCTAAGCCCATTCACCAGAACAGAAGTGGTAGCTAGACTGGGCAAATGTATCAGAATAAAAGCTGGAACTACTATAAAAGAATGGGTCCGAACAGTAGTTACTGGAGAAATAACACTCACCCTCAAAAACTTGTTAATCAACAAGCACACAGAAGATACCCCAGGGATGAGAAGCCTAATAATTGGAATAGATTTCACTTCTCCAGACCAGATGGACATAATTCTGGTCACAATTTCAATAGACTCGAAATTAAGATGCAAGAGAAAAATAAGTTGAAACAATTTTGGATTCCTAAACACCTGCTTAAAGATTTGAATGATGTCTTTGGACCCAACTTATCTTGGGTTCCAAACCACTTTGCTTGATTTCGTTTGTGTAGGTTTACCTGGCAGTTGAGAACAACAAATGGTACCTTGACAGTGGCTGCTCCAGACACATGGCAGGAGACCGATCCAAGTTCAGCAAGTTAGAAATGAAGGTAGGGGGTCTGCTCAAATTTGGAGGAAAGAACAGAGGTAAGATCATTGGGGTTGGCAGAGTTGGTAAGTCCTCCACTAACTCAATTGAGAAAGTCTTACTTGTGGAAGGTCTTCAACACAATCTGATTAGCATTAGTCAATTATGTGACAAGGGTCACAGGGTTGTGTTTGACAATAACTCATGCAAAATCTTTGAAATAAATTCTGATCTCATTAAATTTGTAGCAAACAGGACCAATAATGTCTACATGGTAGACTTAGATGTTGAGTCTGAATCTAATCTCTGCTTGTCTACTAATTCTGAAAGTGATGCTTTTGATTGGCATAGACGTTTAGGCCATGCTAGTTTTTCTACTTTGAATAAATTAATCAATCATGATATAGTTAGAGGCATGCCTAAAATCAAGTTTAGTTCAATCTTAAAAATCTGTGATGCCTGTGCTCTAGGCAAACAGACCAGAAAATCCTTCAAACTAAGATCTGAGCCATTGTCTGCTAGACCAATGGAACTTCTTCATATGGACCTCTTCGGTCCTACTAGAACTCAGAGTCTTAATGGAAGTAGGTTTGGTTATGTGATCATTGATGACCACTCTATATTTTCATGGATCTTTTTCTTAGCAAACAAAAATGATGCTTTTCAAAAATTCAAACAATTTTTCAATAAGGTCAAACAAGAAGGAAAACATAAGATTTGTTCAATTCAATCTGACCATGGAGGTGAATTTGAAAACTCCATGTTTTCTGACCTTTGTGAAAGTGAAGGACTAACACACAAGTTTTCTTCTCCCAGGACACCAGAGCAGAATGGAATTGTGGAGAGAAGAAATCGAACAATTGTAGAGATGGCTTGAACCATGCTGATTGAGAGTCAACTACTAAGAAAGTTTTGGGCAGAGGCGGCCAATACAACAACTTATACAATCAACAAGGCCATGGTAAGACCAATTCCCCCTATGAGCTATTGAAAGGTAAGAAACCAAACTTGGCTCATTTCAGGATTTTTGGTGCTAAATGCTTTATCCATAATAATGACAAGAAAGACTTAGATAAGTTTGATGCTAAAAGCTGTCCTGGAATATTTTTAGGATACTCTGAAGTGTCAAGAGCATATAGGGTCTTTAACATAACTGATCATAAAGTCGAAGAGTCTCTACATATCATTTTTGGTGAAGCAAAAGATGCTACTAACATTGAAGATGCTGACAGGGATTCCAAGCACGATGGAGAATTCCTTGAAGACAAAGAAGAAGAGGAGGTTCAGTCGAATGAAACATCAGATGCTCCCAACCAGGTAGGGCCAGCTGAGACAGGTGAGTCTTCAATAAATGTTAGATACCTTAAAGATCACCCAATAGATAACATCCTAGGCAACTTTGAAGATCCTCTTAGAACTAGGTCTCACTTTAGGAATGTTCATAATCAAGACCTAATTGCTTTGGTCTCACAAATTGAACCCAAATCAGTAGAAGAGGACTTAAGTGATCAATCATCGATTAATGCTATGTGTGAGGAGTTAGGTCAGTTTGAGAGAAATAATGTCTGGGAGCTAGTTCCAAGACTAGAAAATACTAATGTCATAAGAACTAAGTGAGTGTTTAAGAATAAAATGAATGAAGATGGAATCATTTCTAGAAATAAAGCCAGACTGGTAGCCAAGGGCTACTGTCAGGAATTTGGAGTTGACTTCGATGAGTCCTATGCACTTGTTGCTAGGATGGAAGCTATAAGAATATTGTTAGCATTTACATGCTCAAAGAATATAAAACTCCAACAAATGGATGTGAAGAGTGCATTTTTAAATGGAGTTATCAAAGAAGAAGTTTTTGTTGAACAACCTCCCGGATTTTAGTTCTCTCCACAACCTAACCAAGTTTTCAGGTTGAACAAAGCCCTGTACGGTCTAAAGCAGGCTTCTCGAGCATGGTATGAAAGACTGACAGAATTTTTGATCAACAAGGGCTACTGTAGATTCTAAAAATTCAC
Source organism: Amorphophallus konjac (assembly GCA_022559845.1). NCBI lineage: Eukaryota > Viridiplantae > Streptophyta > Magnoliopsida > Alismatales > Araceae > Amorphophallus > Amorphophallus konjac. The sequence continues at coordinate 168,753,449 of CM040119.1, read as the reverse complement.
TTAGAATAATTAAAAGGGAAAAAGAAGTAAAGAAGAATGGGAAAAGAGGGAGAAAAGGGGAGCATGCGAGGATGCTAAGGGGAATGTGTGATCGCCAGAGACACGAGGGCCTCAAAGGATATAAACAACAACAATATGGAGGGATCGCGAATACAAATACCTCAAAAGGATGCGGGGGAGATTGTGAGTGCACCTTCTCTTCCGATCGGCCGGCCGATGAAGAGAGTTCTTCTTGTTGATTACCCTTGCAAAGAATCAAAGACAACAACCAATAAAAATAGGAATTAGAAATCAAGGTGAGTGTAGCATCAAATTCATAATAGAGATGAGCATGAAAAGCATGTATAAGAACACACCTTGTTGGGTGTTGGCCCTTAAACCCCTATGCAAAGGGTGGGATATAATATGATGAATGCATGAGAAAATAAATAAGAGATAAAATGTGCAAGTATTGCACTAGAGGAGACTCAACGTGGTTGAGGAATAAAAACTAATAAAGAGATATGATGCAAGATGCATGCTGTTAACACAATAAATGAAATAAAACAAGGCAATCGGAAGAGCAAGGAGGCAATAAGATAGAGAAGCCTATCTGTGCATTGGCTTTGATATGCATTCGGGAGGCAGCCTCTTCAGGGATGAAGATTTTGAACGTGCAGGACGCTCCTCCTTGAGCCAAGAAGCAGCAATAGCACCTCTCCTTAAAATTGATATTCGGCCTCCCTCAGCATGAGCCGCATGGGCTCTATTTATAGGGAAGATTAGAGTTTAAATCCAAGAACAATTAGGATAGTTGATTTTAGCAAGAGATAAATATTGGAAGGAGTTCCTCCAGCCATGGAAAGTCATTGGGGTCCTTTCCGAAGTGAAAATGGGCTCAAAATGAGGAAAGAAGAGGGTCTAGGAAAATTCGGAATTCAACAAGAATTGACGACCGGATAAACGGTCGCTTTTTAAAATGACGCCCGAGGAGGCGTCGTCATTTAAGGAATTGACGACTTACAGAGCGGCGCTATTTAGAATTTAATACGAATTTCGGTCGGATTTAAAATCTCAAAATATGAGAATGAAAATGACGACCTGACTATGGGCGTCAATTTAAAATGACGACATGCACCCTGTCGTGAATCAAAAATAATAAAAAAGCTAAAGGAAATGACGACCGCGCCCTCGGGCGTCAATTGAAATGACGTCCGCGTGGGGGCCGTTATTTCCAAACATGCAAAATAGGGCCATTTTTCATTTCTTAATTTTATTTTCTCATATTTTAGGGGGACGTGCATCTAACTGTGTTGATTCCAATTACTATTTTTTCGTATTTTTCTGACCCCCGGAAGGCCAGCAAATTACCCTTGGAAGTGGGCCAGAAATAATATTAAAATATTGCCAAATTGCAAATGACGCCCTGCCAAATGTCGTGAATTGCATTTTTTCATTTTTTTATTAAATCAAAATCAAAACAACGCCCCTTGCTAAGTCGTCAATTGATAAAAAAAATTGAAAAAACCCAAAAAAATCCAGAAAAATGGGAAAATGAATGTAATGGACGCCTCTTCGAAGAGGCGTCATTTTCTTTTTATTTTCTTAAATTTTCTTAAAAACAAATGACGCCCCCCTTACGCCGTTAATTCTGAAAAATTCATAAAAATGGAGAAAAATGCCCAGAAAATCTAAAAAAATCGGGAAAAATAAAAAAAATAGAGGAAAAATGGAGAAATCCAAGAAAAGTGGAAAAAACTACTCAAACAAAGTTAATTTGAGGGTCAAATTGGGACATTACAAGGTAATATAAGATGCACTCACAGTAACGTCAATTTTGGCGTGTCTACAGCTGCCCCGCCTTGGCGTCTGCTTTGCAAGGGAATAGAGTGAACTGAAAAGTAGATGCCAAGGTGTGATGAGACACGCGATCAACACACCTGATGAGAATTGAATCCAAAACTTGAGATGAGGCAATCTCGGGAAATTCAATGAAATCAACGATGTTTGGATAAAAGAGGGAGTGTGCACGCGGGCACGAATAAGATAAATGAATGATCAACTTCCAGCGCGGTGGAAGTACCCCAGGTCACAAACCTGTAGGTTTCATCATTGGGGAGCGGTTACCAGCCAATGTGGACGTGCTGCAGCCAAGGTTGATCAAAGGAAAATGATTGAAATAAGATGATAGAAATCCAAACAAGGAGCTTTCGATAAAATAACCCGAAACAGCGATAAAACGAACTGAGGATTCCATTCAGCAATGAATATCTCATATCTGGAAAGATTAAGATCAATTTGACTCTCCAATCAGCTTATCAGAATGATGTTTCAACATTGATTTAAAGTCCTACATGAATGCATGCTGGGTTTAAAGGAAAAATTAAAACAAATGAAAATATAAGATAATCAAGGATAATATTGCTAAGCTGTCAAGACTGGGTCAAGAAACTCATTTCGTGAGCTGATACTAAGCCGAAGCCCGTTTATCCGCGCACCAACTCGTAAAAGGGAACCATCGTCCCCAGTCTTGGAGGGCTCAACGGCCTATCCGTGTGACTAAGATTCCTCTAGAATCATCATTATTTTTGATGAAGGGGAACTCAAATTCCAAATTTATCAAAGCCACAAGGTCCTTGATATAATCTAGTAGCGTATGTAACATATAGTAGAATGCCTACAAGAAGATGGTGATAGCAATGAGCATGTGGTGAACTGAGATGAGGTGCAAGCACCGTGGGGCTTGGATGATGTCCAGTCGGTGGGACCAAGAGCTTCTTATCCTACGCTCAAAATTTTATTAAGGATGATAACAAGCAATGAATAAGGCATTTAAGCATAGCAAGAATAGCATGATGCAAAGCATCAAACATACATAGTAAGGCAATGCATGGATAGCCTGAAGCATATAAATCATCAAAGCATGTGAAGTATATGAGCATAGCATTAAAGCATGTACAACATATATGTCATCAGAGCATTGTTTCTTTTAAAGTCATGAGGATGACAATCTTGGCAAATCGAGATTTGGAGTTGAATGATCAGGATCTGATAATGCCCATTGGCGAAGTGATCAAGTGAAATTAGCAGGAGTTTATTAAAAGATTTTGCCTAGCAAATCATGAAGATGTGATCATTGTGAATATGGGGAGAATCAAAAGGTAGATAGCAATGAATGGAGAGGACTCATCCCGTGCTCTTGGTCCTTACAAAGTTGTTGTTCCTGTAAAAGCACCATCAAAAAAATACAATGTAATTTTTTTTTGATTTTGAAATATGCCAATTTTTATGGGTTTTGAAAAAGATATTCAAATTTTTCTTAGAAATTTTAAAAATATTCATTTTTTTTGGATTTTTTTGAAATATTCAATTTTTTTTTGGATTTTGATCCAGAAATATTCAACTTTTTTGGATTTTGGTTTAGACAATATTCAACTTTTTTTTTAGGTTTAGACAATATTCAACTTTTTTTGGATTTTGGTTTAGACAATATTCAACTTTTTTTTTGGTTTAGACAATATTCAACTTTTTTGGATTTTGGTTTAGACTTTGTTAATGCAGCATCAAAGGGTGTTTTTGAACCACTGGCTAGGGGTCCTTGTTCCTTCCCTTATCGCTAAAAACTGCCCAAAGCCGGGCGTGCATTGAAAGGTGGTGCCCTATAACCGGCTACTCTTGTATAACGGTGCCCCTACTAAGGCCATACCTGAGAAACATTCGGTCTTGGAGAGAGAAGAGAAGAATAATTGAGGATAAGCTTTATGTAGGATGGGAGATGTCGGGACTTGAATTCCTTCCAAGGTATTACCCCTCAAAGAGGTGGTCTGTTACGCCGGAGCTTTGTGCCTTTGATTTTTAGACCCTTGACATGCATACGACCAAGGTTTTCCCTGAGGGGACTTTGCCACTCTTGTCATGCCATAATTCATAATTTTACAATTATCAAAATTTTGACTTGATTTTCATAATAGCCCTTTTGGCTAGATGTATTATGAAAACTAATTTCGTTATTTTGGGTCAAGACTGCCCCTATTTGAGACTTCTCTCGTATTGGGAATTACCTAAGTTGGTCATCTCATCCGTCAACCTCTTGCTCCTGCTTGCGGCCGAGTAAAGAAGAGAAAAGACTTTCAGATATACTCATAGCATGGCCAAAGTAGCAACTGTGTTTTATCAAGGAGCCGGCTAAGGACGCCGTGAAGTGTGTGCGGTGCCCAGCTAAGGGTTGCTCTTAACAAGCGGGGAGAGACAGTCGAACTCCCAGCGCGGGGTTCTTATTAACCAAAGTGCTGCAGAAGCAAGCCTAAAGACTTTTTTGATGATGATTTAATTAAACAAAAGCCTAAGATAAAGGTCTAAAACACCACTTTTAATCTTGTTAAGAAGCACTTCATTTTGAAAATCGTGGGTGAAGTAATGAGGTAATGATATCATAAAGATGCGTACTTGCGCCAATATGTTACCTTGCGATCTTTGTTTAAGCAGCTGCAGAGGCGAGGTTGATCAACATGGGATTTGTCCTCAAGTAGCAGACAAAAGGATTGGAAGTAAAGGTTTGAAGTGGCTTAACAAGAAGGAGTGGTATTTAGACCAGACTCAGACGAATAAGGAGAAAAGGAAGAGAGGTGAGGGCTAGAACTCCCTCGCTAAGGCGCATAGACCTTGATCACAAGGAACGATTTACAGAAGAAGTGGAAAATCAAGAAGAGGAGTGAGGACTAAAGCCTCGAAAGCAGTGGGAGAAAGGGCATATGCCCAAGGCAGTGGATGTGGAAGAAGTTGGGTCAGACCCGGGATCAGGAGGAATTAGAATAAGAAATTGATAGATGGAAAGAGGCGGATGCGGAGGGGGAGAATCCTGATAGGAGGAATCATCCGGAGGTGAAGGAAGAGAATCATGATGGGAAGGAGAATCTGGAGGTTCCGGAGGGTCTGGAGGCCGCGGAGGAAAACCATAATTGGAAGAAGAATCCAGAGGCTCCGGAGGGATAAAATATCGAGGGACGCGGTGCCCTGGGAAGAGATATGAAAAAAATGATGAAAAAGGAAGAAGAGGATAAAGGAAGTGATGTCCCAGAGGAGCAGAAGGATGAATTGGAGGAAAGATGGAGGGTCCGGAGGTTTCGGAGGAGGAAAATGTCGAGGGACATGGTGCCCCGGGAAGAGTGGATGAAAAGGGTCAGGAGGGTCTGGAGGTTCCGGAGGGATAGCGAAAGAATGGACGCGATGCCCTAGGAGGGGAGATAAGAAATCTCGAATATCCGGAGGAGGAAGACACCATGGGACGTGATGCCCTGGGAGGACGGGAGAGAAATCCAGAGGATCCGGATATATAGGTGTAGAGGGGCGTGATGCCCTAAAAGGGAGGTCCGGAGGTTCCAGAGGAAGCAAATACCAAGGGATGCGATGCCCTGGGAGAATCAGTGAGAATTCCAGAAGATCCAGACTTGAGGTTGTGTAGGGGCGCGATGCCCAAAGAGCAAGATCCGGAGGGATAAAACACCATGGGGTGTGATGCCACAAGAGGACGGGAGAAAAATCCGGAGGATCCGGATATGGAGGTGTAGAGGGGCGTGATGTCCTAAAAGGGAGGTCCGGAGGTTCCGGAGGAATCAAATATCAAGGGACGCGATGCCCAAGGAGAAGAGAAAGATCCGGAGGTTCCGGAGGAGTGGAATCAGAAAGGGCGTGATGCCCTAAAAGGAGGGATGAAACACCTGGAAGTTCCATAGAAATAGCAAGAAAGGGGGCGCGATGCCCCGGGAGAATTAGGGAGGAAAAACTTGGAAGGATGCGATGCCCTAGAGGGAGTGGATTAGAAGAGGATGAAGGATCCGGAGGTTCCGGAGGAATGAGACACCATGGGACACGATGCCTAGGGAGGACAAGAGAGAAATCTAGGGAGTGTGGATGCAATAGTTGGAAAGGGGCGCGATGCCCTAAGGGAAGATCGGAGGGGGCACAATACCCGGCGAGTGTAAGGGGACCTGGAGATCCCGAAGATAGAGGCGAAAGGAAACGTGGGGGATCCAGAGATTTTGGAAGGCGGGGAAGAGATGGGTTTGGAAACCTGGGAAAGAAGAAGTGCAAATGCATGTGGATGCAATGCAACGGATGCGATGGATGCATGAAATGCAAAGAATGTAAGGAACATGAAGAGCAAGAGGATGAGATCCTCCTCCTTACCCCTGGAGTGGCTCATGAAGAATTAGTGATAGACATGAATATGGATGGCGTTGAATGGAAGGTGGGTAAAATAGTGGAAAGCCCTTTAGCACCAAGATAACCGCCCCTCCATGGCAGTGAAAGTGTATGGCCAATTGGCCCAATGGATAAAGCAAGAGCCCATGATGAAGCTTCAATAGTAAATGACAACTCCCTTGGAGAGTGAAGAGCAACAGTGTGAGAGAGTTGGAAAGTTGAGATAGGAAGCATCGTGTTGCCCAGGGATTGTAGCGTATGAAGAATATTGATCAAGATGGGCGTTCGCCCCTTGTATGGAAGAAAAGGCTCAAGATTTGAAAGTTGGAACAAGGGGTGCCCTCCCCGGCCCTTGGGTGACATCAACGCTTGGCATTCTCTTCTGGCGAGCAGTGGCGGGGACTCGGCCTCTTCAACCATGCTCGGCACGATAATACGGATTGGTATCCGGCAAATAAACTCTTGCATCTTGAATAGCATGGCCGTGGCCAAATCCTTCTTGCCCGGCTCTTGAATATCTTCGACACAAGTACTTGCAGAAGCACTCCTATTCTGAGTGGTAGAGGAAGCGGAGGCGGAAGGCTCCATGGATGGTGGAGGTGTAATGGAAGGTGTTGGAGAAAGGGTGAGTGGAAACAGAGGTTCAAACACGTCGAGCTTCTCCCTTTGCCCAGAAGTAGTCGGGGTTGGCTCGAGTGCAAAAAAGGGTGGATCCTGCTCAGGACTAGCCATGGGTAAGGGTGAATGGATAGATGAAGGAATAGGCAAAGTGGGTTTTGGGGTTAAAGGGATAATGGAGGGCCGAGGTGGTGGTGATGGAAGGTTAATTGGGGAAGGTTCGATGGTGGGCTCAGTGGAAGCCGATGGAGTAGAGGCTAATGGCGGATTGGGTGGAGGTTTAATGGAAGACTCGGCGGAGGCCGGTGGAGTGGAGATAAGCTTGGACGGCTTGGCGGGAGTTAGTGGAGTGGAGATTAGTGGAGGTTCGGCGGAGGCCGATGGAGTAGAGGTCGAAGGTGTAAAAGGACAGGGTTTGGTGGGTAGGAAGCGTCGGATGATGCGAGAAGTATTAGGTACAAGGGAAGGCGCATGATGCACCGGTGTGGGTGACTGGAGTATCGACCCATCATCATAGCACCAATTGGTCTCATAAATGGAGTTAGGGATAGTGGCTTCATCCTGAGCAAGGGGTTCATCGGGTGGCAATAGAGGGAGTGGGAAATGAAGGAAACTTGAAAGGGGTGCCTGTGGAATTTCAACATTTCGTGCCGTCTCCAAATCTTCATCAAAAACACCAAGTGGACACCGTGGTGGAGGCATAATAATAGGTGGTGGAGGATTTTGTGGAGGATAATGTGAAAGTGGAGGTAGATGGTCATGATATTGTGGAAAATTCTGCGGAGGTAAATGCGAAGGTGGAGACGGAGGGCCAGATAAATGAGCGGGGTGCATGAGTGGAGGTTGAACGACGTCCACTTGATTTTTGATATCTTGCTCACACGTGTTATTGATGCCATCCTCTGTTATCTCCTTCCAATCTTTTTCCAACTTAGCGATGTTATTCATGAAATCATGAAGAGGATTGACTTGAGATGGAGGAGGAGCGGGCCGCGGGCTGGTGAGCCTCTTAAGTTGTTCCTCCATGGAAGCAATTCTATCAAAGATACTTTGCTGGAGGGGTGTAACATGAACATTGGAAGGTTGGCATGATTGCCTTGGAGGGGTGGCTTGATATGACGGTCGTGGAGGAGGGTTAATAGGCTGACCCGCTAAAGGACCCAGACGGGTCGGATTATAAGGAATAAATGGACCTTGGGGCCGTGAAGGATGAGAAATAGAAGGAGGCGAGTGATGGGCCACTCTAATAGGAGTATGTGTCGATGAAGGAGGCGGGTGATGGGCCACCTGAATAAGAGTAGGTGTGGATGAAGGAGGCGGGTGATGGGCCACCCGAATAGGAGTAGGTTTGGACGGAGGAGGATGAGGAGAGGATGTGCCCTCAACAATAGCCTTAAGGGCTTGGATTTGTTGAGGGGTGAGATGATCCAATGCACGGATGAATTGAGAGACGTTCTCGTCGTTGGGAGGAGACGGTCCCGAGGGGGTAGTGGCTCGTGATTGAGGCAAGGGACCATGAGATTGGACATTGCCCATGGGTTGGGTAACACCATAAGAATGAGGATGTGGTCCCCTAGGATGATTGTGGTGAGAATTATGATGAACAGGTTGAAATTGAGGAGTATAGGATGTGCTAGGTTGTTCATCCTCATGAACATAATTAAGATAAAACATGTTATTTTGTCTATCAAGGTAAGCCATTATGCAATCAAAGTTCAAGCAAAACAATTTGCAAAGAAGCACACGAGTTGGAATGGTTACCGTTGATTTTTTTTTATTTATTTGAATCTTGATGAATTAATGACTTTTAACAAACTTCAGAGTGATTCACACAAGGGAGGAACCTAGTTTCAATGTAAGTTCACTTCGATGCCAACTAAGAACACTCTCTCACCATGCATAGGCCAACTAAACCCGGGACTTCAATGGTACAACCTGCCCAGCGTCCGTGAGGGAATCCACGGGTGCGGGGACTTACGGAGGCTTGGTTTAGGAATTTTCGGTCCAATGAGGCGGAATGCTCAAAGGAGGGTCCTTCCTTCACCAAGAGGGGGGTGTGACTCTTAAAAGTGTGGGGAGAGGAGGTCTCCCAAACCAAATGCAAAGATGAATGCAAGCAGGCAATATCAATCAGATAGTATTAGCATGAACATCACAGAACAAAATGACGTCCTGGGAAAGGTCGCTATATCAAGAAGCAGCGCCTGAGTGTCAGTCGCTAATCACTGTGAATAGTGCAAGCAGAGTAAAATAGCGCCTTAAGGTGAGGCGCTGTATCTAGAATGGACGCCTGTGCACAGGGACGTCAAATAGCAGTAATCAACATGAATAAACAATGATAATCAAAATGACGCCTCCCAGTAAGGCGTTGTACGAGTGAAAGACGCCTCTGACAGGGGCGTCAGAATGTAATGTCAAAGAAAATGACGCCTGGGTATGAGGCGTTATACTGGAAAATGATGCCTCTGTGAGGGGCGTTAATTATAAAATGATGAAAAAAAATCCTGCCAATAAAATGGAAGCGACGCCTGTTGAAACGGTCGCTATATGCTGAAATGACACCTCTATGAAGGGCGCTAATTCCTCTCCAAGGGCCAGAAAGCTCAAACAGTGACGAAAATATCAACAAGAAAGAAAACACTCACAATCACAGTATAAGAATCATGGCAATCAATAAAAACATGAAAGGGGATATAGCATGCTCATCATTTTTTTTAAAGAGATGGATAAATGGAATTTCTAAAAAATATATCAAACTAACCAATCACATAGGGAGAATGCTACGTGGAGCACAAAAGGAGGTGCACCGTGGGTGCAAAAGGGGAGATGGCACACGTGGGTGCCCAAGGGGAAGGGTAATCAAAAAGAAAAATAAAAGGAGTCCCACCGTGATCGCCAATTTATAGATTCTTAGTAATCCACTTAGAACAATTAAAAGGAAAAAAGAAGGAAAGAAGAATGGGAAAAGAGGGAGAAAAGGGGAGCATGCGGGGATGCTAAGGGGAATGTGTGATCGCCAAAGACACGAGGGCCTCAAAGGATATAAATAATAACAATATGGAGGGATCACGAATATAAATATCTCAAAAGGATGCGGGGGAGATTGTGAGTGCACTTTCTCTTCCAATCGGCCGGCCGATGAAGAGAGTTCTTCTTGTTGATTACCCTTGCAAAGAATCAAAGACAACAATCAATAAAAATAGGAATTAGAAATCAAGGTGAGTGTAGCATCAAATTCATAATAGAGATGAGCATGAAAAGTATGTATAAGAACACACCTTGTTGGGTGTTGGCCCTTAAACCCCTATACAAAGGGTGGGATATAATATGATGAATGCATGAGAAAATAAATAAGAGATAAAATGTGCAAGTATTGCACTAGAGGCGACTCAACGTGGGTGAGGAATAAAAACTAATAAAGAGATATGATGCAAGATGCATGCTGTTAACACAATAAATAAAATAAAAGAAGGCAATCGGAAGAGCAAGGAGGCAATAAGATAGAGAAGCATGTCTATGCATTGGCTTTGATATGCATTCGGGAGGAAGCCTCTTCAGGGATGAAGATTTTGAACGTGCAGGACGCTCCTCCTTGAGCCAAGAAGCAGCAGTAGCAGCACCTCTCCTTAAAATTGATATTCGGCCTCCCTCAGCATGAGCCGCATGGGCTCTATTTATAGGGAAGATTAGAGTTTAAATCCAAGAAGAATTAGGATAGTTGATTTTAGCAAGAGATAAATATTGGAAGGAGTTCCTCCAGTCATGGAAAGCCATTGGGGTCCTTTCCGAAGTGAAAATGGGCTCAAAATGAGGAAAGAAGAGGGTCTAGGAAAATTCAGAATTCAACAAGAATTGACGACCGGATAAACGGTCACTTTTTAAAATGACGCCCGAGGAGGCGTCGTCATTTAAGGAATTGACGACTTGCAGAGGGGCGCTATTTAGAATTTAATACGAATTTCGGTCGGATTTAAAATCTCAAAATATGGCAATGAAAATGACGACCTGACTATGGGCGTCAATTTAAAATAACGACATGCACCCCGTCGTGAATCAAAAATAATAAAAAAGTCAAAGGAAATGACGACCACGCCCTCGGACGTCAATTGAAATGACGTCCGCGTGGGGGCCATTATTTCAAAACATGCAAAATAGGGCCATTTTTCATTTCTCAATATTATTTTCTCATATTTTAGGAGGACGTGCATCTAACTGTGCTGATTTCAATTACTATTTTTTCGTATTTTTCTGACACCCGGAAGACCACCAAATCACCCCTGGAAGTGGGCCAGAAATAATATTAAAATATTGCCAAATTGCAAATGACGCCTTGCCAAATGTCATCAATTGCATTTTTTCATTTTTTTATTAAATCAAAATCAAAACAACGCCCCTTTCTAAGTCGTCAATTGATATAAAAAAATTGAAAAAACCCAGAAAAATCCAGAAAAATGGGAAAATGAATGTAATGGATGCCTCTTCGAAGAGGTGTCATTTTCTTTTTTATTTTCTTAAATTTTCTTAAAAACAAATGATGCCCCCCCTTACGCCGTTAATTCTAAAAAATTTATAAAAATGGAGAAAAATGCCCAGAAAATTCAGAAAAATAGGAAAAAATAAGAAAATAGAGGAAAAAGTGAGAAATCTAAGAAAAGTGAGAAAAATCACTCAAACAAAGTTAATTTAAGGGTCAAATTGGGGCATTACAAGGTAATATGAGATGCACTCACAGTAACGTCGATTTTGGCGTGTCTACAGCTACCACAGAGGTAAGGTGGATCAAACTTTATTTTCCAAGAGTTCAAATAAAGATCTCATCATAGTTCAGGTATATGTAGATGATATTATCTTTGGATCAACTAGCTCTAAACTATGTAATGAATTTTCTAAATTGATGTCTGCTGAATTTGAAATGAGTTGGGTAGGTGAATTAAAGTATTTTCTTGGCTTGCAGATACAACAGTTAGAGGATGGATGCTTCATCAACTAGACCAAGTACACATTGGAGATTCTCAAGAGGTTCGGCTTGAACAATTTGAAACACATCACAACACCAATGGATACCAATACCTCATTGGATGCAGATGAGACAGGTAAAGAAGTAGATGCCAAGCTCTATCGAGGTATGATTGGATCTCTACTTTATTTGACAACTTCAAGACCTGATATACAGTTCAGTGTAGGAATGTGCGCAAGGTATCAATCTAGACCCACTGAATTGCATTTAACTGTAGTGAAAAGAATTTTCAGATATATGTCTGCTACACACACCCTTGGTTTATGATTTCCTACATCACACACACTTGATTTAGTTGCATACATAGATGCAGATTATGCCAGGTGTAAACTAGATAGAAAAAGTACTAGTAGTCACTGTGAACTTCTAGGTGGGTGTTTAGTATCTTGGGGTTCCAAGAAACAACATTCTGTGGCCCTCTCCACTGTAGAGGCTGAGTACGTGGCTGCAGGGAGTTGTGGTACACAAGTCATTTGGATTAAACACCAGCTTCAGGACTATCAAGTAGACCTAGGGGGCACACCCATTTACTGTGATAATACCAGTGCCATCAATCTAGCCAAGAACCTTGTGTTGCATTCCCGCACCAAACACATAGAAATAAGGCACCATTTCATAAGAGATGAGGTTTCTAAGAACACCTTTGAGCTGATTCATGTAGGCAGTGCTAATCAAATTGCTGATATCTTCACCAAGCCACTGGACAATGACAAATTCACCTCATTAAGGAGAGAATTAGGCTTATTTAAATTATCTTAATTGCTAATCTCCTGATATTGAATTATTTTATCTTGGCAAGAGATTATGTGAGAAGTCTGTCCTAACAGTGAGGGGGAGTCCTGAGAATCTGCTGATTAAATTCCTTTAATGCATCAATTGAGGGGGAGCTCGGTAGTTAGTGAAATTTTGACTGATTCAAAAATTGACCAGATGTGTGTCTTTGCTAGTTCTTGTGATTGAATGAGTGTGGTTCACTCTCAGACTGTGGAATCTCATTCATCTCTTAAGTCTATAAGTCTGTGTTACTAAAGTCCTGCTAGAATCTTTCCTCTAGTAGTCCACCAAAGATCTGGATTAAGTGTTTGAAGTATATCTTCCTACATTGTAAATGATTCCGGTTCAGGCTAAAACCTATATGTCTTGACATCTGTCTAGAACAACTTGAAATCTAGACTTCAAGATTCATTTCAAAGAAACAGTCCTTCTGGTATTGTCTTCAATCACTTCATCTCCACAATATAAGGGATCAACCAAATAAACAAATTGATCACTGAGAAACTGGGAGCTTCATCAATGAAGTGAAGTAATTCCCATGTCATGAGGTGTCGAATTTAAAAAAAGGGGGGAAAGATCAATCTCTACAAAATAAATTTGTGCTTCTGATCATCACAGAGCAATGGTGACAAGGTGGTGAGTAACTGGGAAATCTGGCCTCTGATCAAGGTGTTTCCACACGTAAAAAGCCACAGTCACTATCTCTGTTCTCTAAAAAGGAGAGGTAATGAGGTACTCACATTGAGTAACTGAGGATTCAGGCCTCTGATCAAGGTGTCTCCCTAATGTCAAAAGTGTGATTTACTAACTTACTCATTGGTCTTATTGAAAAACTCTATAATATCCCTTGTCTCTGTGCAAATTACTGGAATGCTTGTCCTCAATACCATGAGAACACCTTCTCTGCCTTTGTCTCTTGTTGTCTACTGAGTATTGTTGTTTGTTCAGCAATGTCTTGTCATACTTGTTCATCCCTGCTCTACATCATATACCCTGTATGTGGATACACTTCCCTCTCATTCTACTTCTCTTTTTTTTATCAAGAAACCTTGCCTAGTGCTGGATGGGAGAGTGCACCCGTTTACCAGAGGTAAAGAGCAAGCCACTCCACCATTCAGACATTAGGAGGTGAATTTTATTTAATGAAGGAAAGAATAAAATTACATTAAGCAGATACTGGGCATACCCAGTTTATCCAGGCGAGCTACTCCCTTTATAGAATTAGGAAGCTCATCGTAAGAGAAAAAATCAGTACAATGAGTGGAGCAAGCCAAAGAGGCTAGAGAGTCAGCAACCTTGTTTCCTTCTCTGTAAATGTGAACTATTGAATCTTGTATGGTGAGGAGTCTCCAAATCTCCCTTATATAATGAAGAATGGACCATGGGCATGGAATTTCTTTTTTGATGATTTGGACTAAGATTTTGGAATCAACATCAATCTGGATTGGCTTGACATCAGTTGTACGGTAGTATTTGATGCCATCGAGGAGAGCTCGAGCCTCAGCTACGAGACTGTTTGCTTTACCATAGTAATGTGAGAAAGCAAGTAAAATATTGCCATTATGATCCCTTATGACCCCACCGCCTCCTGAGTCTCCATTTGCTTTGCAGGCACCATCGGTGTTTAACTTGAGTGAGTGAGGGGTCGGGTGGACCCAGGTGACTATCTTCATCTGCAGTTTATAATGTTTTCGGCTGTCGATGCCAAAGTCCCGCAACATGATTCTTTTGACATTGTCAAGCTCCTTGAGATTTGCAGTGTCACACGTGTGCTTTACTTGAGCTTTTATGTGGTGGAGCAGTCTGATCTTGGAGATGCTCTTTCCTTCATACATCGATGCATTTCTCACTTTCCAGATTTCCCAAATTCCATAGCCAATGACTGCAAGAAGGAAAAGTCCGTGGGCAGATTTCAACTGGATATTTCCTGCATTATGATGTATGAAATAGCTCACTGAGTTAGTGTTGATCTTCAGTCCATAGCTCCTGAAGTATGACCAAGTATGTTTGGCCAGATCGCTATGTATAAATAGGTGACTAGTTGTTTCCTCACACTGAGTTTTACAGCAGTGACATTTCGAGCACATTTGTACACCCATCCTTTGAATATTTCTATCAGTGGGGAGAGCATTGCGGGCAGTCTTCCAGAGATGGATAGAAATTTTTATTGGTAGCCAACTAGACCAAAGATGGGTCCAAGGAAAAGAAAGGTGATTGGCATTACTTGTAGACAATTCACAGTAGGAGGAGGCCACAGTGCAAGTGCCTGAGTGGGAGAGACTCCAGACCGGGCAGTCAGGATACTGGTTGAGCTGAAAGCTGTGAATAGCTGATTTGATTGAATCTGGGATTCTTCCATCCAGCAGATTGGTATTTGCATTGGATCGGAGGGTGTAGAAATCCTTGACAGTAATGTTGGTATTCTGTATGGTCAATCTAGGAACATATTCTGCCAAACTTCTGCTTCCAATCTAGTTGTCCAGCCAGAAATGTGTGTTGCTGCCATTCCCAACTACAACTTTTGTGTGTTTAGAGATAAGGCCTCTGGCCTTCAGCCAACTCCTCCTGGTGAAGCCATTCATATTCTTGAATTGGACCTCACTGATATGTTGTTGTCCTATGTATTTTGCCTTGAAGAAAGTGGCCCACAGAGAATTGGTAAATAAGCCCTTCCACAACATCTTTACCCGCAAAGCAGTGTCCATAACTCTTAATGACATGATGCCAAGACCTCCTTGAGAAATAGGTTTGCAGATAGCTTGCCATGCAGTCCAGTGCTTTTTTTTTCCATGTATAGAAGAGCCCCAAAAGAAGTTGGCAAATGACTTGTCCAGAAGATCATGGGTACCTACATGCAGTGGGGAAGAGGATAGAGAGTATAGGGGTATGGAGGATAAGACATGCTTGATGAGAATCAGTTTTGCTCCCTGGGAAAGTAGGCTTGATTTTCAACCTGCAACTCTGTTCTGGATTGAACTTATTATTCCTACAAAGAAAACCTTTTTCCTTCTGCCAATCATAAGAGGGCATCCCGAATATTTATGGGGAAATGAGTGTCTGAAGAATCCAGTGCAGCTCTGAATTCGATTGGCAATCGAATTTTGGATCTTTGGGTGCAGAAAGAATCCACTTTTGCTAGTATTAATTTGCTGCCCTGAGGAAGTTTCATAAATCTGGAGCACTTTTAATAAGTTTCGGACAGAGTTTATGCAAGCTTTACTAAATAGAAGGGTATCATCTGCAAACAGGAGGTGAGAGATTTGAGGGCAGCGGCTGGGCCCAGCATACCACTCTACTCTACCACTTGAAAAAGCTTCCTTTAAGGATCTGCTTAAGGATTCTTCCACAATGATGAAAAGAGATGGGGCAAGTGGGTCACCTTGCCTCACTCCCCTTGAGGACATAAAGAACCCAGCTGTATCACCATTTAACATGACTGAAAACCAGCAATTGCTGATCATCTTTTCAATTAACATAATGAAGGAATTATCAAATCCAAATTTGTGTAGGACTGTGAGTAGAAAATCACATTCCAGTCTGTCATAGGCTTTTGCCATGTCAAGTTTGAACATGACATTGTGCCCTCTTGTTTTCCTCCCCAAATCATTTGTCAGTTCTTGAGCTAAAGCAATGTTTTCTAAAATTTGCCTCCCCTTCACAAATGCAGACTGCTCCAATGATATAATCCTTGGGAGAATTGTGGCAAGTCTTTTATTGATAATAGATGAAACTATTTTGTAAAAGAAATTGCAAAGGCTGATAGGTCTGTAGTCAGAAATATCCATTGCATTTGCCATTTTTGGAATGAGTGCTATTAGGGTGGAGGTGACACTTCGAGGAATAGGCTGTTGAGTGACAAAAACTTCTTTAACTGCACTACATACAAGCTCACCAATAATATGCCAGGTGGATTGGTAGAAAGCACCCGTGAATCTATCAGGACCTGGACCACTGTCCCGGGAAAGAGATTTAACAGAATTTAAAATTTCCTCATTTGTTGGGACTTTGCAAAGATTTGTGTTATCCTCCTGTGTTACCAGTTTGGGAATGCATCTCAGAGAAGCTTCATGTATGTAGTGACTCTGAGAGCTGAAGGCTTTTTGAAAATGAGATACAGCTATGTCCTTCATTTCATCATGATTGGAAGTCATAGTACCTGCTGGGTTTCGCAGGTGAGTGATATTCTGCTTGTATCTTTTGGCCATGGTTGAAGCATGGAAAAACTTGGTGTTTCTATCTCCTTCAAGTAACCAGCGGATTCCTGACTTCTGTTTCCAAAATATTTCCTGTTGTAGCAGTCTGCTTGATTGGATGGTCCTGGCTTGTTCAAGGTTAGAATAGTTTTCCTCAGTGGGTTGCAGGTCATATTTGTGTTCTGCCAGCAGAACTTCATCTTCTGCAGCTTTTAAATTTTGGTGGACATTCCCAAAGGTGAGCTTGTTCCATCTACGAAGCATGATTCTCATATGCTTTAGTTTCATGTAGAGAGTGGTCATTGGAGAAGATGCCACATGGCTGAGGTTCCAGCAGAGCTTAACATCCTCAAGAAATTTCTCATTTTTGGGCCACATGCTTTGAAAATAGAATTTGCTTTTGATTTTTAAGATAAAGATAGATTTAACTAATAATGGTGCATGGTCTGAAGCTTCCCTTGACAAATGCTCAACAGAAATTGGTAGTGTTGTTATCCATTCAGTGTTGGTCAGTACCCTGTCCAATCTAGCCCAAATTCCTTTACTACCTGCTTCATTGTTGTGCCAAGTAAATTTAGATCCCATATATCCAGCATCTATAAGTGAGCAGTCAGAAATACATTGTTGGAAATCCATCATTGCACCTGCATTAGGTGGGTTCCCTCCTAACTTTTTGTCAGGATTCAGAATACAGTTAAAATCACCTATAGTAGTCCAAGGGCCTTTTATTTGAGAATGAATTGAGTTTAGTGAAGACCATAATTCTCTTCTCTCTGATGAAGAACATTTTGCATACACAAAACTGATATGGAATAAAGGGTGGACTGGATTGACTTGGGCAACTGTAATTTGCTGGTCGTCCCTGCTAACAACCGAAAAGTCAATAGGATCTCTCCACAAAACCTAGATGTGGGCAATTTCATCATTGTTTGCACAAGCTTTGCTCATACCCAGTTTTCTACAGATTCCATCGAGCTTGCTAGTATGGATTTTAGGCTCCAACAGGGTAATGAAATCAAGTTTATGGTTCTTGATAAGAAATTTAACCCTGCCGACAGAAGTCTCATTACCAATACCTCTAATGTTCCAAGTTGTAAAATTCATGAGGAAATGTGAAGCTCAGGAATATTGCCCATAGATCCTGACCTAGTCATAGATCTAGTAATTGCACCCTGACGATCAAGCAACAAAGCAGTAGCATTGCCATCAGAAACTAAATATGCTATAGCCCTTCTGCTAGCAATTTGTTCATCTTCCTAACATTGGACTTTTGGACCCTCAAACTGCTCCTTGCTCTTTTGTAATATGAACTCAGAGTAATCACCAAGAAAGGAGATTTCTGGGACAGGGGCAATAATGCCCAGCTGTGTGTGTGTTTGGTCTGAAGGGAGCTCCACGGTGGCATAAGAGTTCACTAATGGTTTAGTATTCCTAGTTTCATTGAAATTATGCTGTGTCCCCAGTTGTGACTTACTGGGTTTTGAGTTCAAATGAGCATTTTCACATAGCTTCTCAGAATCCTTAATCACTTCAGAGGGGTTCCGACTATGCAGTCCGTCACTGATTCGATCTGCTGCAGAATTTATTACTTTCGGATCTGACACTGAATCGTCCATGAGTTTTAGGGACCCAGAATGATCCCCGACTTCAATCTCACTTGATGTCTGAGTGGTGTCCAGTTCAAAACTTTTCTTGGAGCTTTCTACCGGAATCCATACTTTCTTTTTCTGGTGAGGTGGGAGAGGCTGTGTATCAGACATCCGGACTGTGGCCAAACTAGTATTGGGTTTTTTACCTTTGCATTTTTCCAAAGTATGACCAAGCCGAGCACAGGCAGAACAGAACAGAGGAAAATCAGAGTAGACTATATCTTGCCAAGCACCTCCTCCAGGAATGCCAATCCAGATTCTTGTTGGATGAATTTTAGGGACATCCAATTCAACACACACACGGGCTTCCGATGTTATGGATAAATTTAAGGTAGATTGATCAATCTTCAATACTTTTCGTATATTACCAGCTATAGAACGCAACAACGGTTTAATAAAAAATTTACCGGCAATCCTGGGAAAGTAATCCAGATCGACAGAATTGGAGAATCCTCATCCGGCGAAAAATCCAATGACCATCTGAAAAATTTGAAAAGCTTGCCATGAACGAATAAGCTATCCTTCAGAAGCAAAGTCAGGAAATCCTCCTCATTGCGAAACCGAAGAAGCAGATGATGAGAGTCTAGGGCACTGATGATGAAATCCTCTTTGAAATTGCAACGATGCGTAAGATGAGCTCTGATGTCAGGGTATGCTGGTCTCCCGAAAGGGGTGCGGGCAACAATTGAAAGCATAAAGGGTTCCAAGGAGGTGGAGAGTTCCTCAGCGTTGAAGAACACGGCTGGCTCTCCACCGTCTGTAGATGCCGGAGCGTGCACAACACCTTTGACATTGGGCGGCTTCAAAGAGGAGATGAGCGCCTTTGCAAAGGACTTGGCGCGGGCAGGAGGAGTACCAGGAAGCAGAGAAGGTGGGGAGTCAGGTCGAAAAGGAACAGAAGCCAAGGGGGCCACGGTGGCCCCCCTTGCGTCCACCATGGAAGCTAGGTCAAAGTCGCCATAGGGATTAGGTCAAGGGGTGTCTGGTTAAGGTGTCGACCTCCTGTAACCTAAGTGTCTTCAGATTGTTGAACTCATTCTACTTCTCTATTGATTACCAGAGTTCAAGAATCTTCTCTTGAGTTTAGCACCTCACTTATTCTCTTAAGATATGCTCTTGAGTCTTTCTACACTAAGAAGCCACTGTACTTCTCTCTCATGTCTCCAGTAATTTCATATATCTTTCATTTCCTTCTGATGATGTCAAAGAGGGAGAGAGGTCCTCTATCAACTGGAAAGAGGTCATCTGAGAGGTTCAGAGCAGGTTCAGAGCATTAGTTCAGGACATCTATTTCATCTGAGAGTGAAGAGTTTTTGGAGAAAGAAGAGATTCAGAAGATGGTGTTTCAGGGAGAAGTCTTCTGGTTTATTAGTATGCTCTTTTTGGTTTGCTCTTGATTATTTTTTGATCTCCTTCTTAATGCCTTGACATTGCTTGATTCATAGTGTTGCCATCACCAAAAAGGGGAGATTGTTGCTTTCCTACGGTTTTGATGATGTCTCACACTATAAATCAAATTTGTTTTAACTACAAATCAATTTATTTTCATACGGTGCATTTCCTTGTTTCTAAGCATGAAGAAGGTCTGTGCTTATAGCATGATACACGTCCGTGCATTACATGTCATTCATCCTTTTGCTTAATGCATATTAAGTCAGTGCAAGTTCTGCATCTCTCACATAAAGTGCTTGCCTCGGTGCAAGTCCCTATTCATGCACAGGCTCTGCTATCATAATTTGTCTCTGTGCATTTCTCTAGGTCATGTCCACTAAGGTTCGTGCATATCATGTCTCTGCATCTCAACTCTTGGGTCGGTGCGAATTCCTAACCAGAATGCATTGGTTATCCTGGTCGTTCCTTCGTCTCAGTGCAAATCCATCTCGGTGCAAGCTTTGTTTTGTATTTCTCTTTGCCATCTCGGTGCAGCTCCTGCTTGGACTGCATATCCCGACTCGGTGCATAACTTTACCTTCTGAATAACATGAAGTCGGTGCATCCTCTATTGCATTACCATTCTCGGTGCAAGGTTTGATCTGTACCTAGTCGGTGCAACTCTTGGTTAGTCAAAGGCATTGAAACACAATCATGTTCGGTCCATAGTCTACTCAATACAATTCACCGTAGATGTCTGTGCACGTTTTTGCTCCATGCACACCAAGCCTATTCAAATCCCTGTAGCAACGAGGTCGGTGCAGTTTCTGTTTCAGGCTTATTAGACTCAGTGCAAGTCCTTTAGACAGCTAACGTAGATTGCTGCATTTTCTGCTTCATTCCACATCGGTGCTTTTCTTGCCCGTCTTAGTCGATGCTTATTCCTTTAACTCGGTGCAAACTTTTCTCTCTGGAAAAATAAAGTCAGTACAACCTTGTGTTTTGTTGTTTCTTGTCCGAGCATATCTGTTGCACGATCAGAGTCTGGGGTCTGTGCTAATGACGTCATGCGTTTTCTCAAGTCAGTGCACCTCTCGCTTTTACTCACTTCAACTCGGTGCAACCTCTTATTCACCTTGTTGCAAGTCAGTGCAACAGTTGATTTAGGAAGTCCTACTCAGTGAAGTTTCTGGCTTCTTACTCCTTACACTGATACGAATTGTGCTAAGCGTGTGACAAAATGACTATTTCTTTTCTGACAGTTTGCTTGTGCTTTCACCAGGATGGCACGTGATCCGAGGAAGATGAATGTCTAGAACATTCCGACACGTGCCCCAACACTTCAGGCGGGAAACGTGGTATCCACACGCCTAAGTTTCTGGAGTAGACACATATATATACATGTACTGAGGAAAAAGGGTTTGAGAGAGATAGGGATGGAACAGTTGAAAAGAAGAGCAGCGTGAGAGTAATGCATCAAGAGAGAAAATCAGAGACTATCCACTCCATCCAGAGCTGAGAGAAAAATTTCTGAGAAAGAGAAGTGTTTGTGAATGTGAAGATCTGTCTCTACGAAAGCTATATTATTTTGGCCTTTAGAGAAAATTGTCGTTCATCGATCGTTTTGTTTTCGAGTTTCCTTTATTTTTATTCCATTCGGTTTCCCTCCATTGTCCTTGGAGGAAGAGAGGGTTGATCCTCTGGTTGTGTGAGTTACTTGGGAGTAACTGCACAGGGTTCCCTTTGCGACGTGCAAAGGAAGGGAGATTGGTTCTCCTGTGTTTTTCTTTTGGTTGATCAGAAGACTGAGGAGGGTGTTCCTCAGGGCAAGCTATTTGGCAGCAGTTGTTGCAGACTAAGTCTGCTGTGTGTGATTGAATATTGAAAGGAAACCTTACTCTCGTGAGTAAGGGGTGGACGTAGATTGCGGATAGCAATCGAACCACCTAAAAAATTCGTTGTCTCTCTGTGGTTTTGCTTGTTCACATTGTGCTGCTCTCCATCTACTTGACACATTGCTTCATTGTAGGTTGCCTTCTCGATCTCATTCCTTATTCTAGTCATCTCTGTTGGCTATCTTCGAAGTCTTCTTCACTACAATTTGAGGGGTTGAGAAATTGTGTCTGAGTTTATCAAATTTTAGGAGTGAGCTATTCATCCCCCCCTTCTATCTCACTTTCCATTGTGCGTATCAGGGTTAACTTCCAGCCCTAAATTCGAAGCTTAAAGCCTAAAATAGAGTTAGGTTATCTCATGAATGGCGTAAACTCGAAGTTCAGGATAAAAGCCCTCTGATTTCAGCCGATTTCTTGCATTGTACACTGAGAATTTTATGATTTATTGGGACTATGCATCTAGTATACTCCTCATGCATAATTCTTAGCCCTAATTAAGTTAAAAGTAGAATTTTCTTGTTTATTACACAAACCCATACATATTGTTGGCCTATACTCGTTCTATCATGCTTTAGAGTATATTCATATTTATTTTCATGAATGATATGTCCTAGATTAGTATTTTATTTTATTATTATTGAGTTTTCTATTACACAGGAATAAACAGTCTTCCTATCGACTGCCAGAACCCTTTAGCGGTCCTACGACGGACCGTTAGCACCCATGAAATAGTCACCCACTAGACCGTTTTTAGTTTTCTGATTTCTGTAATATTGTTAACCCGAAACATATTACAGATTAGCCCAAATTATTATATGCTAAGCTTAGTTAATAAGGTTATTACTCCTATTTTCAAGTGTTATTTTCTTATAACTAGTTGTATTCTAGGAGATTTCATGTTCTCTGCGTACTTGGGATTATTTTTAACCTATGTTATTTTTACGACAAAAACTTATATTCGTGTATTTATCGGTACGTTTTCACAAGGTTTATGGACTTATTTGATCAGTATTTTATCATGATCTCTCTTATCTCAGAGTCATTTTCTTAAGTACATGGCACATATCCCGGTATGTTGTCATTAGTTACACCTTTGCACATTAAGTACACAATCTTGGACTTTATAACCTCTCCATTGGATATTCATTCCAACGGACTAGATAATCTTGTTTCAAGACCTCCATAAGTCTCCGCGAGCCTAGGATTCCCATTAGGATGCCGAGCTTGTTGTACCATAAAAGCCCAATTATCTAAAAAGCATTTACCGGTGTTTTAATGAGTTCTGGACCTTAGCAGCCTAATGAATGACTGCCAGAGTCTGTTAGCGGCCCATTGTTCGACCGCCAATGTCACTTAGCGGCCCTGCCATAGACCGCATGGTTCCAATTTCTTTTTAAATGTTTAACCAATGTTTTCACCTTTGGGTTGAGTATCCTATGATCCTAGATGATCCATTGATTATCTAGAACTTATTTTGATTCAAATAAGCCATTAATAAATTATGGAAATAAAGAATGTATCGTTATGCTGTGGAATTTTCTCCATGGCATAACCTAGTTATTAATGCATTTTTGAAATCTCATGATCGATTATTGGTACGTTCTATAGGTTACCTTATCATGGAGTTTTTATTGAACTTGTACATCATTGGCCACCTTATTGTTATAATCGTGGAAGTAGCTTGATTTATACTTGAAGATGCAGTTCGAGCACTTATTGTGTTCAAGTGCTCTATGCTAGTCCTCTTGGCTGATTATCGGAAAGATACTGTAAACCATGGGGTATGGTGCTACTGGTGTCGCATTACGCTGGGAGTACTTTCTTTATAAATAAGTGAAGATCCACGGACATGAATAAAGATCCACGTAAATTCACGAAGTACTTGCTATTAAGTGAAAAGTACTTTCTTGCTTGTTACATGACTTTCTAGTGCATAGCCTCCATGGTTATGAAAAGTACATTCTTGTTACATTCTTGTTCAATGGAAGGCCAAATTTACATTCTTGTTATATACTTGATCAATCATATTCTCGTATCTTGTCATGATTATATCTTGTTACTTTGCTTTACATGATTTATCTTATTCTCTAGAGCTGAAATGCCAATCACTTAAACTCACCTTCATGTTGATACGAAGATACCTACTGGGCAAGTGTGCTCATTACCTATTTTCTCAATGTTTCAGGAAGTACAAGTTATTCATATTCGGATTATACAAGTAGCAGGTCCGAGAGCGATTGAAGGTTATATGGACGAGAGAAGTCTTAGTTATCAAGTGTCTAGTCGAGTCATAATGTAATCTTTATTTTATTGAGTCTAGTAAAGAGAGTCAAAGATCTTATGTATTTTGATAGTTATTTATATGAAATAAAGATGGAGGTTTTAGTGAATTACTTGTGCAATTACTTTTATGTGATTGTCTTGCGCTCTGATTATATTGCTTGCTCGAGACGTACTCGCCGACTGTTCATGTTCCCGATTATTTCCGCTGCATAATCTCGGGGCGTGACAGTTAGGGTGGTATCAGAGCCTAAGTCTAAGGACTTATTTATTCCTGGGAAATATATATATCATGGCATAGGCTAAGTCCAAGGCTTAAGGACCCACACCTATGAAACTAGAAAAAATTTCTCCAACCCATGTGAGAATTGGGTAGAACCCGGTATGAGCTAGTTGTTTAGAATATATCTTTGAGCTAGCTTTCTTTAAACTCTATGGATAATAACAAACCTATCACTCTTCTCAGGTGCCTCATTCTTACGATGGCTCACCGTGTTGATTGGGGTGGAATGCAACAGACCATTGCGAGTCTCACCTAGGCATTGCAAAACATGGCAGAAGCCGGTGCAAGAGCTGGTGCCGGAGATCTTCACCGCAACTTTAGGAGCCAAAATCCTCCATGATTTTCTGGTTCCTGTAATCCAGATGAAGCCGAGAATTGAATTGATGAAATGAACCGCATATTTGAGGTTATGTAATGTGCCGACCAAGAGAAGGTTCGTCTTGCCACATTCCAACTCAATAAAGATGCCCGTACATGGTGGAAGTCAATTCCTGCACCGCCTCAAGATGCACCACATACTTGGGAGGGATTCCTTACACTCTTCCGATCCAAGTACTTCTCCGAACATGTTAAGGAGAGGAAGGCTATGGAATTTGCTTCATTACGCCAAGGCATGATGACGGTAGCGGAGTATGAACTCCAGTTTTCTAGGTTGGTGCCTTATGCTCCCCATCTGGTTAGTACTGACTTATTAAAAGCTAATTGATTTATAGACGGTTTGAGGCCTGGCTTTATTCAACAACTTGGGTCTCAAAATATCCGTACATATGCGGAGATGGTCCAACGGGCACATCTATGCGAAAGGACCTTGGAGAAAGTCGAAAAACTTAAAGGTAAAGGAGAGGAGCCGAGCCGAAGGTCTGATCGGCATGAAAAGAAGGGAAAGTTTAGTATCACGGAACCTTACAAATCCCGTGAGATCAAGAAGAGATCTCGGAACGGGAGTGGTAGTGGCTACCACAAGAACAAGAAGGTCAAAGAAGAATAAAAGCAAGTCATGGCGGCTTGCACATTTTGTGAGAAGTTTGGTCATTCGGCCAAAGAATGTTGGAAGCGTCTCGGCACTTGTTTACGATGTGGTAGTCGGGAGCACCGCATGCCGGATTGCACCCTTATGAAGGAACAATCTTCTAGTAATAGACGTAAGTGACATGCTCGTCTTAATGCTATTATGGAAGATGAAGAAGTGCCCAAGAATGATGGGCTAATGGAAGGTACTATCCAAATCTATTCCCATTCTGCATTCGTGTTATTTGATACTGGTGCTTCTCATTCTTTTATATCTACTGCTTTTACAAAAACCTTGCCAGTTTCATCTGTTCCTCTACCTTCGGACCTAGCAATCACTACACCATTGCGTCCCGGAACCAAACTTACAACCTACTACCCCGATAGTGAGGTAATGGTAGAAGGTCACAATCTTCCAACAAACCTCGTATACCTTGACATGGAAGGCTATGATGCTATCTTAGGTGTAGATTGGCTTGTGGACCACGACGCCTATATAAACTGTCGCAATAGGATTATCTCTTTTCGAAAACTAGGTCTTCCAAGATTTTCCTTCCTTGGTATCAAACATAGGAAGCATCCTACCATTATTTCATCTCTTCACGCTTGCAAACTTATTTCGCAAGGATGTGAAGTTTTCCTTGCTTCCGTAATCATTATCGAGTCCAAGGAGATCGTCTTAGAAGATATTCCCGTTGTGAATGAGTTTCCCGATATATTCCCATCAGATTTGCCGAGTTTACCGCCCGAAAGGGAAGTAAACTTTTTCATCTAACTCATTCCCAGAGCAGCACCTGTTTCTATAGCTCCTTACATGATGTCCCCCACAGAACTCAAGGAATTGAAGAAACAACTTCAGGAGTTATTAGACAAGGGTTTTATTCGACCTAGCACATCCCCTTGGGGTGCGCTGATTCTATTCGTTAAGAAGAAGGATGGATCCCTCAAGCTATGTATTGACTACCGGCGACTGAATCAACTCACAATTAAGAATAAATATCTGTTGCCGCGTATCGATGAACTCTTTGATTAGATTTCGGGAGCAGAATACTTCTTCAAGATAGACCTCAGGTCAGGTTATCATGAGCTCAAGAACAAAGAAGAAGACATACACAAAACTACTTTTTGGAGCAGATATGACCACTATGAATTCGTGGTAATGCTGTTCGGGTTAACTAATGCCCCGGCAACATTTATGCAACTCATGAATAATGTCTTCAAGCCTTATCTTGACCAGTTTGTAGTCGTCTTCATTGATGATATTCTTATATACTCCAAAACAAAGGAGGAAGATGAAGAGCACTTAAGAATAGCCTTGCAAACGCTAAGAGAGCACAAACTTTCTGCAAAGCTTAGTAAGTGTGAATTCTGGCTAAAGGAGGTTTCCTTCCTTAGCCATATTATTTCAAAGGAAGGTATCGTTGTCGACCCTTCAAAAATAGAAGCTGTTAAGAACTGGAGCCGGCCGACGACCGTGTCTGAAGTCAGAAGTTTTTTAGGTCTGGCAGGTTATTACAGGAGGTTTATTAAAAACTTTTCTAAGATCGTCATTCCTTTGACTAGACTCACAAGAAAGGAGAATCCTTTTATATGGTCGAAAGATTGCGAAGAGAGTTTTCAAACTCTTAAAGAACACCTTACCACAGCACCTATATTAACGCTACCGACAGAGGGTGGTGGCTTGGAAGTCTATACGGATGCGTCTGGCATTGGCCTAGGATGCGTCCTTATGCAAAGTGGGAAAGTGATTTTCTATTCATCAAGGTAGTTAAAGCATCACGAAGAAAATTACCCTGTGCATGATCTGGAACTAGCTGTGGTTACATTCACATTGAAGATTTGGCGACATTACCTTTATGGGGAGAAATTCTCTATATTTTCAGATCATAAAAGTCTGAAATACCTCTTCACCCAGAAGAAGTTAAACATCGAACAACGCAGATGGTTGGAGTATCTCAAGGACTTCGACTTTATTATCCAATATCATCCAGGGAAAGCAAATGTTGTAGTCGACGCTCTTAGCAGGAAACCGATGGCAACACTAGCAAGCCTCAGGAAAGGTATAACTTGTCTTATTGAAGATTTTTCTCATTTAAATCTTGATATTGACCGAGAAGGAGAAGGAGGTATGATTGCCAATATAAGGTCTCAACCTACATTGATCGATGACATAGTCCAATTGCAAGAACATGACCTCACATTGATAGAGATTAAAGATAATATTAATCAGAGACCGGAATTTTCTATCTCAAATGATGGAAGACTATTATTTAAAGATCGAATTTGTGTGCCGAATCATGATGACACTAAGAAATTGATCATGGAAGAAGCTCACAAATCAAGGTATGCTATTCATCCTGGTGCTACCAAGATGTATCAAAATTTGAAAAGAAACTTTTGGTGGCCCAATATGAAAAGAGAAGTAGCAGATTTTGTGTCCCGATGTTTCACTTGTCAACAAGTAAAAGCAGAACATTTAAGACCTACTGGGAAATTACACCCCTTGAATATTCCTGAGTGGAAATGAGAAAGTATAGGGATGGATTTTATCATGGGTTTACCTAAGATAAGAGGAGGACATGATGGTATATGGGTGATCATAGACCGATTGACTAAATCTACACATTTTCTACCAATCAAAAGTCGATGGTCTGTGGATGTACTAGTAGTATTATACATGAGGGAGATTGTCAAACTACATGGTGTCCCTGTCACCATTATATCCGACCTAGACCCACGATTCACATCACAATTTTGGAAGGGTCTACAACATTCATTAGGGACCCGACTTAATTTTAGCACTACGTTCCATCCACAAACTGATGGTCAAACTGAAAGGATAAATCAAATGGTGGAAGATATGCTCAGAGCTTGTGCTATTGACTTTGGAGGAAGTTGACACGATCACTTGCCTCTAGTGGAATTTTCATACAACAATATCTACCAAGCTAGCATACAAATGGAACCATTCGAGGCTCTATATGGTAGAAGCTATCGATCGCCTATTTGTTGGAATGAAGTAGGGGAAAGGTAATTTTTCGGTCCCGACATCATCAAGGATACTATAGAGAAGATAAAGCTTATTCAGGAGAAACTCTAGATGGCTCAAGACAGACAGAAATCATATGCTGATAACCGAAGGCGTGACCTGGAATTCCAAGTAGGAGACCATGTGTTCCTTAAGGTTTCTCCAAGTCGAGGTATTCGAAGATTCGGTATCAAAGGCAAGCTTACTCCGAGATTCATTGGCCCCTTTGAAATTCTCGAAAGGGTTGGTGAAGTCGCGTATCGAATAGCTTTGTCCCCTCAATTATCAAGAGTTCATGATGTATTTCATGTCTCAATGCTCAAGAAGTATGTATCAGATCCATTCCATGTCATCACTTACGATAATTTGGACATTAAAAAGGACTTGACATACGAGCAAAAACCAATCAAGATCATTGAACGAGAAGTGCGTCAACTTCGAAATAAAACTATTCCTATGGTCAACATCCAATGGACCAAGTCATGGCCACACGAAGCAACATGGAAAATTGAAGAAGCCATGCGCAAAAGATTTCCAGAGATATTTGAATGTAAGTACACTCTCCTTAGCAAATCTTATTACAAGAAATTTGGGGACCAAATTCTTTTTATATGGGGGAGGGTGTAACGCCCGAGAAAAATTTAGGATTTAAAATATAATTATATTAATTATTCAATGGGTAAAAAGGGCTATTAAATGATTTATGGTTAATTAAATCTAATTATTATGGCCCTGCACTGATCCAAGAGGATTAGGCCCATTTTGACATACCCAATTGGCCCAAATTATAATTTATAACTTTGGCCCAAGTTCTAGAAGCTTGGAATTGATGTATTTACGGAATTAAGGAGATAAGTAGGAATATTTTAGGATAAAAGATGGATACGAATACAAGAGTTTGAATTGGTTTCAAATTCGGCACCCAAAATCGAAAACGGTCTATCGCGAGACCGCCAGCCACTGGAAAACAGTCTCCCAAATGACCGCTAATCTCTACAGATTCCTTGAGTGGAAGAAAGTGCAAAAAGATTAGATTTTTGGCGCCTAAACTCCTAGAGACTGAAGTATGTAGACTTGTAGGCATGCTTAACACTCTCAGAGATCGATCTAATACCTAATAAGAACTCTAGAATCGTTCAAATCCATGAAAACCTAGCTAAACCCTATAAATAGACCCCAGAACCAACCAGCACGACCCTTACTTTTGGCTCCCGTGGAACTAAGGTAAAGAGGTCGAATTAGAGGTAAGTTTCTTCTAAGAATTTGTTCATTTTAGTTAGATCTAATTTTTCTCAAAATTTCATTCCAAGAGATCAAGCCTACAAGGAGATAGAAGCCTACAAAGATGCTGGTTTGGTGCAAACAACCCAGGAAGTAGTGCGACCGACCTAGAAAGATCTGTAAATTGGAAGCCCTAAACGAGGTAATTAGATAGAGGTTCTTTAGAATAAATTATTCCTTTTAGTACCCTCTTCTTACCTTCAAAATTTCACTTCTTTAGGTCAAGAGAATCAGGAGTTAGGAAGGCATGAAGTCGTTGGTTTAGCACAGGACGTGTAGAAATTATGGTTAACTTCCAGCCCAAAATTCGAAGCTTAAAGCCCAAAACAGAGATAGATTATCTCATGAAAGGATTAAACTCAAAGTTCAAGATAAAAGCCCTCTGATTTAAGCCGATTTCTTACATTGTACACCGAGAATTTTATGATTTATTAGGACTATGAATCTAGTATACTCCTCATGCATAATTCTTAGCCCTAATTAAGTTAAAAGGAGAATTTTCTTGTTTATTACATAAACCCATACATATTATTGGCCTATACTCGTTCTGTCATGCTTTAGAGTATATTCATGTTTATGTTCATGAATGATATGCCCTAGATTAGTATTTTATTTTATTATTATTGAGTTTTCTGTTACACAAGAAGAAACGGTCTTCCTGTCGACCGCCAAAACCCTTTAGCGGTCCTACGACAGACCGTTGCACCAATGAAACGGTCACCCACTAGACCATTTTTAGTTTTCTGATTTCTATAATATTGTTTACCCGAAACATATTGCAGATTAGCCCAAATTATTATATGCTAAGCTTAGTTAATAAGGTTATTACTCCTATTTTCAAGTGTTATTTTCTTATAACTAGTTGTATTCTAGGAGATTTCATGTTCTCTGTGTACTTGGGATTATTTTTAACCTATGTTATTTTTACGACAAAAACTTATATTCATGTATTTATCGGTACGTTTTCACAAGGTTTATGGACTTATTTGATCACTATTTTATCATGATCTCTCTTATCTCAGAGTCATTTTCTTAAGTACATGACACATATCCCGGTATGTTGTCATTAGTTACACCTTTACACATTAAGTACACAATCTTGGACATTATAACCTCTCCATTGGATATTCATTCCAACGGACTAGGTAATCTTGTTTCAAGACCGCCATAAGTCTCCGCGAGCCTGGGATTCCCATTAGGACGCCGAGCTTGTTATACCATAAAAGCCCAATTATCTAGAAAGCATTTTACCGGTGTTTTAAGTGTTATTTTTTTATAGCTAGTTGTATTCCAAAAGATTTCATGTTCTTTGTGTACTTGGGATTATTTTTAACTTATGTTATTTTTATGGCCAAAAACTTATATTCTTGTATTTATAGGCTCGTTTTCACAAGGTTTATGGACTTATTTGATCACTATTTTATCATGATCTCTCTTATCTCAGAGTCATTTTCTTAAGTACATGGCACATATCCCGGTATGTTGTCATTAGTGACACCTTTGCACATTAAGTACATAATCTTGGACTTGATAACCTCTCCATTGGATATTCATTCCAACGGACTAGGTAATCTTATTTCAAGGCCTCCATAAGTCTCCTCAAGCCTGGGATTCCCACTAGGACGCCGAGCTGGTTGTACCATAAAAGCCAAATTGTCTAGAAAGTAGTTTACTGGTGTTTTAATGAGTTCTGGACCTTAGCAGCCTAATGAAAGACCGCCAGAGTCTGTTAGCGGCCCATTGTTCGACCGCCAATGTCACTTAGCGGCCCTACCCTAGACTGCATGGTTCCAGTTTCTTTTTAAATTTTTAACCCATGGTTTCACCTTTGGGTTGAGTATCCTATGATCCTAGATGATCCATTGATTATCTAGAACTTATCTTGATTCAAATAAGCCATTAATAAAGTATGGAAATAAAGAATGTACCGTTATGCTGCCGAATTTTCTCCATGGCATAACCTAGTTGTTAATGCATTTCTTGAAATCTCATGATCGATTATTGGTACGTTCTATACCTTATTATCTTATCATGGAATTATTGTTGAACTTGTACATTATTGGACATATTATTGTTATAATCATGGAAGTAGCTTGATTTATACTTGAAGATGCAATTCGAGCACTGATTGTGTTCAAGGGCTCTATGCTAGTCCTCTCGGTTGATTGTCGGAAACATACTGTAAACCACGGGGTATGATGCTACTGGTGTCGCATTACGCTGGGAGTACTTTCTTTATAAATAAGTGAAGATCCACGGACATGAATAAAGATCCACGTAATTCACGAAGTACTTGTTATTAAGTGAAAAGTACTTTCTTGCTTGTTACATGACTTTCTAGTGCATAGCCTCTATGGTTATGAAAAGTACATTCTTGTTACATTTTTGTTCAATGGAAGGCCAAATTTATATTCTTGTTATATACTTGATCAATCATATTCTCGTATCTCCTCATGATCGTATCTTGTTACTTTGCTTTGCATGATTTATCTTATTCTCTAGAGCTGAAATGCCAATCACTTAAACTCGCCTTCATGTTGATACGAAGATACCTACTGGGCAAGTGTGCTCATTATCTATTTTTTCAATGTTTCAGGAAGTACAAGTGATTTAGATTTGGATTATACAAGTAGCAGGTCCGAGAGCGATTGAAGGTTATATGGACGAGAGAAGCCTTAGTTATCAAGTGTCTAGTCGAGTCATGATGTAATCTTTATTTTATTGAGTCTAGTAAAGAGAGTCAAAGATCTTATTTATTTTGATGGTTATTTATATGAAATAAAGATGAAGGTTTTAGTGAATTACTTGTGCAATTACTTTTATGTGATTGTCTTGCACTCTGATTATATTGCTTGCTCGAGGCATACTAGCCGACTGTTCATGTTCCCGATTATTTCCGCTGCATAATCTCGGGGCGTGACAGTTAGGATGGTATCAGAGCCAAAGTCTAAGGACTTATTTATTCTTGGGAAATATATATATCATGGCATAGGCTAAGTCCAAGGCTAAAGGACCCACACCTATGAAACTAGAAAAACTTTCTCCAACCCATGTGAGAATTGGGTAGAACCTGGTATGAGCTAGTTTTTTAGAATAATCTTTGAGCTAGCTTTCTTTAAACTCTATGAGAATAACAAACCTATCACTCTTCTCAGGTGCCTCATTCTTACGATGACACCCTAACTGTCACGCCCCGAGATTATGCAGCAGAAATAATCGGGAACATGAACAGTCGGCTAGTACTCCTCGAGCAAGCAATATAATCAGAGCGCAAGACAATCACATAAAAGTAATTGCACAAGTAATTCACTAAAACCTTCATCTTTATTTCATAAAAATGACCATCAAAATAAATAAGATCTTTGACTCTCTTTACTAGACTCAATAAAATAAAGATTACATCATGACTCGACTAGACACTTGATAACTAAGGCTTCTCTCGTCCATATAACCTTCAATCGCTCTCGGACCTGCTACTTGTATAATCCAAATCTAAATCACTTGTACTTCCTGAAACATTGAAAAAATAGGTAATGAGCACACTTGCCCAGTAGGTATCTTCGTATCAACATGGTAGGCCTCCGGCCGAAGCATCGGCACCACCGGCTAGACGCGATGGTGCCAACACCCCAGCGGCAGTTGCCCGAACCCCGACAGCAGCAGGGTTCGGCATGCCCCAGGTCGAAGCTCAACCACGAGCATCCAATACGCCAGTGCAAAAAAATCTCATGGCACAACGCTAGATGATCAAGCGGATTGTCGAGACAAAGCTCGCCCAATATGGTGAAAGGTTTGCCACTATAGATCTCTATAGTGTGCCCTACCCGCTCCACCGCCAGTTGAAGAAGCTTCCTCTAGAGTACGCCAAGCCCTTGTTGACACTGAAAATATTTCTAATTTTCCTTGACCTTTATTTTGGCAGGTCATAAATGCTGGCCGAGTGCCCCTACACCCCCAAAATTGGAAGCCAAAGGTTCAATTAGCAGAAAACCCGAGCGATCCGATCAAGACACGCGGAATACCGAAGTGGTCCATAAGTGGCCGAAGAATTATCCCATGGGGGTGAGAACATCTGGAGTGGTTGCCCAGTCAATGAAGATGCTTCCTACGAGCGTAAAGCAGGCCTGAGAGCATGATTTGAAGTGCCGAAGGTGATATTAGCGAAAAACCCAGGGAATCTACTCAGCAGACGTGGAATGCCAGAACGGCCTGTAAGTGGCTAGAAAGTCGTCCGATCATGGCAGAAATGCTTCGAGGGATGACCCTCCTAATCAAGACACCCCACGTGTCCACAGCGTGGAGTTGGTGGCACGAATCAACGTGCCGAACACGAAATCAGGAGAAAACCCAGGTTACCCGATTTGAGTACACATCGCACTAGAAAGGTCCGTAAGTGTCCAAAAGGACGCCCAGTTAGAATGAAAATACTTCCAAGTCCACTCGATAAGGATGTCCCACATATATTCAAAGTTGAGTTGGTCGCATGAATTATAGTGCCGAAGGCCGAATCAAGATAAAACCCGAGAAAATCAGCACGGGTTCGACGCGTGCCATAAGTCTTCGGAAACTCCAATCAGGGCGCCGAAACGTACTCTGGGACCACTGCACCAACTTAATTATTGCCCCGGGCGACGAGCTATCACCGGGTCTATTTCGGGGCTAAAATATAAAATTACCAAAATGCCACTCTTAGTGAGTCGGTGGCACCTCAAAATGTTGAATCGGTGGCGCTCCCGGGCATTGATTCGGTAGCGGTGAATTGGGAAAGTCAGTGGCGTCCTATGCTGGTTGAGACGGTGGTTCCGAACGTTGATCTGGTGGCACGTGTGCGGCGAGTCGGTGGCCCCCGTCTGCAGAGTCGGTGGCGTCGTTAGTTCAACGACACGTTTGGGCGCTCCGATGAGTCGGTGGCCCCCCCCATCCATCCCGTCATTGGACCGACCCCCTGTTTCCCCTGATCTCCTCTATAAATTGGGATTTCACCCTCGAAGCAGGTGGGGGGGGGGAGGAAGATCAAACGAAAAAAAAAAAAGGAGACACTCCGAAGAGAGCCACAGAGAGGACGGAAGGTGAAGAACTTTCTTCTGAGAGTCCACGAGAGAAAGAAGAGAGAAAGAAAGGTCTGGGAGAGAGCCCGTGAGGAAGAAGGTAGGGGAAGGTGTTAGAGTCTCCTCTTTTATTTTCTTTTGTAACTCCCTCTTTCTCCCCTTAAAAATTCCAGGGTATTCTTCTGCCCATTCCCTTCTAATTCCCCCAAAGATTGTATCTCTTTTCTGCACCCCTCTAGGACTACAGAGGTGATGAATAAAGCGTAGTGTGATTTATTTTGACATTAATGTTCATATTTATGTATATGATGCTCCTTTAGGTTTATCAGACCACCCCGATTCCATGTTTGTTTTATCTTTTGAGTCATCCAACGTCTCTCCGCCATTAGTGAGGAAGCCTCTCTGTGAGGGGCCATGAGTCCAGTGACCGCTCTGGAAGAGGGGAGAGACCCTGTGGGGTTTGCCATGTCCCTCCGTCCAATGGTCTCCGACCATGCCCTACCCTGAACGGGCGACATCAAATTCCGTCCCCAGGGGTTTCTCCTCTCGCCATTCAACGTGTTTCATTGTTATACCTGTGCCAATGTCCCATCGAAGGATTGGTTAGTGAATGAGAGGCTACTGGACGCCCTTTCACTCGCCTCCGTCAGTTGTAGGGACGCCGGTGCGCTCCAATAATCGATGCGGCAATTGTCTATCTGTTTATTTCAAAGTCATTACATATGTGTCCCGTTGGTGTTTGATGGTTTGTCTTTGAAAGAGTATATACCTCTCCCATACTGTTCTATCGAGATAAGCAGGAATCGCTTGGGGCGATCATGATTGCTTGAAGATTGGGACTTCCCCGTGACGGGGCAGAAGGATGAGGGCCATCTCTTAGATTGTTTCTGATTAATGCGTTGTTTCTTCGACTTTTTTTTATCATCCACACCTAGGGAGGGGAACATCCATCACCCTGTTTGTTTAAATCCTAATGTATTAACCTCACTCCGGGTTCCAGGGGGTCTGTCGCCCTGTCACATGTTCCCCTGGAAGCCCTTTGCACTGAGTGAGCGAATGAACTCGCCATCGGTATGGCTACAATCAGAGGCCCGTTGCAACCCAGATCACCACGAGTCTCTCGCAGGCTGGCCCTCGGGACTCATAGAGTGGCGATTCTGGGAACTGAGGTAGTCCACCTGGGCTCCTCGGTGTTTATGGGTTGACACCGTCTACTGTGTGTCATGCTACTTGTTTAATTGAACATCTCCCTATACAGGGGAGATGCTACCCAATTTTCTTCAGGATTTTCGCATAGATTTCATTTTAGGGATGTCGAGGTTTGTCTGTGTGCATTGACGTGTCTGATCTGCATGTCTCAAAGCCCCTTGTGTTCAATTGGCGAACTAAGGAATCACCTTCCTGTGCTGGAGTATGAACCTCACACAGCAGACCAAACAAAAGAATAAAGAGGGTTTCATTCTAACTCTAATAAATGCTCAAATTCGTAAAAAGCCCTTGAAATCTGTTCAACCACTTAAGCACATTTCATTGCACAAAGACTTGAAAAAACCCCTTAAGACCCTGCATTGCTGCCCTTTAAAAATCCTGCGAAACATAAATCAGTAACGGCATGTGTGAATCGGTGGCGACGCCACCGACTCCCTTTCACCTGTTGCGAGTCGATGGCAATACCACTGACTCATGCCTTTTTTTTACCACCCATCCACCCTGCACCGAGTTTGGTGCGGACACCAGAGCGATCGAGAGGCACGAACCGGCGAGCCGTCGGTACCGTACACGGTGCACCACTCAAGCTACATCGGCATCCATCTGGCTCGGAGACAGTCTGGAGACTCCCCCTTGAGTCTTAGCATTTATCATA
This sequence comes from Amorphophallus konjac, assembly GCA_022559845.1. Taxonomy (NCBI): domain Eukaryota; kingdom Viridiplantae; phylum Streptophyta; class Magnoliopsida; order Alismatales; family Araceae; genus Amorphophallus; species Amorphophallus konjac. Next base: position 168,716,960 of record CM040119.1, on the reverse strand, counting down.
TTTATGGGGTTTTATTTGTGTGTAATGTGTGTTTATTTGGTTCTATTCGGATTGTAATTCGGATTGTAAGAGGGGTTTATTTGTAATTTGGGACCATCTAGGTCCCGCGGGCCCCCCATCCCTTCTCCCATTGATCCACCTCATCTCTAGGGCCCATGTGGGGTCAGTCAACCTTCCAATGTGGGCTTCTAGAAGGGTTGGACCAAGGGGGGGACAAAGGGTACAAAATTTCAAATTTGGAAACCTATAAGTCAAGGGGGCGCCCCATTCTATTATAGTTTATTAGGATTTGTAATTTATTTTATTTTGTTCCAAATCACATCGGAGAAATAAATTGTGGACTCCCTCTTTTACCCCCCACCAATCCTAAAACTAGGGATAGAACTAGTCTTTTGGTATTCTCTATAAGAACCTTGTATTTCTATTTTGTGTGGAATTAATGCATGAAATTCAGAGATTTTCCTTGGAGCTCCAAGCAAGCGCCGCCCCTTTCTCTCTCTCCTCTCCTCTTCTTATAGCTGGGAAGGCTGTGTTCTGAGGTGTGAAGCCTCATCTATCTGGTGTGGTGTTCGTCGTCGCCGCCGCCGCCGCCGCCGCCATCGAGCCGCCGTTGCACCGCCACCGCCATCGTCGGTATTCTACCAATCGCGAGATAGCAGGCCATTCCCAGAATTTTAGCTCTCAGCCTCGAGATCTGCTAGGTTCCAAATATTTTGGGTGAGTTCTAGAGGTCTAACCCACGTCCCAGAAAAATTGGTGGAGCTTGTAGTCCATGTTTTCCATTTTTCCATTTTCATACTCCCCTTCCTTCCAGATCTGCCTACAGTCTGTCTTCTGTCACAGCCATCAGATAGATCATCCATGAACCCACCTTTCTCATGTCAGATCGAGTTGTAATTTTTATTGGGGATTCTGCCCATATAGTACCTCTTCCACAAATTTGCTTGTGAATTTAGAATCTCGTTCATATTTTCTAAAAATTCACTTCAGATCCCAACTCAGTTGTGCCTGCCACAAGCCAGATCCGACCTCCCAGCAGTATAAAATATCTTTCCCCATCCAAACCTCCACCAAACCTTTCATACAAATTATCCCCATTTTTCTCTCTCTCCCCTGTACAACTTTAAAGAAGAGCTCATCATCTGAATCAGAGTTTTACATCGTGTTCAACGCCAACTCTCAGGAAAGTTCATTTCTATCCGGCCAGATCAGAAACAGAGATCAGTCCGGTTATAAAATCCCCCATCAGAAGTACGTCCCAAAGAATTTTCTGGAGTCCCAGAGAGTTGAAGGATTTTGAGAGAGCTTTTTAACGGTACCACTTATGCATCAATCCGACATTGGTGCTCGTCGCAGAGGCTTCTGTCGCTGGAGCGCACAGATCTGAAACTGAGTTTTAGATCCATGGGCAGCAACTCCGACAAGTGCAGATCGGAGCCACCCGCTCTCCGACCAGTGTTAGAGCCCGACCGCCATCCAGGGGAGCGCGCCACCAGGGGTCACCATCCCAGCGTGACCCACCCCGTCAGATCCGAAGGACTGAGTAGCACGTGGGCCCCACGTACTCGCAGATAGTGCCGGCCGGATAGCACCAAGCGTGGGTTTCGACACCGATGGAGTGACATCAAGATGCTGCCCGTCAACCCAATTCTCGAGACTCCCGGGCCCCACTTGTGATCTGTTACCTCCCAGCGTGGAGTGGGTCAAAACTTTGTACTACAGTAAAACTTGTTTAACCGGGAGTTCAGATTTGGCCAGGGTTGTCTTCCCCACGCCAGGAGCGTGGAGGTAACGGTCTTACTTCTTGGCATTCATTTGCTAGTTTAGTATATGGTCATATGCCGTTGTGAGTGCATTAGGATTCTAGCCCGTGAGTTCATGTCACCGCTGTGAGCGAGAGAGTGACCCGTCCCGTGGCTCGATCCGAGCACGGAAGTGAGTTGACCACCCTTGACTCTGCCGGTTTCTCAACCGCGCGGATCTGTGTTTCCCCTCGCTTGGGACAACGAGTGAGCTTGCATTTCTGTTAGCGATGTATAGCCCATAGGAACTCTTAGTGTCGGGCCGAAGGGTCTCCATTGTCGTATGTTTCTGGTCGCGTCTGCATTTAGAGTCCGAGGTCCGCATCACTTAGAGTCGGTCCCCGTGTCCGTCCCGCATTAGTTTGGTATTAGAGCGAGTCGAGTCTAGGGTAGTCGTTGCATAAGTCTTGCACGGTCTAAGTCGAGTCTAGGATCATCATTATTTTCAAAACAAAAATAAAAGAGTGTTTTAAAATTACATTTCATCTCGATAATCCGGTATATTAAAAGGTGTTGTCCGAACGTTAGGCTACGCCTATCGGGAAGGCCGCACACTTGCGCGAGGAGATCTTCGGGTCGACCCTCCGCCACGTACAGGATATTGACTAAGTCTAGGTGCATTAGTCTGTGTCTCCTAGTTTGTGTGTCTTTGCATGTCCACCCGTCGAGGCACCCAATACTCTCCACCACCACCTATGGCGGATTCCCGAGCCCGTAGTTCCGATGAGCCCTCGACGGTCGAGATGTTCCGAGCCCTCATGGATCATCTCGATACACGTATGGATGGTCTTAGTATGCGTCTAGATGGTTTTGGAACGCAGCTAGAAGGGAGGATGAAAGCCCTAGAGGATCGGGCCGAAGCATCGGACCAGTCCATTCAGGGTCTTGTAAGGAGGATTACCGTCCTTGAGAGGGCCCCAGTGGCGGCGCAACCCGCGCCGACGAATGGCCAACAAGAGTCGGCTCAACAACCTGCTGTGCCAAGGGCTCAAGGGGTAGATGTTGGGAGGCAACATGTGCATGAGGTGGATGACTATGCATCTGATAATGAGCAAGGGGGTTATGGTCGTGATCGTCGAAACCAACGACGAAATCGTGATGATGACGACGACCGCGTTCTTAGGAGGGTGCGTGCGGATCCTCCCACGTTTGACGGGTCTTTGGACCCGAAGGTCTATTTAGATTGGGAGGCAGGCATGGACCGGTACTTCGAGTGGTTTGAGATGACGGACCAATGAAGGGTTCGGTACGCAAAGATGAAGTTGCATGGGCAGACCCAAACTTATTAGATAAATGTGGAGAGCCTGTTAATGCCGCGACATCAACCCCCGATCGGTACTTGGGATGACATGAAGATCAAGTTGAGGTAGAAATACCTTCCTGCCATATACCGCCAGCGTCTCATAAACAAATGGCAAAGTCTCTCCCAAGGGAGCCGATCCGTGACTGAGTACACCGCCGAGTTTGATGAGGATTATTTGCGGTGTGGAGTTACGGAAGAGAGCACCATGACCATCTCGCGCTTTCAAAGAGGTATGTGGCCGAACTACCAATATGAACTTTTTCACCACACCGTGACAACTTTGGAATAGGCGAATCAGGTTGCTCTCGAATTGGAGCAATTCGAGGCCGAGTTTGAACCTACCCATCGTTTGGGCCCCTTTCCCCCTCGTAGTGTCGAGCCCCGTGGCTCTTTAGGCACGTATCCGAGGGCCCCCATGGCTCGACCTCAGGATCCCACTCATCCCGAGCCATTCTCTCCTAGGCCTCGCCCTCCACCTCCGAGGGATATCCCTCCTCGTCCCCAACCCACGGCACCCACGGTCCGTCCACCGGCACCCGCACCCGTTGCTCGTCCTTTGTTGCCTACACCTCCTATCCGTCAGGAGGATAAGCGGAAAGGACCTTTGATCGGGGAGCCTAGTGGATCACGGCAGTAGTGTTATCGCTGCAATGGGTTTGGCCACTTCGCCAACCAGTGTCCCACTCGTTAGTCTCTTGTCATTGGGGACACACAGGCTGGGGACACCACCTCTTCAGATCTTGTGTTAGTCAGCTATGAAGCAGATCAAGTGCTAGCCGACGAATACTATGAGATTGAAGGTGATGGCCAAGATGCCCAGCATTCGGACGATACCGACTTGGGGGTCGTCAGGTGTATTCTCACCCAGTCACAGGCCAGTGATGACTGGCGTCGGACCACCATCTTTCATACATACTATAGGCTGGGAGGGCATGTGTGTAAGGTGATTATCGATAGTGGGAGTTGCATCAATGCAATCTCCACAGGTGCAGTCTCACGTCTTGGTCTTCCTCCCGTGGACCATCCTTACCCCTATCGAGTATCATGGGTGGATTCCACTTCCATTCCAATCAGGCTGCGGTGTTTGGTTCCACTGCAGTTCCATGTCTACCGTGACGAGATCTGGTGTGATGTCCTCCCCATGGAGGTGGGCAACATCATTCTTGGTAGGCCATGGTTATTTGATTGGGATGCCACACTCCACCGCTGGTCGAACACCTGTACCTTCGACCATGATGGCCGACGTATTACCCTCCACCCCACTCAGCCCAAGAGCCCATCAGTTAGGGGTGCTACTGGCCCTAGTACTCCGGAGCCTTCCGTCCCCGGGCCGAGTACCCCATCCCCAGCTCGGGCTATGGCCGTTATCTCTGGCACAGGCGAGCCCTCGACTAGGAGGTTGATGATGATTAGCTCCCGAGAAATGGAGCGGGAGGCTAGTAGGGGCTTCCCTGTGTTTGCTATTACGGTCCAAGAGGTGGATCCGAAGTCCGAGGGTGAACTCCCACCCGATGTCTTTCCTATTCTGCAGGAGTTTACTGATATTTTTCTTGAGGAGCTTCCCGAGGGACTCCCACCCATGCGGGATATTCAGCATGCTATCGACCTGATTCTGGGCTCCTCATTGCCCAATCTTCCTCATTATCGCATGAGTCCCACGGAACATGCCGAGCTAAAACGGCAGGTCGATGAGTTGATGCATAGAGGATCTGTTCGGGACAGCATGAGTCCGTGTGCTATTCCCGCATTACTCACCCCAAAGAAGGATGACACGTGGAGAATGTGTATTGATAGTCGTGCCATCAACAAAGTCACTGTGAAGTACAGGTTCCCTATTCCCCGCCTAGATGAAATGCTAGACATGATGGCTAGTGCCACTATCTTCTCGAAGATCGATCTTAAGAGTGGCTACCATCAGGTGAGGATTAGGCCAGGTGATGAGTGGAAGATCACATTTAAGACCAAGGATGGTCTATATGAGTTGTTGGTTATGCCCTTTGGGTTGACCAATGCCCCTAGCACCTTCATGCGACTCATGACTAAGGTCCTTCGACCTTTCATTGGAGTCTTTGTGGTAGTGTATTTCGATGATATCCTTATATATAGTCGCACTAAAGGGGACCACTTGGACCATCTATGACAGGTCTGTCTGCTTTTGAGGAGAGAGCAATTGTTTGTGAACCCACAAAAGTGTGCTTTCATGACACCTCAGCTTACCTTCTTGGGTTTTATTATGTCTAGTACTGGGGTCTCCGCTGATCCGGAGAAGGTCCGGGCCATTGTTGAGTGGCCGGAACCCCGTACGGTCCATGATGTCCGCAGCTTCCATGGCCTCGCGACGTTCTATCGTCATTTCATCTGCTGATTTAGCTCCGTCACTGCCCCGATCACGGACTATATTCGGAAGGGCACGTTTGTATGGACGAAGACCGCTGTTGCTGCTGCCTTCAAGGACATCAAGGAGCGCATGACCCAGACACCGATCCTTCGATTGCCAGATTTCTCAAAGGTGTTTGAGGTCTCTTGTGATGCGTCGGGTGTTGGGATTGGAGGAGTGCTGAGTCAGGAGGCCCACCCGATCGCATACTTCAGTGAAAAGCTGAATGACGTAAAACTGCGATACTCCACTTCTGATAAAGAATTCTACGTAGTTGTTCAGGCTCTTAGGCATTGGAGGCACTATCTTTTACATCAGGAGTTTGTCTTGTACTCCAGTCATGAAGCATTGAGGTTCCTCCATTCCCAAAAGAAGCTTAATGCGCGTCACAGCCGCTGGGTTGAGTATCTCCAACAGTACACATTTGTGCTTAAACATAAGGCTGGAGTGGAGAATAAGGTGGCTGATGCCTTGAGTCGCCGTGCTTGTCTGCTGACCACCATGAGTGCCGAGGTTATAGGGTTAGAGAAGATGAGAGAGGCCTATGTTGACTGTCCGGACTTCGGTCAGATTTATACCACTCTCCAGGCCGGACCCTAGAGAGACCTTGATGATTATGTGCTTCAGGAGGGTTACCTCTTTCGAGGAGGCAGACTTTGTGTTCCCCGAACTTCGGTTCGAGACTTCTTAGTCTGGGAACTATATGCGGAAGGTCTAGCTAGCCACTTTGGTCGGAACAAGACTATCTAAGCTATTGAGCATAGATTTTATTGGCTGAGCTTGAAGCGTGATGTTGCTCATATTAGGGCTCAGTGCCGTACTTGTGCTACGGCCAAAATCAAGAAGTAAAGCTCGGGCCTTTATATGCCTCTTCTCGTGCCTGATGTCCCGTGACATGATGTTAGCATGGATTTTATCTTGGGATTGCCACGTACCTCTAGGAAGTATGACTCGGTCTATGTGGTAGTTGATCGGTTCTCGAGATGGCCCTTTTCATTCCCTGCTCTAAGACTTCGGATGCTTCGAGGGTAGCCCGCCTATTTCTTACTCATGTGGTGTGCAATTTCGGATTGCCTCGTACCATAGTGTCTGACTGTGATGTTAGATTCACCAGTTATTTTTGGAAGACACTGTGGCATATGTTGGGTACTCACCTCAAATTTTCCACTAAATATCATCCCCAGACAGATGGTCAGACCGAGGTGGTCAATAGGAGTCTGGTGACCTTTTGAGGTGTCTTGTCAGGGACCGTGTAGGGGATTGGGATCTCATATTACCACCGGCAGAATTTGCTTATAATGATTCGGTCAACAGGTCTACCGGTATGAGTCCATTCGTCACAGGTCGTAGGCCTAAGAAGCCAGTGGATCTTGTTCCCATGCCCATTCATGCACGAGTGTCTGAGTCTGCCGAGTCTTTTGCTAGGCATGTTAGGAGTCTTCATGACGACATCCGTTGTCACATTGAGGCCAGCAATGCACGGTATAAGGAGTTATCCGATGCCCATCGACACCACCGTGAGTTCCAAGAGGGTGAATAGGTTATGATAAGGGTAAGACTTGAATGATTTCCCTCTGGAACCGTAAAGAAATTGCAAGCTCACGGAGCCGGTCCATTTAGAGTGCTGAAACGCATTGGATCCAAAGCGTATGTTGTGGACCTGCCCGAGGAATATGGTATAAGCTCAAATTTCAATGTGTCGGATCTAGTTGCATATAAGGACCCAGTGGTGATCCCTAGTGAGCCTTTCGAGCCATATCCCCCCATTGAGAGTGATCCCACACCTGAGTGTCCACCACCAACCACATTTCCACGACAACGAGAGCATATAGATCATAATACTGGATGAGCAGGTGACAGTTACCAAGAGTGGATCCTACCCGCACTACCTAGTGCGTTGGAGGGGGCGACCCGCCACCGAGGATACTTGGATCACCCGTGGAGAGTTGCAGCGGATAGATCCGGATCTACTGGAGCGCTACTAGAGCGATTCTGACCCTTACTCGACAGGGTCGAGTTTCTCCCACCCGAGGAGAATTGGTGCGGACACTAGAGTGATCGAGAGGCACGAACCGGCGAGCCGTCGGTACCGTACACGGAGCACCACTCGAGCTACATCGGTGTCCATCTGGCTCGGAGATAGTCTGGAGACTCCCCCTTGAGTCTTAGCATTTATCATATTTATGGGGTTTTATTTGTGTGTAATGTGTGTTTATTTGGTTCTATTCGGATTGTAATTTAGATTGTAAGAGGGGTTTATTTGTAATTTGGGACCATCTGGGTCCCGCGGGCCCCCCATCCCTTCTCCCATTGATCCACCTCATCTCTAGGGCCCATGTGGGGTCAGTCAACCTTCCAATGTGGGCTTCTAGAAGGGTTGGACCAAGGGGGGGACAAAGGGTACAAAATTTCAAATTTGGAAACCTATAAGTCAAGGGGGCTCCCCATTCTATTATAGTTTATTAGGATTTGTAGTTTATTTTATTTAGTTCCAAATCACTTGGGAGAAATAAATTGTGGACTCCCTCTTTTACCCCCCACCAATCCTAGATCTAGGGATAGAACTAGTCTTTTGGTATTCTCTATAAGAACCTTGTATTTCTATTTTGTGTGGAATTAATGCATAAAATTCAGAGATTTTCCTTGGAGCTCCAAGCAAGCGCCGCCCCTTTCTCTCTCTCCTCTCCTCTTCTTACAGCTGGAAAGGCTGTGTTCTGAGGTGTGAAGCCTCATCTATCTGGTGTGGAGTTCGTCGTCGCCGCTGCCATCGAGCCGTTGTTGCACCGCCACCGCCATCGTCGGTATTTTGCCAATCGCGGGACAGCAGGGCATTCCCGGAATGTTAGCTCTCAGCCTCGAGATCTGCTGGGTTCCAAATCTTCAGGGTGAGTTCTAGAGGTCTAACCCACATCCCATAAAAATTGGTGGAGCTTGTAGTCCATGTTTTCCATTTTTCCATTTTCGTACTCCCCTTCCTTCCAGATCTGCCTGCAGTCTATCCTCTGTCACAGCCATCAGATAGTTCATCCATGAACCCACCTTTCTCATGTCAGATCGAGTTGTAATTTTTATTGGAGATTCTGCCCATATAGTACCTCTTTCACAAATTTTCTTGTGAATTTATAATCTCGTTCATATTTTCTAAAAATTCACTTTAGATCCCAGCTCAATTGTGCTTGCCACTGTCCAGATCCGAGCACCCAGTAGTATAAAATACCTTTCCCCATCCAAACCTCCACCAAACCTTTCATACAAATTATCCCCGTTTTCCTCTCTCTCCCCTCTACAACTTTAAAGAATAGCACATCATCTGAATCGAATTTTTACATCACGTTCAATGCCAACTCTCTGGAAAGTTCATTTCTACCCAGCCAGATCGGAAACAGAGATCAGTCTAGTTATAAAATCCCCCATTACAAGTACGGTCCCAATGAATTTTCTGGAGTCCCAGAGAGTCGAAGGATTTCGAGAGAGCTTTCCAATGGTACCACTTGTGCATCAATCCGACATTGGTGCTCGTCGCAGCTACTTTTGTCGTTGGAGCGCGCAGATCTGAAACTGAGTTTCAGATCCGTGGGCAGCAACTCCGATAAGTGCAAATCAGAGCCACCCGGCCTCTGACCAATGTTCCAGCCCGACCGCCATCCAGGGGAGCGCGCGACCAGGGGTCACCATCCCAGCGGGACCCACCCCATCAGATCCGGAGTACTGAGTAGCACGTAGGCCCCACGTACCCGCAGATAGCACCGTCCGGATAGCACCAATCACGGGTTTCGGCACCGACGGAGCGACATCAAGATGCTGCCCATCAACTCAATTCCCGAGACTCCCGGGCCCCACTTGTGACCTGTTACCTCCATGCGTGGAGTGGGTGAAAACTTTGTACTGTTGTAAAACTTGTTTAACCGGGAGATCGGATTTGGCCGGGGTTGTCTTCCCCACGCCGGGCGCGTGGAGGTAACGGTCTTACTTCTTGGCGTTCATTTGCTAGTTTTGTATATGGTCATATGCCGCTGTGAGTACGTTAGGATTCTAGCCTATGAGTTCATGTCACCGCTGTGAGCAAGAGAGTGACCAGTCTCGTGGCTCGATCCAAGCATAGAAGTAAGTCGACCACCCTTGACTCTGCCGGTTTCTCAACCACGCGGATCCGCGTTTCCCCTCGCTTGGGACGACGAGTGAGCTTGCATTTATGTTAGCGACATATAGTCCATAGGAACTCTTAGTGTCGGGCCGAAGTGTCTCCATTGTTGTATGTTGCTGGTCGCGTCCTCATTTAGAGTCCGAGGTCCGCATCACTTAGAGTCGGTCCCCGTGTCCATCCCGCATCAGACTTCCCATCTTGAATTGCACCGACGTTCAATGCCTTCGCCCTCCTCCTCTCGCTTGGACCAACCCTCATAGCCCATTGCACCAGTGCGCTTCGCCCCCCTCTCGCTTGCACCAACCTCCATTCCCGCTTGCACCGACGTATCCCGTCACCCCTTCGCTGCTGCACCGATGCACAGCATCACCGACTCAGCCTCCAAGGCCGGCGCGCCCGCATGCCCCCATACCATTGCGTCAGTGCATCCTTTCCCTTTCCACTATTGCCTCGATGCCACTACGTTTCCTTTCATGTGATTCACCCACCTAATACCCACTTGCATCGACCCTTGCTACACAACCCGCCAATATGAAATGCACACATCCGTTAATGCTTAACTCGTATACACACAAAACAACCCACGTCTAAGCACATTGCCACCCATTCACATATCAAACAAAAGCAAACAAGATAATGAGACAAGTAAAATACACTCATTAAAAAATGGGGAAATAAAAAAATGGTTAGAATAAAAAATAAACAAATAATAATAAAAAAAAGAAGATAGAACCATACTAACCAAATAATGGCCAAATAAAGAACAAGGAAATAAATAATAATAAATAAGCAATAAGAATAAAAATTGTAACTGAATAAAAAAAATGATAAGTAAATAATAACCCAACAAAGGCGAATAAAAATAAAATAAAATATATGCATGCAATGTAAAAAAAATAAAGAAATAAACAATGCAAAGGGGAATAACATAAACGAAATAAAAACAAAGAATTAAAGGAGAAAGGAGGCGCATTCACGCATCTAAAATAATAACAAGAATAAATAACAAATAATGAATACGATTGTACCCGCTTCGGGGCTCTCACCTCCTCTAGGTCTGAGTATGGGGAATATTGATGATGCCCGACAAGTCGTGCCTGGACCTCGGGATTCATCCCATTATAGTCATGGCATAACTTTGTTTCGGGCCAATAATCCGCTGGCTTCAATTCATTTTGATCGGGTTTCACTACATTCCCTCGATTCTTGAACAGTAAATTTGCCCTATCCCGACATACATTGTCCCGACAATACTTGAGTCTGCCCGAACACGGTCATGCCAGGCCCACCTCATGGGTCCATATGTGTGCACTGTAATGCCATGCATAGCCTCAAAATGAAAAGGCCCCGATAACTCTAGAAGCCAGAGAGACGTTGCCAAATTCTCTTATAAAATTATGAATAAACGATCAAATAATAATGAACAATAAAACTAAATACTATTACCTTGTATGCTTGCATGGGCTGCTTCTCCGGTATATCAAATGGTGATTAGCGGAAAGTCGGGTTATGCCCGACTAGAGGCTTTCACTATGCGTGATGATGGTCTTCGGACCTAAGTTCTCCGCCTTGTACCGGAAGTTGGCTTAACAAATAAATACTACCATATTGTATGCTTGCATGCTATCATATCTTTCATACATTTTATGGGCCCCATGGTCTTTCTATTTTGGCGATTAATCAAGGGTTGTCCCTCTTCCGGAGGGACGTAATTAACGCCGTAGCCTTTACGGTATGACGTGTTTTGAGTCCCGACACTAACCTCACAATCGACTGACCAAGTCAGATCGAGCGAACGATAATTTGTCACCTATGTGACTGGTACGCCTAATGAAATTTAATATATAAATAGATGTCACCAAAGTGGCACGCCCGGTGGGACAAATCCTCCCTTCATATTTTCGCTAAAATAGAGGGACCATGGGGCCCCACTCAAATATTATATATATATCAACCATTCGTTCGTCTTGTTTCTCCCCATTGTAGGTTGGAGCAATGACAAGCGGACTGTCTGGACTTGCCTTCGGCCCCGCAATCGTGGCCAACCATGCTGCATACGGCTACCTTACCGTACCAACTATCTTTGACAACTTCCCCCCAGTTGTTGGCTTCCTTAACTTCCTGGGAGTTGCATTTGTGAGTCTTCTGCATGTGGAGGGCTCGGAACCTGCGAAGTTGAAGAATGATGAAGCTGCGGCCCGCCAAAGTGAGGGTCGAATTAACAAAACTCTACTGAAGAGTCCAGTGATCGTGAGCTGTCATGTTCACCATACTAGCCGCTCAACTGGGGTACACAAGAAGAAGCCTGCTAGGGGGAACGAGAAGAGATCTAGAGCAAGAATTGCTGCTACTCCCCGTGGTCGATTGTCAGCGACTGGGAAATCTATGTGAATCGGAGGCATCTGAGTCTATTTCAATTGCCGCAATGCCGAAGTTCTGCCAGACCGGGTCATCCCGACCATCCTCACCCATAACACCTTCCAAGTGTTATCCGACCAGAGGGTGAATTTTAATGAGAACAAGCAAGGGAGGCTTCTTCCAAAATTAATGAAAATTAAGCAAATGTGGGTTCCCAAGAGGACCCGAGATGCTGTAGCAACCCTTCAGAACTTCAACAATTCTACTGATGTCCTTAGGAGAGGGGGCAACAAAGTGATGCATGCGGAGGAGGCCATAGCTACAACTCCTCCATCCATTTTTAGGGCCTGTGGAAGGTAGGCCGATATTCCTAAATATTCAAGGAGTCTCAATCAAGTGGCCAAACTAGCACGGCTTTCATGCATGCCATCGGCCCGAATCCAAACACTGCCTTCTGCCACCTCTACAAAGTGCAGCCAAGAAGACACAATAAGGATGGTCCGGGAGTATTTCCATAGCTTTGGGAGTCCTGTTGTGGGCCGGCAAAGGTCGCTTCATGCCGTCAAGGTTGAAGAGGAAGGAAAAAATAAAATGTCACTCGTGGGGGCGAATGAAAAGAAGAAGAAAGCTAGGGCTATAAGCCTTGAAAGGTCTCCACAAAACGAAAAGATGAAGAGAACTTCTATATATGAAGAGCCAGCTTTCTCTCGTCAGGCTCGAAGGGGAGTCTGAAAGTACAATAGAAGAATGCAAATCCTTACCTGCAATATGACAGGGGTGATGAGTGGGCATAGTACCATGCCGAATGAACAAGAGGAGCCAGCTGAGATCGCTGGAAGAAAAAGCCCAATGACAAGACATGGCAAAATTACCACTGAACTACTGTAAGCCACCGAGGGCAAATAGGATGCTGATGAAGACATCGCTATTGTCATTGCCAGAACAGTGGCATCTGAACAAGAAGGAGTAGTCCCGTCTCCTCTATTCAAGTGTGCCTCTAGTCACACACTCAAAGGCACCAGTAATGAAGCAACTATGGACCCCGCCGTCCTGATGATGCTGCAAAAGCACCAGCAGGAGAGGGAACTGCTGAAGAGACAATTAAATGAAAAGACTGAGCATGCTATGTCACCCGAGCAACCTGGGGCACGAGCAAAGCCGTCACGGGAAGGTTCCGACCCCACGGGTGCTCCTTCACCGGCTATTTTACAAACTACTGATCAGAACTGGGCTACTCCCCAGCATTGTTCCCAGTGGCTTCAACCGGCTCGGCTGCTGCCTCCTCACATGCAGTAGTAGGCTCCCCTATCAGAGCCTCTGCCACCTAAAGTTGCGGCTTTGGCCTCACAATGGATGCAGCCCACCCACCTCTGTCCTCAACCAGCAGAGCCAGTTATGGTGAACTACCTGATGGTGGAGCAATTGATCGAAGCAAGGCTGGCAAAGGGGGAAAGTGAAGATCATGCCCCCTTTGACATATATGATGTGCTATATCCAGCCTATCATGCTGCCAAGAGACTGCCACTCGGCATGAACAAACCACCAAAGTTTGACAAATTCAACGGGCAGGGCTCCCCGAAAGAACATATTGCACACTATATAACAGCCATGGGTGACTTGGTGGCTTACGAGTCGCATCTACTGAAGTTCTTCGGGTCATCTCTCATAGGACCCGCCTTTGAATGGTACTCTACCCTGCCGGCCGGATCTATTAAAGACTGGCCAGATATGCAGCATAAATTTAATGAGAGATTTCACGTTGCCAAAGCAGAGGTGACTGTGGCCTAGTTATTGGCAACCAAACAAAAAGATGATGAGCCTGCTACAGAATATATCAAGAGATGGAGGGATCTCAGTATTAAGTGCCGGCACCCTCTGCATCCAGAAGATGCAATATAGATGTCTAAACAAAATCTGAAGAAAGAGATCTTGGAAAAGATAATTGGAAAAGAAATCCAGTATTTTGACTGATTAATTGATGTTGCCACGGAAGTGGAAGACTTCTTCGAGAGATATCCCACACTTCCTACCGACTCAAGTCACCAAGCCAGGAAGGTTAATAAGCGGCCGATGCTGAAAGTGGTCAATGTTGTTAGCCTCAAGGCAAAAAGGCATAAATGGGTGCATGATTCTCCCCCCCAATGAACTCATTGAATGTCGAGAAAGGCACCACCAACAGAACAAAGAAAGGAAGCTCTATGCCTTCCCCAGGGACAGGACTCGAGCATTGTTCGAATGGGCTATCAAGTATAACAAGATTACTCTTCTGAAGCCAAAGAGGCCTGATGATCTCAGGCGAAGAGATGATCCTTGCTTCTGCCTCTACCATAGAATCCTCGGGCATCCTATTGAGGATTGCCAAATATTCAAGGACATCGTCGAGGGCCTAATAAAAAGTGGGGAACTACAAATGGGGAAGCACAAAGTCAATCCTCCATGCCCGCATGAATTGCCTGCTCTAGGGGCATCAATCAACATGATATCTATATGTCAACAGCTACCCGAAGAAGTGTCAGAGGCCTACAACCAGCGCACCAATGAGGACTGTGCTCCAGCTCCTAAAGAAAAATAAAGGAATCAGCAAGCAATGCCAACAAGAAAAAGAACAAGGTCGGCACCTCGCCCAGCTCTTGAGATGCATGAAGAAATCAACCCAGCCGAGGAATGGCTATCGACCATTATAAACGGGCTAGACAAGCATGAGTATCCCAATGGCCCGCCCATGCAGCTTAAGAAGCCTGTCCCTCAAAGATGCAATAGGCCCCACCAGCAAACAAAAAGAATTAAAGAAAAGGCAAAGATGCTGAATGCACCAAGCAGCCCATTGTGGGGGTAGATGCCAACCATAAAGTGGAAGAAAAAGAAGTACCCAAAAGTTGAAAGGAGACATATGGCCCTCTCCTGCAACACATTGTCAGCCTCTTCTGGCGGGGCGCAAACTGTTGATGAGAAAAATGAAGAATTCTACTTTGTGCCGAAAAGAATAACCCAGGCTGAAGCTTCCGCCTCCCACTCATCTACTGGGTCCGGAGGAATGTCAAAACAACGACCGTCAACTAATAAAGGGGTGCAACACCACATGTCTCCTACACCCGGAGGCATAAAATACAAGGAGTTCATCTTGAAGGTGCTACCTGCAGTCGGTAATGATGGCAGGATGCCACACATCTTATACAAACCAGAGGCGGAAGGCAGTAGCACTCCCGGCCCCTTCTTACAAGACTCTGCCTTGGTGGCACTACTACACCAGAAGCATCAAGAGATTGAAATGCTACAGAGGCAGCTAAATGAAATGAATGTAAGTCCATACATGCCTCGATCGGCAGGACATTTACTTGAAGCGGTACAAGCTAGTGCTAGCTCACCTAAAGCCCCAACATGGCCAGCCTTGCTCCAACTAACGCCTGAATATATAAGGGGCATTCCCCCTCAGCCACTCCAACATCCAGTCCCCCGGGCATGTCAGGAGGTGATCAAAGCGTCTCCGATAATGGCGTCAATGGAGCCGCGTATGCAACCAACTGCCTTACATCAAAGTCTAACAAGTCTGGTGACAATAGACAGATCGAGGACATAACAAATAATGAGCATGGAGATGGCCTAAGAAGAAGTTACTGAGGCCGAATTACAAATAATCAAACAAAAAGATAATGAGTCTACTATGGACTACATAAGAAGGTGGAGGAATCTCCATGAAAAGTGTCGGCATCCACCAAGCTACGGGGACTCTATTCAAATCTGCAAAAAAAATTTACAAATAGAAATTCTACGATGGGTCATTGACATTGAAGTCGCGACCTTTGAACAGTTAAGTGACATCATGGCCGATGTTGAAGCAGTTCTGGCGAAGCTTTGTTTGGCTTCTATAGCCTCGAGCCAGAAGAATAAACCAACCAGCGAATACCCGGCGCAAGAAGAAATTTGTGCTTCAAATTTTGAAGTCTCCAAGCAACAGAAGAAGAAAACGAAAGAGGCAGCCAGCCTCTCTTCCGCCGAGTCGGCAAAACAAGGGTCCTCATTAAGGTGAAGAATGATGAAACCGTACTCCTTTTCTAAGGATAAGACTTGGGCTCTTTTTGAGTGGGCCTGTGAATGCGGCAAAGTGGTGCCCCCGCAGTAGAAGAAACTAGGGGATTCCGCAATAAAAGATGATTCATGCTTTTGTCCTTATCACCAAACGGTGGGGCATCCCATTGAGGATTGCTATGTGTTCAAGGACATTATTGAACTCCTGATCAAGAAAGGCGAATTGCAGATGGGCGAATACGAGGTGGATCCATCGCGCCCTCATCAAATGCCCATCTTCAAAAGAGCAGCCCCACGCAATGGCTGAAGCCAACATTTAGTATCATCCCGTAGCTCGAATGCGGATGTTTAAGAAAAGGGAAAGAAAAAAAAAGAAGAAGAAAAAAGAAAAAATAGAAGGAAAGGAAATGGCCAATTCTGGGGGCAGGCACAAAAAAAAATGAATGAAGGAGGCCTTGATGACTGCATCTGCCAGGGAAAATATCACTCCCCTCATGACTTGGTCCGTACCGAATAAGAAACTACCATTGTGGGATCGGTATGGTGGAGCAACCCTGATAAATGAATATTTGAAATGAATTAAAACATATATATTACAGAAGTAATACAGATAATAAGAATAGGGTTAATTGGACGAAATAAAACATTTTACAAATAACGCCTCTTAGTAAGGCGTTAATTTAAAAAGAAACGCCTCTATATACGGCGTGACTAAAGAAAGGACGCCCTCACCTGACGGCGTCAAAACCAAACGCCAAAAAAGGGCAAGGCCAAGAAACGCCCCTGTCTTGGGCGTGTTTTAAAAATAAGGAACGCCCTTATATAAGGCGCTTCTTAAGAAACGACCTGAACAAGGTCGTTAATTAAAGAATCGACGCCCTGACCAAAGGCGTTAATTCCGTTCGTGAACCGTTCAAACCCAGAGCTTATCCAGGGAAAGATTAACCTAATCTAGTAAGTGTCTAATAGAGTAAGGACTCTATTAGGGATATACTACCCTCACACAATCACTAACTCTAATAGGACTTCCAAAGTCTTATAAATAAACCTGTTCAGCCAACCCTAAATCTATTTGGACGAACTACTGCTGCACGGTACGTGAAGAACAAACTGTTCTTCTTATTCCCTTTTGTTTTTCTTGCTTCAGATTATATGAAGAATAATTAGTCTTCTTCTTGTTCAGGAAACTCTGCTACTGCCGTCGAAGAATAGGTAATATTCTTCTATCTTTTTCCTTAAACGTCGATTATAACTATGAAGATTATTAACATCTTCATCTTCCTTCTTTTTCTCTTCCTCTACAGGTTCTATAGCGTGAAGATCTTTGAAGAACATTTGTTCTTCTTCCGGCTGCTGCTGCTGTTGCGGATTTTTTTTTTTTTTTCGTTGCAACAGAGCTCATCTTCTATCTCATCCTTCACGTTCCATTAAAGGTAGGATTTTCTCAAGATACTGTAGCCCAAATGAAATTAATGCAAGATATATATAAGCATGTCATGCATACGATTATTATAGTTTCCATGCATTTTTCTGAAATATTTTGAAAGAGACGCCCCTGTCAAGGGCGCTATTTCACATGAAACGACCCTTCCCAGGTCGTTACTTTAATATCTAACGCCCTGTACTCAGGCGTTAATTTCTTTAAACCGTTAATCACCCACCTTAAGAACTGATTATCTATGAAATCATGATTATAAACAATGCATGATCCTCTGTCTTCAACCTGCTAACGTTACTGTCCTGATATTATCTTCGTTCCTCTGTTATCCTGAAATTATTACTGTCCTTCAAATTTCCTGCAGAAACTTTAAGTAACGACCTTGACAAAGTCGTTTTCCACATGTTAACGCCCTACCGTAGGGCGTAAGTTGAAAAGACACGCCCCTTCATAGGGCGTTTATCGGTCAAAATCCTGAAATACATATATTCTGTAATATAGAATTAAACAGTAACGCCCCTTTCCAGGGCATGTTTTAGACAAATTGTGAAAAATTATTAATATTCTGTCAAAAATATAAATAATGAGACGCCTGCTACTATAGTCGTCAACTCTTTAAGAAACGACCCCGTACAGGGTGCGTTTTAGATAAATTACTGAATTATTGAAAATTCTGCAAAACGGAACATATGTAAACGCCCTTCTCTTAGGCGTTACTTACTTGAGAAACGACTTGACCTAAGTCGTTATTTTCTATAAACTGATTTTTATCCTGATTCTATAACCGATGGTTTCATATTATACATATACGTATATATCGGCACTATTCTCCACTCCGTGAGTGTAGTCCCACTTTTCACGTTGTTTCATCTATCACACTCAACTCTCATTGACATACAAGCCCTCCATTGGACATTCCGTTCCTTTGGACTAGCGAGTTAGTCATAGAGACCTCCGTAAGACTCCTCGTAGCCTTGGATTCCCTCAAGGCCGACTGAGCTGGTTGTACCCTAAAAACCCATTACACGATCCTTGCCATGTCAATCTAAAGAAACATGGTATACCGACCCTTATGATCATACAAAGAGTATATCATAAGAAATTCTTAATGGGATGATGATATCATGCCATATCATGTCATTCTTGTAAAACTCAATTCTATGATAAGAATGAGGGTATCTTACCTTTGATATACTGTTCATGTGGACCTCAATTCTATATAAAGAATGTCCATATTGATTTGTCATGGTACCCAAGTTAAGGGAACCATATTCTACCTAGATTGTTATCGATATCGTGATTATACCGTTATTATCGCCATTCTATGTCCTTTGTCATATTTTGGACTCTATTCTATCAAACTTGTCATACGTGTCTACAAGCTTGATTATTGAAATTCTATGTTGGCTATAAACAAGAGTGGATGTCAAAACACATGATAAATGCCTGCGCATATAGGGCCCGATCTGGTCCTGGGAGGAGCACCCGAAAGTACTTGTGCCCATGGGAGTTAAAATGATAAGGTATCTGGCATTATACCGAGTACTTGACTTGCTTGATTGGACATTCCACACACATCTTGTACTTGAAATCGTACTTGACTTGACATGAAATGCGTGGCCCGAAAAAGGGTAATTTACTTGCTTGATACATGATAGCCAAAGTTCTTGACATGACTTGTTAAACGTACTTGCTGGAATATCTTGAATAGACTTGTTATCTTATTTGAAAGTTCATGATTAAGTTCATCTTAGTTCCTTGATATTACATTGTCTCTATCTTGTCGTTTTATGCGAGCATGCATAGCCTTATTGCATTCATAAAATACGTAATTACTTAAACCCCTTACTAGTACTTGAGATATAATTTCCTACTGAGCGTTCGCTCATCCCGTTTGTCCCTTTTTACTTTTCAGGTAAGTCCGACGACGATGGAAGTCAATCGGATGGGAATATTCAAGAGTGAAAGTGATAGAGCTGCTCAAGTGTCATCTAGTCCTTTCTATAGTTTCTCGAGTCAACTATGTACTTTTCTTTTTATTAAACAGAGTATTGGATTTGTAATAGTCTATTATAAAGGAATAAAGGATTGGGTTATCTTGCTATTTTGCGCATCTCTGTCTTTGTGTCGAATACACGACCACTCTGATTGACATGATTGATATAGACACGTCGCGCACCTACGGGTATCTTCCGCGCTCGGGGCGTGACAGTCTTTGTGGTATCAGAGCCTAAGGTATTCAATTCCTAGGAAAAACTCAAGTCCAAGGATAAGTTTGAACCTTTCAACCAGTGAGATTGGGTAGAACCAAGGGTTAAGAGTCAATAAGTCTTATAATACTAACGTAGCTTTTGTAATTGTAGGATAATGGCTGCCGAACGTGCTCAGTGGCGCAACATGCAGCGTACCCTCCAAGAGATGACTCAAGTGCTACAACAGGTAGCACAAGGTGGTGCTCCACGAGCTGGAAGTTTACACCAAGCATTTAAGAACATGAATCCCCCGAAGTTCATGGGATCGACCGATCCGGATGATGCCGAGCATTGGGTTCGGGAAACGGAACGCATATTCCGTGTCATGCAATGCACGGATCAGGACAAAGTTCTATTAGCTACATTCCAGTTAGAGAAAGATGCTAGATGCTGGTGGGAGTCTATTGAAGCAACCATCGATCCTACTCAAGTAACATGGGAAGAATTTGTGGAATACTTCAATGCTAAATATTTCTCGGACCGAGTCCAAGAAAAGAAGGCTACAGAATTCACTGCATTAAAGCAACGATCTTTATCATTAGCAGATTATGAAGCTCAGTTCTCCAGGTTGTCTAGATATGCTAAGCATCTTATTAGCACGGAGAAGATGAAAGCCCGTAGATTTCTTAATGGGCTTAGGCCCCACTATATTACTCAACTGGCGCCTATGGACATCCAAGTTTATTCTGAAATAGTGCGCCGAGCTCAATTACTTGAAGATGCCACGGAACTATCTGATAGGATCCGTGGAAAAGACAAGAAGGAACAAGTTACGGGTTCAGGTTCTTTCAAACCCAACTTTAAGAAGAGGCCCAATAATGGAGGTTCTTCCTCTCAAGACCATAAGTTCAAAAAGACCAAGCCTTTCTCTATCACAAATACCCCTTCTAATACAACATGCAAGCATTGTGACAAGGCTGGTCACAAGACCGAAGAATGCTGGAGGAAATTAGGAGCTTGTCTCCGTTGTGGGAGTCGCGAACATCGGATTCTCGATTGTCCATTAATGAATGACCAAGCCGGTGACGGTAAACGCCCGGTGACGAAGAATGCTCGTCTTCATGCAATCCAGGAGACCGAACCTGAAGAAGAAGGCGGATTAGTGGAAGGTACATTGAAAATTTGTTCCAAAAGTGCTTATGTCTTATTTGATACGGGTGCATCGCATTCCTTTATTTCTAAGAAGTTTGCCGACCCGTTACCGTTAGAACCAGAATGGATAAAAATAGTTCTAACTACTCCTCTGGGAAGTGAAAATGATATTACTCATCACTATCAAAACTGTGAGGTAATGGTTCAAGGTAGGAATTTACCTATAGATCTCATATGCCTCGATCTAAAGGAGTATGATGTTATACTGGGAGCGGACTGGTTATCCAAATACCATGCAACGGTTGATTGCCGCAATAGCCAAATTACTTTCAAAGATATTCCAGAATTAGTCTTTACTCGCTCCAAGAGTCGGAGCAATTCTCCTCTTATTTCGGCCCTCCGAGCTAGCAAGCTCATCAGGAAAGGATGTACGTCTTTCCTTGCCTTTGTCACAATTAAAGAAGCTAAGGAAACCAAGCTAGAAGACATTCCAGTAGTGCAGGAATTCCCGGACGTGTTTCCGGAAGAGTTGCCGGGATTACCCCCTCAAAGTGATGTGGCCTTCACCATTGACTTAGTCCCTGGTGCTGGTCCAGTTTCAAAGGCACCCTATAGGATGTCCCCTGCGGAACTCAAAGAGTTGAAGGAGCAGTTGATGGAACTAATTCGAAAAGGGTTTATTAGACCAAGTACTTCCCCTTGGGGAGCACCAGTCTTATTTGTGAAGAAGAAGGATGGATCCATGAGATTGTGCATCGACTATCGACAGTTGAATCATCTCACTATCAAGAACAAGTATCCACTGCCGAGAATCGATGAGTTATTTGATCAAATTTTCGGATCCAAATATTTTTCCAAGATTGATCTCAGGTCGGGATATCATCAGTTAAGATTCAAGGATGATGACATTCATAAGACTGCGTTTAGAAGCAGGTATGGCCACTATGAATTTGTTGTTATGCCTTTTGGACTAACCAATGCCCCTGCTGCCTTCATGCAGTTAATGAATAGCATATTCAGGCCTTACTTGGATCAATTCATAGTAGTCTTCATTGATGATATATTGATATATTCAAAGACTAAGGAAGAACATGAAGAGCATTTAAGGATCGCATTGCAAGTATTGAGGGAAAATCAATTATATGCAAAGCTCAGCAAATGTGAATTCTGGCTTGAAGAAGTGGCTTTTCTAGGACATGAGATTTCAAAAGATGGATTATCAGTAGATCCGTCAAAGGTCGAAGCTGTTAGAAACTGGGAAAAACCAACCAATGCTAGCGAGATCAGAAGTTTCTTAGGTCTTGCAGGCTATTATCGGCGATTCATCAAAGATTTCTCTAAAATCGCCGTACCACTTACAAGATTAACTCGTAAGGAGATCCGATATGAATGGAGTGAAGAATGTGAAAGAAGTTTCCAAACTCTCAAGGATCATCTCACTACAGCTCCAGTGTTAGCTCTACCAATAGAAGGAGAGAAATTTGAGGTCTACACAGATGCTTCTGGCATTGGCCTCGGATGTGTCCTAATGCAACAAGAAAAGGTCATAGCATACTCTTCACGTCAACTGAAGAAGCATGAGGAGAATTACCCCGTCCATGATTTAGAACTGGCCGCGGTGGAATTTGCATATAATAATAGCTACCAAGCTAGTATCCAAATGGCACCTTTCGAAGCTTTATATGGAAGGAGCTACAGATCACCCATATGCTGAAACGAAGTTGGAGAGAAACAACTATTAGGTCCAGACATGGTAAGGGATGCAACTGAGAAGATACAAGTAATCCGAGAAAGATTACAAGTTGCTCAGACCAGACAAAAGACTTATGCAGATACAAGAAGGAGAGATCTTGAATTCCAAATCGGAGATCATGTATTTCTCAAGATATCACCTGGACGTGGCATACGAAGATTTGGTGTTAAGGGCAAGCTTACGTCAAGATTCATCGGACCATTTGAGGTACTCGAAAGAGTTGGCGAGGTTGCTTATCGCATCGCGTTGCCTCCTCAATTGTCCGAGGTACATAATGTATTTCACATATCCATGTTGAAGAAGTATGTACACGATCCATCGCATATTATTGAACATGGAGATCTGGTGATCCAGAAAGATCTCACATATGAACAGAAGCCTATGAAAATCTTAGATCGTGAAATACAAGCTCTAAGGAATAAGGTTATTCCCATGCTTAAAGTGCAATGGAATAAGAATACGGAACACGAAGCAACATGGGAGACCGAGGAATCTATGAAGAAACGATTTCCCGAGTTATTCTAAGAGGTATATATTCTACACTCTCCGCGTATATACATAATATGCAATGGAATTTGGGGACCAAATTCTTTTTAAGTGGGGGAGGGTGTAGCAACCCTGATAAATGAATATTTGAAATGAATTAAAACATATATATTACAGAAGTAATACAGATAATAAGAATAGGGTTAATTGGACGAAATAAAACATTTTACAAATAACGCCTCTTAGTAAGGCGTTAATTTAAAAAGAAACGCCTCTATATACGGCGTGACTAAAGAAAGGACGCCCTCACCTGACGGCGTCAAAACCAAACGCCAAAAAAGGGCAAGGCCAAGAAACGCCCCTGTCTTGGGCGTGTTTTAAAAATAAGGAACGCCCTTATATAAGGCGCTTCTTAAGAAACGACCTGAACAAGGTCGTTAATTAAAGAATCGACGCCCTGACCAAAGGCGTTAATTCCGTTCGTGAACCGTTCAAACCCAGAGCTTATCCAGGGAAAGATTAACCTATTCTAGTAAGTGTCTAATAGAGTAAGGACTCTATTAGGGATATACTACCCTCACACAATCACTAACTCTAATAGGACTTCCAAAGTCTTATAAATAAACCTGTTCGGCCAACCCTAAATCTATTTGGACGAACTACTGCTGCACGGTACGTGAAGAACAAACTGTTCTTCTTATTCCCTTTTGTTTTTCTTGCTTCAGATTATATGAAGAATAATTAGTCTTCTTCTTGTTCAGGAAACTCTGCTACAGCCGTCGAAGAATAGGTAATATTCTTCTATCTTTTTCCTTAAACGTCGATTATAACTATGAAGATTATTAACATCTTCATCTTCCTTCTTTTTCTCTTCCTCTACAGGTTCTGTAGCGTGAAGATCTTTGAAGAACATTTGTTCTTCTTCCGGCTGCTGCTGCTGTTGCGGAATTTTTTTTTTTCCGTTGCAACAGAGCTCATCTTCTATCTCATCCTTCACGTTCCATTAAAGGTAGGATTTTCTCAAGATACTGTAGCCCAAATGAAATTAATGCAAGATATATATAAGCATGTCATGCATACGGTTATTATAGTTTCCATGCATTTTTCTGAAATATTTTGAAAGAGACGCCCCTGTCAAGGGCGCTATTTCACATGAAACGACCCTTCCCAGGTCGTTACTTTAATATCTAACGCCCTGTACTCAGGCGTTAATTTCATTAAACCGTTAATCACCCACCTTAAGAACTGCTTATCTATGAAATCATGATTATAAACAATGCATGATCCTCTGTCTTCAACCTGCTAACGTTACTGTCCTGATATTATCTTCGTTCCTCTGTTATCCTGAAATTATTACTGTCCTTCAAATTTCCTGCAGAAACTTTAAGTAACGACCTTGACAAAGTCGTTTTCCACATGTTAACGCCCTACCGTAGGGCGTAAGTTGAAAAGACACGCCCCTTCATAGGGCGTTTATCGGTCAAAATCCTGAAATACATATATTCTGTAATATAGAATTAAACAGTAACGCCCCTTTCCAGGGCGTGTTTTAGACAAATCGTGAAAAATTATTAATATTCTGTCAAAAATATAAATAATGAGACGCCTGCTACTATAGTCGTCAACTCTTTAAGAAACGACCCCGTCCAGGGCGCGTTTTAGATAAATTACTAAATTATTGAAAATTCTGCAAAACGGAACATATGTAAACGCCCTTCTCTTAGGCGTTACTTACTTGAGAAACGACTTGACCTAAGTCGTTATTTTCTGTAAACTGATTTTTATCCTGATTCTATAACCGATGGTTTCATATTATACATATACGTATATATCGGCACTATTCTCCACTCCGTGAGTATAGTCCCACTTTTCACGTTGTTTCATCGATCACACTCAACTCTCATTGACATACAAGCCCTCCATTGGACATTCCGTTCCTTTGGACTAGCGAGTTAGTCATAGAGACCTCCGTAAGACTCCTCGTAGCCTTGGATTCCCTCAAGGCCGACTGAGCTGGTTGTACCCTAAAAACCCATTACACGATCCTTGCCATGTCAATCTAAAGAAACATGGTATACCGGCCCTTATGATCATACAAAGAGTATATCATAAGAAATTCTTAATGGGATGATGATATCATGCCATATCATGTCATTCTTGTAAAACTCAATTCTATGATAAGAATGAGGGTATCTTACCTTTGATATACTGTTCATGTGGATCTCAATTCTATATAAAGAATGTCCATATTGATTTGTCATGGTACCCAAGTTAAGGGAACCATATTCTACCTAGATTGTTATCGATATCGTGATTATACCGTTATTATCGCCATTCTATGTCCTTTGTCATATTTTGGACTCTATTCTATCAAACTTGTCATACGTGTCTACAAGCTTGATTATTGAAATTCTATGTTGGCTATAAACAAGAGTGGATGTCAAAACACATGATAAATGCCTGCGCATATAGGGCCCGATCTGGTCCTGGGAGGAGCACCCGAAAGTACTTGTGCCCATGGGAGTTAAAATGATAAGGTATCTGGCATTATACCGAGTATTTGACTTGCTTGATTAGACATTCCACACACATCTTGTACTTGAAATCGTACTTGACTTGACATGAAATGCGTGGCCCGAAAAAGGGTAATTTACTTGCTTGATACATGATAGCCAAAGTTCTTGACATGACTTGTTAAACGTACTTGCTGGAATATCTTGAATAGACTTGTTATCTTATTTGAAAGTTCATGATTAAGTTCATCTTAGTTCCTTGATATTACATTGTCTCTATCTTGTCGTTTTATGCGAGCATGCATAGCCTTATTGCATTCATGAAATACGTAATTACTTAAACCCCTTACTAGTACTTGAGATATAATTTCTTACTGAGCGTTCGCTCATCCCGTTTGTCCCTTTTTACTTTTCAGGTAAGTCCGACGACGATGGAAGTCAATCGGATGGGAATATTCAAGAGTGAAAGTGATAGAGCTGCTCAAGTGTCATATAGTCCTTTCTATAGTTTCTTGAGTCAACTATGTACTTTTCCTTTTATTAAACAGAGTATTGGATTTGTAATAGTCTATTATAAAGGAATAAAGGATTGGGTTATCTTGCTATTTTGCGCATCTCTGTCTTTGTGTCGAATACACGACCACTCTGATTGACATGATTGATATAGACACATCGCGCACCTCCGGGTATCTTCCGCGCTCGGTGCGTGACAGGCTGAAGCCAACATTTAGTATCATCCCGCAGCTCGAATGCGGATGTTTAAGAAAAGGGAAAGAAAAAAAAAGAAGAAGAAAAAAGAAAAAATAGAAGGAAAGGAAATGGCCAATTCTGGGGGCAGGCACAAAAAAAAATGAATGAAGGAGGCCTTGATGACTGCATCTGCCAGGGAAAATATCACTCCCCTCATGACTTGGTCCGTACCGAATAAGAAACTACCATTGTGGGATCGGTATGGTGGAGCGAACCACTCATCCCATCTCTGAGGAGGTGAGCGCTCTCCTATGCACCCGCCTTGGTCTGTTAAATGAAGGGTAACGACTCTATACTGCACTGGCAGTGCCATCAGAGTTGTCCATTCTAAACAAATAAAGAAGAAGACGAATGAATGCAAGAGAAAAGAAGAAAGGAGGTTATGAGGCCAAGAAGGCTTCCCCATTCGCCCCATCCTACGGGGTACTCTCCACTTGTCCCATTGGGACTAACCTCTACCGTTAATTTAGAACCTATTTACCCCGGTCGATACATTCTCATTGTGTCATGCCACGAGCTTTTAATACAGCGGAAGATAATTTTGGGAATCGTGAACAGCCGGCATGGTAAGCCTTTTGCAAGCAAGAATAATCAAAGCGCAAGACAATCACACATAAGATGCAATCGCACAATAATTTAATCAACTTCTCCTTCCATTAATAATAAGAAGGATAAAAATCCAAGTACATAGATGATTCCAAATCTAGTTGACTCAATAAAGCGAAAATTACATGAACTTGAAGTAGACATTATTGACTTCCTAAGTCTTCTCTCTCAATTTTATGAGACTTTCGTTCGCTCTCGGACCCATCACTTGAATAACTCGAATCCGAATCCGAACTACTTGCATCTCCTGAAAAGTTTGAAAAGTAAGTAATGAGCACACTTGCCCAGTAGGTATCTTCGCATCGACATGATTGGCAATATTAAAGTGATTTGCGTTTTAGCTCTAAAGAATAAGGTAAAATCATGTGAATGCGCTAAATCATGTAAATAAACCAAAGTAACAAGACATGACCAAGTTAAGATATGATTGAGCAAGCATGATCAAGCAAGAATGTAATTATGGTCTTTCAAGAATGTAACAAGAATGTACTAGCAAGTCAAGCAAGAATGTATTTTTCACTTAGTAATAAGTACTTCATGAATTTCTGTGGACATTTTCACAAGTCATGAATATTTTCGTGATTGCCATGGACATTTCACTTATTTATAAAGAAAGTACTCCCAATGTAATGCGACGCCAGTAGCATCATACCCCATGGTTTATAATAGTATGTTTCCGATAATCAACCGAGGGGACTAGCATAGAGCCCTTGAACACAATCAGTGCTCGAACCGCATCTTCAAGTATAAATCAAGCTACTTCCACGCATGTAAATAATGTGGCCAAGAATGTACAATTTCAATGATAGATTCCTGATAAAGTATCCAAAAATATGAATGCTTCTACAAGAAAATAAGGAATTTCAATAAATACCTTAAATAACTAGGTTATGCCATGGAAATAAATCGGCAGCATAATGGTACTTTTCTTAACTTTCATAACTTAGTCAAATCATTTTTGATTAAGGTGACATGTCCCATAAATTCAATAGTCCTTCTAGGATCATATAGATATTAACCCTTGGTCAAACCTTGGGTTAACGGAACTCAGGAAACTTAGCGGTCTATAACTGGGCCACTATATTTACATGGTGGTCTAGTATTGGGCCGCTAGAATGGGCTGAATCCAGAAAGAAATCAATTGGACTCAGATGACATGGCGGTCAGATACTGGACTGTTAATGGGCATTAGCGGTCGAGTATTGAACCGTTACAGGATCAAAATTAGAAAATATCGGTAGTGCTTTCTAGACAATTGGGTTTTAATGGTACAACCAACTCGGCGTCCTAGTGAGAATCCTAGGCTCACGGAGAATTACGGAGGCCTTAAAACAAGATTTCCTAGTCCATTGGAAGGAATATCCAAAGGAGAGGTTATTATGTTCAAGATTATGTTCCTATAAGTGCAAAGTGTGTAACTAAAGGCCATATACCAGAATATACGCCATGAACTCACAGAAATGACTCTGAGATAGGAATAGAATGTGTACAGTGAGAAACCAACGTTCAATCTCGTTCATACAAGCACTTAAACCATAATTTAATACAAGACTATAAGGTTTTTGGCAAGAAACTATCATATGTTTAAAATAATCCTAAGAACCATAAAGAACATGAAATCACTGTTATGAATCAGTATAATAAAACTCAAAGTAGTTCATAACATTAAGACATGTTAGAACATAGTTAAATAGGATTACTTATAAGTTAAATGGACTGTTCTTGATCTATCTCGGGTTGACAGAAAATAGAATATTGGCGGTCTATCACAGATCCGTTACAGCGAGTTGGCAGTTTATCGTAAGGCCGCTAGAGAGATAAAAATGGTCTATTTCTGATCCGCCAGAGATTTCATAAAAACTGAGTTTACAAATTGTCTAGCGGTTCATCGTAGGGCCGCTACAGGAGGTTGGCGGTCGAACCTTAGGCCGCTAGAGTACAACTGATAGTAAACTTAAATAAGAAGAAACTATGTCTAAACACATCATGTCTGAAAATCAACATATTTACAAAACTTCTACATGATAGAACGAGAAATAGGCTACAATATGCATGGGAATCATGTATCATGACAAAAGAAATACTTTAGTTCATTAGGGCTAAGAGATATGCATGTATGACATACTAAGTGCATAGGTCCTATTGAAACATGAAATTCTCCACACATAAAGTATGAAATCAAGTAAAACCAGAGGGCTTTTATCCCTAGAATGATATTTCAGCCATTCATGAGATGACCTACCTCTGCTAAGACTTCTAGTCTTGGAATTTCGGACTGGAAGTTAACCCTAATCCCAAACTTCCTATGGTAAATCAGGAACTTCACGCTACTCTAACTCCTTACTCTCTTGACCTAAGGACATGAAATTTGGAGGGTAAGAAGTAGATATTAAAAGGAACAAAAGTTCTAAAGGCACTAATGCTAATTATCTTGTTTTGGTATCCTAATTCCTTGATCCTCACCGGACTTTTGCACAATTTCCTAGGATGCTAATATGAAACCAGCAACTTTGTAGGCTTCTATCTCCTTGTGTGCTTGATCTCCTAACACAAAATTTTGGGAGATGTTAGTTCTATATATTAACAATAAAAGCTTCTAAAGAACCTACCTGAAATAACATCGTCTTACCTTGCTTTCACGCGAGCCAATGTAAGGGTCGCGCAGGTGAAAACTAGGTTCTATTTATAGGGTTTTGCTAGGGTTTGAGGATTAGATCGATCCTAGAGTCCTTATTAAACCTTAGATCGATTCTTGAGAGTCCTTAAGATGTTTACTAGTCCACCCATCTCGATCTCTAGGAGATAACTCATCAAAAATCTAATCTTTTTGCTCTTTTTTCACTTCACGGAATTGACAGAATGTAGTGGTCGCTTAATGGGCCGCTTGATATCATGTAGCGGTTGCACGATAGACCGCTATAGATCCTGGGCGTCGAATTTGAAATGAGTTCAAACTCTAATTTTGGTTTATCCATTTAATTATCTATTCAATGTGTATTTATCCCTAAATTCCGTGAATATGCTAATTAACCTTCTAGAACATGGGCCAAACTTCATGGGCTTGGTCCTTAAACCCTTTGGGCTTCAATTAATTAGGCTAGGTTAATTGTTTAACATAATTGGGCCTAAATAATAATTTATTTAACCTAATATTTATTTATTAATTCATTTGGACCTTTAATAATTCCAAAAAATTCCTAAATTCATCAAACATAATTTATAAAAATTTCGGGGCATTACACATTACCCCTCGGCATTCAGCCAACAATCACCCAATTACGCCAATAAACGCCATATTTTTCTCACAGGACTCTCCCACCATTGCCGATGTGGACCCCTTTGCCCAATGATGGCCCAATAAAATCTCCCTTTTCTCGACATAAGGCACTATGCCCTTATCAAGCTCCAAAAATCTTTGCCCATCAGTCCCGTCGGGCTGGGTCCACAAAATCTTTTTCCTTGGCCTGGGGCATTCCGGCCTCGTCGAGCTCGAAAATGACGTTTTGTCCCATCGGGCTAGGTCAACAAAGCCTTTTCCTTGGCCAGAGGCACTCCGCCCTCGCCGAACCCCCAAAATTTCCTCTCTGTCCCACTGGACTAGGTTCATAAAGCCTTTTTCTCGGCTTGAGGCACTCCGCCCTCGCCGAGCTCGAAACTTGTCCCTAGCCTCACAGAACTGGGCCCTTGAACCCCTTCTTTCCCGGCTCGAGGCACCCCATCTTGGCTAGACTCTTGGACATTAATCCCTAGTCCTATCGGCGTAATAAACAATGAAAGTCACCAATAGTCCCACCGAACCAAATGTCCCGTACCGCAAACGAGTCTGTGCTAGGGAGACCAAAAACAAAATAAAAAAAATACAAGAAAAAAAGAAACAAAAAGAAGAACGAAATAAACAAAAAAATGAATAAATGAAGATGATGATTTAAAATAAACTTAATGAATCAACAAACTCAAGAAATTCAACAAAACCAATAAATTCAATAGATTTAGCAAACTCAATAAACCCAATAAATAGAACAAAATCAATCACCAAAATAAATCAATCAATCTGATGAACTAAATAAACCACGATAAACTTAATCAATTCAATAAATCAAACAAGCCAAATAAACTCATGGGGAACTAATAAACCCAACAAGCCCAATAAAATCAATAAACTCAATTGATACAACAGAATTCAATAAACCCAATGAACCGGGCAAAATCAATCAACCCAATAAATCAATGAACTCAATAAACCTAATAAAATCGATAAACTCAATGGAATTGACAAAATGTTCAACAAACCCAATAAACTCAACAAACTAAACCAACAAAATTAATAAACCCAACAAGTTAAACAAAACCAATAAGTCCAATAAACCCAATAAACTTAACAAATTCAATGAACTCGACATATTCAACAAATTCAATCAATACAAACAAATAAACTAACAAAAAGACCTGTTCGCTTTGTCTCAGACTTTCTGTCTGGGCAAGGTTCGTTGACCCTGACCTCTTCACGGGTCAACATCCATATTCTATCCTGGCCCAAACCTCACGTCTCTGCTGGGTTGGTCAACTTCGACATGACGTCAGGCTGACATCCTCATCTACACATTCTACCCTTGTTTCCAACCTTTCGTCTAGGCAAGGTTCGTTGACTCCAATATTTCATCGGATTAACTTCAATATTTAGCCCTGGGTCTGGGCCTCTCATCCGTTCACCATCTGGTCTGCCCTCACCCCAAACCTTCTATCGGGACAGGGCCCGTTGACTTCGACATGACGTCGAGTCAATACCTATTCTATATTCTACCCTTGGCTTAGGCCTCATGCCTCTGGCAGGTTCGTTGGCTTCGACATGACGTCGAGTCAACACGTATCCTATATTCTGCCCTTGGCTTAGGCCTCACGCTTCTGCCAAGTTCGTCGCTTTGACATGATGTCGCTTATTCTATATTCTGCTCTTGACTTAGGTCTCACGCCTCTGCCAAGTTCGTTGGCTTCGACATGATGTCGAGTCAACACTTATCCTATATTCTGCCATTGGATACGGCCTCACGCTTCTGCCAAGTTCGTTGGCTTCGACATGACGTCTAGTCAACACTTATCCTATAATCTGTCCTTAGCTAAGGCCTCACGCCTCTGCCAAGTTCGTTGGCTTTGACATGACGTCGGTGTTGACACCCATTTTAGCCCACAAGTTGTGTCATTTCTCTTATTCATCATTTTTGATGTCCCGAATTAGCCATTATTTTGGAGCCTTCCTTGGATTGATTTTGAGCTCATTTTTACCATTTCATATCCTTTGAGTCTTGGAGATCATGATTTCTTAGAGCCCCGGGGCTTATCTTATCAACTTCTGGCTTCCAAGTCGACTTACGGCCCATTTAGGCCGGCTTCCCTCAAGTAATCGGCTCTCTCTCACTACGCAGTCCTACAAGTGGTCATTTTTCACCCTCTTCAAATCCTCTATTTAAAAAGTTGTCTTCATCAAAGTTGTGCATCTTTCAAAGATCTACAACTTCTTCTTCTACGCCGTTGGCCAGTTCTGCCCCGATTGTGAGCTATTCGCATTTTTCCAGTAGGCTGTGCTGTTTACCAACATCCCAAAATTTTTCTCTATCTTCCAGCCCCATTTTCTCCATCTTCCAATCATTTTCTCAAATTTCTTTCTTCATGAAAGTTGTTACTCTCAGTTATCTATAATTTCTTCTTCTACCACTATGTCTAGCTCTGCCCCGTTTGACAGCTACGCTTCAATTTCCAAAGTCGCGCGCAGTCTGCCCAGAATTTTCCTTCATCGATGTGAAGGTCTAGTGTAGGTGCGTTACATCAGTGTAACGGTCTATCGTAAGACCGTCAGAGTCCATGTGACGGTCCTACAGTAGACCGTCACATCCAAACTTGCCAGAAATCATCCTGTTCGACCTCCAGAGTGTGACGGACCTACCCTAGTCCGTTACATAACTCTGACGATCCTAAGATAGACCGTTACACACACCTGAGAGTCCAATTCGTGCTGGACTCTGCTCCGTTTCTGTGCACCGTGGCCCTCTTACAGAGCCCATAACTTCTTGAATTCTACTCCGAATTGAGCGCCGTTTGTTCCTATGGTTTTTCCTTGGTATTATCTTGAATTCAGTCTAAAGAACTCCATTTTTCATTGGCTATCTTGCTCAGAATCATGCTCAAAAGATCAGGATTTAAGTATCATGGTTCAACTAAAACTCTGCAGATAAGGCTCCGGGGCTACCTTCCAAGAGCCATATCTTCTAGAATCCTCCTCCGAATTGATCCCCGTTTGTTCCTATCTCTTATCCTTAGTATTATCTCGAGTTTGATCTAGAGAACTCGATTTATCTTGGACTCTATCTCCGGGAATCGTGATAAGAAGATGAGGCTTTCTTCTAAAACTCTATAAAAACTGCCCAGTTCGCAGTCGCGACGGGGGGCTCTTTCCGGACGTGGGGCGAAGCCATGCCGCACTGCCAACTCACAAGCTCGACCCTATCTTGGAGAGGGAAGTATTAGCTTTCAATTGCATCCTTCTGGGCTTGATTTCATGGTCTACACTCTAGTTCTAATCTCCTCAAAATCACAAATCATCACAGTTTTCTGCACTTTCTGCTACACATGCGTTTTTCTCCGTTTTGCATCATCGTTTTCTCTCTATTCTCTCAATCAAATCTCGTGATTTCAAATCTCATGCATGCACAACATACCCACCTATCTTTTCCACCCTTCCACAGGGGTTAAAAACCTCCCCCCGGTGCGTTCTCCCCATTTTATTCATGCTATTTTATCACTTTGGGCAGATTTCTACACTTCATGTTCTAATGGGTTTTTGCCTTTGTGTTTCATCTTTGTTTCGCAGGAGAGCAAGAATACAACGTGAGGCCCTCTTCCTCTCGCCGGCTGGAAGGAGAGGAGGTTTGAATTCACAAGTTCCCCGCACCTCGTTTCAAGCGCGATCAAGTCTTTAAGTTCCATGGTACACGGCGTCGTTCCTCTTCTTTCTTCATCCTTTGGCGTTGTTAATCCTTGGTGGCGATCACGGTTAGTATTTCTATCCTTTCATCCCCCTTGTCTTTGATTCACATGTTTATGCATGTATGTATTTAAAGGGGCGAGATAGGAATCTAATTAAAAAAACAAATCAATAGTTTTTTGGCGATCACGGTGGGACACCAATGCCCATCACGCTTGTTTTCATGCTCTTTTGTAGGTTGGGTGGGTGCATGTTCATGTTTAGGTGATATTTCCTCCATTCTCGCACTATTTTTGGTGTTTTAAGGGCTCTGGTTATGTGACGGTCTTATGGTAGACCGTCACTGTCATATAACGGTCATTTGGTAGACCGTTACAGCTTCTGGCAGTCTTGCGCGCATGCTCACAGGGCCATATTCATCGAGGCATAACTTTTGCTCCCGAGTCCGATTGAGCTAATTCTTCTTCCGTTGGATAGCCCTTTGTATTGTCTTTCCATCCATATATCATTTGCATCATTTGGTTAACATTTTCATATTCTAATATTGTCCAACGTTTTAAGTTTTATGCATAAGTTCTGCAGGCAGGCTCTGGGACAGGTTCACAGGTACATCTTTACTCAGTGATTTGACTGCCTTCCCGGTGTCTGATTGCATTGATTTTTATTCCATTGGATAGTTCTTTGTATTGTCTTTCCATCCATAGCTTATTTGCATCATTTGGGTCTCATTTGCTTAGTTAAAAATTGTCATCATTTTAGCATTTTATCCATAAAATCTGCATGTGGTCTACGCATAGGTTCACAGGGGCATCTTTGCTCAGTGATTTGATTGACCTCCCGAGGTCAGATTGATCTGTTCTTGGGACCGTTGTGTAGACCTTTGTATTGTCTTTCCATCCATATACTATTTGTTTTAGTTGGATCATGTTTGCATAGTTTAATTTTATCTTGATTTTCTTATTTTAGGCTAGAAATTGCATGCACTCCGGTGCACATAGGGTCATACATTGCATATCATAGTTACATTTCCTACCTTGGTAAGTGATCCTCTCGCTCCCATATTCCTTGGGCTCGACTAGGTGATCTTATCCGGGACCTCCATAAGTCCCCGCGAGCCGTGGATTCCCACACGGACGCCGGGCCGGTTGTACCTTTCCACACCTTAGGCTTGCATTTGCATACGTGTGAGGGAGTTAACCTTAGTCAACACAAAGTTTGGACCTTATTCCCATAGGATTCCTATCTTGAGGGAATTTTTCTTAATTCAAATCATCAAAACGTCTATTAAAACCCCTAAAATATTTCCCATCATATCAACTTGTTTGACTTGGGTAAAAACTCTCACATTGCACTGTTCATGTTGATTGAGCTTGTCCAAGCCCATTAGTGTTTTTTGTGTTGCATTCTTTCATCATCCACATATTTTGTTGTTGTTAGGCCCACTTAAGTCAGTCCATTTTGTTGGTTCATTGTCCAGTCCATTGTCCCGTGGTCCATTGTCCATTCGTCTTTACATTAGGGGGTCAGTCCCCTCTTGTCCTCGAGCCCATTAAGCCATTGCTTCCCCACTTGTATTGTCTTTGATCTCCTTGTATTAAGTCTCCATTTGCCCTCATGGAGCATCATTCCAACCCCTTGTATCATCATTTTTCCCAATTTTCTTCCTATTCCCGTGTGGAATCCTCTTCCCATGCGGGCCCATCTTCTTGTGGTCCTTTTGATCCATCTGAGGAACAGGCTAATCTCATGGCCCATCTTTCAAGCCTTGTTCACCAAATGGACCCGGCCCAGGCCCAACGCCTTATTGCATCTCATCTTCATGGGCCTTCTTCTCATAATGGGCCATCTTCTATTCATGGGCCTCCTCCTTCTCCATCATATGTTGCTGGCCCAATTGCTAATGTACATTATTCTCTTAATGGGCCTCATCCTTCTGCCCATGTTGCTGCCAGCCCAATGGGTCCTTATGCTCATGCTTCTTCCAGGCCCACATATCCTTCCATTCCCAGAATGGGCCCTTCTTCTTATCAGCCCGGATCCTCTTATCCGGCCCAATACCATGCTCCTGGTCCCAATTCACAACCTCTTGCTCAAGCTGGCCCATATTCTTCTCGATCTCTCCCTACCCAGGAGATGATTGCTCAAACCCAACGCCAGCTTGATGAGCTTCAACGTCGGATCGATCCCAAATCCTCTTTAAGTGTTCCGTTAGCATTTCAAGGTCTTCGGCTTCCGTCTCCATCACAAATTCTCACATATCACCGTTATAGTGGAGTCGGTGACCCGTATGTGCACTTGAAGGAGTTCGTTTATGAGTCAGCCCAGTTTCGACATGACCAACACTTGATGGCTTATCTGTTTGGTATGCCATTGGAAGGCCCGGCTCGGGATTGGTTCTTCTCTCTTCCGCAAGAGCAAGTTGTGAGTTTTCAAGCCGTTCAAGAAATGTTTATTCAGCAGTATCGAGACCAGGTTGGGCCCAAGTACTCTATTGTGGATCTGGCCCATGAGATGATGAAGCCCGAAGAGGAGTTTTCTACCTTTGCTGATCGTTGGCGTCGCTTGGCTGCGCAAGTCCCGGGGCACATACTGGAGGGTGAACAAATCAAGATGCTGATATCCAATGCCGCGCCCGAGTATCGGTTTATCTTAGCCCTCAATGACATCACCTCCTGGCAATAATTATACAGCCGAGCCCGCTTCATTCGCCAACAAATCCAAGATTCCCTTGACCCCGAGTCTCCACCATCCACGTCCACATATCAACCTTCACCCTCCACGTATCAACCCTACGCTCCCATGAGTCAGCCCGCCATGAGTCAGCTTTCCGCTGCATATCCCTCCACGAGCCAACCTCCCGCCTCTACGTACCCATACGCCTCCGCATATCAACCTTCCATGAGTCAGCCTCCCGCATCCACATACACGTCTCCATCTCCACTTCCGGTCAAGGGAACACCACATCCCGAGCAAGTAGATGCCGTCTACATACCCCCTCATCCTGTTCCACACATGCCATCACCGAAGCCCTCCACCACTAGCCACGCACTCCTACCTACACAACCTCCACTTCCATCTCCACAACCATCCTCACCATTACATATCCCTCGGCATCCACCTTCCCCGAAGCAGGCTCCTCATCTTTCGTTGCCGGAGTGTTTCACCGATATATTTCGGGCTTTGATGGCCACTCACGCGTTGCCGCCCTCCCCGGTTGTGCCTTGCCAACCCATGGTCGGGGATATGCTTCAGTTCTGTGATTTTCACCGCCAGCAGGGGCATTTGGTTGAGAATTGCCCCGAGTTCTGGGATTATGTTTATGATCTGGAAGCTAAGAAAAGGATTGATTGAGCTACTATTCACAAAGTCATTTTACATCTTCGCAGCCAACATCAACAGCAAGAAGCGTCACCTAAGCAGCCGTCTCCGTTACTTCAAGGCCAGGGGCACCCCTGTGATTCCTCGTCTAGTGCTGCACTCGCTCCACCGC
The DNA here is from genome assembly GCA_022559845.1 of Amorphophallus konjac. Classification (NCBI taxonomy): domain Eukaryota; kingdom Viridiplantae; phylum Streptophyta; class Magnoliopsida; order Alismatales; family Araceae; genus Amorphophallus; species Amorphophallus konjac. Next base: position 168,679,594 of record CM040119.1, on the reverse strand, counting down.
CTACTCCGTTACCTTCGCCATCTCCTACCCCGGCTCCATCGCCGCCACAAACCCAAGCCTCTGCTCATGCTAGTGCCTCCCCTTCTTCTCCCGCCGCCATAAACCCAAGCCTCTGCTCATGCTAGTGCCTCCCCTTCTTCTCCCGCCGCCACTACCACTACTTCTATCCCTAACACCGCTCGACGCATTGTATCGACACGTCGACGGTGGACACCACAACCTCCCTCTTCACCCTCTCCACCTCCATGTCCACTACCCCCATCGCCTTCATCACTATCCTCATCATCTCCATTTCCATCACCATCATCTTTATCTCCACCACCAGTGCTTCCATCACCACCTCCATCTCCACCCTCGCCTACATCTCTGCCATCACCTTTGCCCGAGCCTGAGCAAGCCACACATTTGCCTATACCTTTACCCTTAGCCACGCCTTCACCTTCGCCTTTGTCTCCACCCAAGGCTATCATCGCCTGCGCCTTCACTTTCCATCACCACTCCCGTTGGAGCCTCCATGCCTTCCAAACCTTCACATGTTCCACCCAAACATATTCCCTTTACTTCTCCAACCACACCCACCCCACGGAGCGGGTGTGCGTTACCTTTGGTGCCCCTTGAGTCTAATTCCCAAGGAGACAATAAGCCAAGTCGAGATGATTCAGTGCCGGCCGTGCATTTCAAGATTCAAGATTTTATCTGTCGGATGTCGATTCGTGTCCTCGTCCCTGGTTATTTTGGGGATGATGCGCCTCTACTTTCAAAGATGAGAGTTGCTAAGAAGAGTTCCCTTGAGTTGATGCCAGTTTCTTCCCGAGCGAGGCCAGTGGCAATCTCCTTGCTCGCCGGAGAGTTCACCATTGATGCTATTATTTCTCCTCGCTCTATTGCTGTTCAGATGACAGGCCAAGAAGGGTTCTCTACCCGTGTTGTGCTAACGCATACGGCCGCCAAGCAGATTATGGATTCTATGTTCAAGGGGCAATTGGCCGTATCTTCTACACTTTCCAAGGATATTCTGCACTTGTTATGCAATCTTCCTCAGTTTATTAGCAAACCGGCCATGTCAACGCCGTGTATTACTCTCCCTCAGCTTCACCCGTCTCTTTTATCAAGGGAGTTGTGCTTCAAGGCTGAGTTCCGAGTGGAGTTGCCGAATCTCATGCTTCTAGTGCCGAGAGTCAAAACCCTGTGGGTTTGTGATATTCATCACTCTGAAGGGTTACTTGTCCAAGAATGCTCACTTACTGTTGTTAGCACGTGGTGTCTAGGGGTAATTGCCCCAGCAAAGCTGTATGTTCATAGCCGGGCCAGGCTATCTTCTAGATGGGCTCGCTATTTGAGAAGATATTGCAAGGCAAGGTGCCCAAGGATTCGAGCCCGCACCTGGCGAGCCCATGTTCAAGAAGTATCTGCTAAGAGGAGGCGACGGTGTAAGTTTAAGGGCCGTCAGTTGTGCACTCAGGGGTCCACTTCTCTTCCTTCTTCTTCCTTTCACTCGTCATTTCTTCTGCTCGATTCCCACCCCTGGGTGGTGTATCTGCCCTCTCCAAATTCTCCCTCCACGATTCTCTCCTCCCGTCTCAGGTCTGCAAATCCTTGTTCTTCCTTTTCCTATCCAGAACCTCCAGACTTTCCATCTCCTCACCATTCTTGGCCTCAGCCTATGTCCTCCCCTGATTCTCCTCCCTCAGTATCCTCAGGTTCGACTTCTCATTCTCTTTCCCCGACCCTGTCGGGTAACTCTCATTCTCCTTCCCCGACTCTGTCAGGTGGTCCTAGTTCCTTTTCTCAGACCACGTCGGATGATCACTCCTCGTCCACTTTACCTTTTCTACAATCTTCTCATGGTCTGTCTATTCTCCCTTCTTCACCATTTCGGGGTCTTCACCCTTTTTCTTGCTACTTTCGAGGCTTTAGTCCGCCTTGATCTCAGATAATCCCTGTTTATTCTATATTTGGTTCCTTGTTATCAGGGCCTCAGTGCCTTGACGAGGGAGTTCTAGCCCTCGTCTCTCTTCCTTTTTATCCTTATTCGTCTAGTGTCGTGTCTGCCGCTCCTCCATGTCAAGGAATCTTTCAATCCCTTTGCTATCCTCTCCCTTTTGTCCTGTCAAGCAAGGAAAATAAAGCTCGCACTCTTCAAAGCTCGATGGTCAAGATCACTCCACGGATTTGCAAAGGTATTTTGTACAAGAATATGTTATCATTGCTATTACTCTGATTACTCCTGCACATACTAATAATGCTATTCCTCAACATGGTTAAGTGGCTTTTAGAAATTTGCTTAGTTAAGCCTAGTCAAATGAGTTCGCTTCTGCAGCATCCTTAGGCCGGTGATAGCTCCGTGCTGGGAGTCTAGTTCTTTCCCCGATCGTTGAGGGTGACCTTTGAGTATGGGTTTTTTCACACACTTCACGGTGATCCATAGCCGATCTCTCTAAGTAACATCGTTGCTGCTTTGGCCATACCATGGGTATGCACAAAGGTCTTTTTCTTTTCTCTACTCGGCCAAGTGCAGGGGCAAGAGGTTGATAGATAAGATGACCAACCTAGGCGCTCCCTAATACGAGAGAGGTCTCAAATAGGGGCAGTCTTGACCATCAAAAGTGAGTTTTCATGCAATATCTGGCCAATAAGGGCTACCAAAATGAGAAAATGAATCGATGCAAAATTATGAATCAAAGGTATGGCAAGAGTGGCAGTATAGTTCCCCGCGGGACGTCATGAGCCCGGTCGCATGCATGCCTGATAAATAAGGGTCTCAAAATCAAAGAGACAAAGCCCCGGCACAACAGACCTACTCTTTGAGGGGTAGCGCCGTGGAAGGAATTCAAGTCATGATATCTCCCATCCTGCATAAAGCTTGTCTCCAATTTTCTTATATTTCTCCCTCTTAAGCTGGGTTGTATCCCGGGTATGGCCTTAGTAGGGGCACCGTTCTTTAGAGGCAGTTGGTTGTGGTAAGCCATCCTCACATGCACGCCCTGCTCAAGGGAAGTTTTTAATGAGAGGGGAGGGACGGCAATCCCTGGCTAGTAATTCGAGCCTGTTATTGGGTGCTACAGATTGCTATGTCAAAATCAAAAAAATAAAATATGGTTCAAAATTTCAAAAAATGAAATATTGTCAAAATCTAAAAAATCAAATATATCAAAAATCCAAAAAAGCAAATATGTCAAAATTCCAAAAAAATCAAATATGTCAAAATTCCAAAAAAATCAAATATGTCAAAAATCCCAAAAATTTGATATGGCAAAAAATCAGAAATACAAAAATCTAAAAATACTTATCTTTTGTTCCTTTCATTTTATTTTGAGGACATATACGTAATCTATTTGCTAAGTGTGCAGGCTGCAGGTTGCAGGTTCAAGCTTTCCTTGCTCTATCTTTCACTCTGCCTCCTGCTCATATTCTCCGATCTGTTCTCATCTCTTCAATCCTATCTCTGGATCTGTTCTGAAGCTCATGGTCTTCTCAACTTTTGCTTATCTGCTTAATCATGTCTCCATGAGAGGCATTGTCATACGATTTTGAACCTGACGGTTCCGTTTCATCTGATCTTGGGCTTTGATTGAAGAATGTGTTTGTTGTCTTTATCATGTCTATGGTCCTCCATGTCTTTTGTCCTGTTGTGCCCTTGTCATATGTGTCTATGTCCTCTCATGTTGGTCGTATCTTTTGTCCCGCCGTGTCATTCGTCACGGGTGTCTCTATCCCGCCGTGTCATTCATCACACATGTCTTTGTCCTCCGTGGTATTGTCATCCCATGTGTCTTTGTCCCACCATGTCCTTATACCACTGCATGTGCTGTCCCACCGTGTGCGTATTGTCTTGTCCCACCGTGCTTTTAGTCGCATGTATGCTTGCTATTTGTTTGTTTGTTATGTTTCATCCATCTTCGTTATGTTATGTTGTGCCATGTTTCGTTCATATTTCTCTTACTATGTTATGTTCATGTTATGCTCATTCATATTCGTTCATGTTCACATCATATCATGTCAAAGTGGTTGTGTCTTATGATGAAAATTCATAAAAAGCAGAAATCAAAAATTCTAAAAAAAGATGTCGTTTCGCCTGCACAGGTAAGTCAGGTATGGCTCTCTATCCCTTCTCATTATCGCATTACTATATGGTATCTACGTTATTATAGCCTCTCAAGGATCGGCTGGTTGCCAGTGTGTTCTGGGATCTAATGTTCCCCTTTAACAAAAATGATGATGATCTAGGAGCATACGGTTAATCGTTGGATAGGCCGCTCGGTTGAGTCGGGTGGGGGACGATAGACTCTGTCTCGCACGCCGTGGTTGCAAGAAGACTCTTGACCCCGTCTTGGCTCAGTCTAGCAATATTATCCTTGAGTACTTTCTATTTTATCTTTCTTTGCATTCATTTTAATGATTTCTTTATTTTAGCCTAGCATGCATCATGTCATTTTGAGCATTCACATCTCGTGATCCGTTCAAGGATTTCTCCTCAGCAATGGTTGATTGCACTCAGTTCTCTTGGATAAGAGATTCTTCATTCCACTCTGAATTTGAACGATTTCTCTGATCTTGTCGCTTGGTCTGGTTGGCCAGCGTGATTCCTATCTGGATTTTATCTCAGTCTTATCTCTCCTTTCCAGCTCTTATGCTGTGTTCCTTTCGACCCACTCATTGTCCGTGGATTGTGTCCCTGATGAGGCTGGTCGTGTTTCCTTTCCTCCCTTAGTTAGTTCTCCAGACATGTCTCATCCTTGTCATCCATTTCAGGTGGTTAGTTCGGCATTTTCGGGAGAATTCCTGTCGCTTGTTGGTTATGATGGGTGTCTTTTTGCCTTGATGCCCGCTTATCAGTTCTCTCCGTTTCATCTCCGCTACATCTCCATTTCACGTCGCTGTCACTTTCGCTCCATCTCCTTTCCATTTCACATCCGCACCGCTTTCGCTCGTTCCCTTGCAAAGCGGACATCAAGGAGGGGCATCTGTTGACACCCGTTTTAGCCCACAAGTTGTGTCATTTCTCTTATTCATCATTTTTGATGTCCCGAATTAGCCATTATTTTGGAGCCTTCCTTGGATTGATTTTGAGCTCATTTTTACCATTTCATATCCTTTGAGTCTTGGAGATCATGATTTCTTAGAGCCCCGGAGCTTATCTTATCAACTTCTGGCTTCCAAGTCGACTTACGGCCCATTTAGGTCGGCTTCCCTCAAGTAATCGGCTCTCTCTCACTACGCAGTCCTACAAGTGGTCATTTTTCACCCTCTTCAAATCCTCTATTTAAAAAGTTGTCTTCATCAAAGTTGTGCATCTTTCAAAGATCTACAACTTCTTCTTCTACGCCGTTGGCCAGTTCTGCCCCGATTGTGAGCTATTCGCATTTTTCCAGTAGGCTGTGCTGTTTACCAACATCCCAAAATTTTTCTCTATCTTCCAGCCCCATTTTCTCCATCTTCCAATCATTTTCTCAAATTTCTTTCTTCATGAAAGTTGTTACTCTCAGTTATCTATAATTTCTTCTTCTACCACTATGTCTAGCTCTGCCCCGTTTGACAGCTACGCTTCAATTTCCAAAGTCGCGCGCAGTCTGCCCAGAATTTTCCTTCATCGATGTGAAGGTCTAGTGTAGGTGCGTTACATCAGTGTAACGGTCTATCGTAAGACCGTCAGAGTCCATGTGACGGTCCTACAGTAGACCGTCACATCCAAACTTGCCAGAAATCATCCCGTTCGACCTCCAGAGTGTGACGGACCTACCCTAGTCCGTTATATAACTCTGACGATCCTAAGATAGACCGTTACACACACCTGAGAGTCCAATTCGTGCTGGACTCTGCTCCGTTTCTGTGCACCGTGGCCCTCTTGCAGAGCCCATAACTTCTTGAATTCTACTTCGAATTGAGCGTCGTTTGTTCCTATGGTTTCTCCATGGTATTATCTTGAACTCAGTCCAAGGAACTCCATTTTTCATTGGCTATCTTGCTCAGAATCACGCTCAAAAGATCAGAATTTAAGTATCCTGGTTCAACTAAAACTCTGCAGATAAGGCTCCGGGGCTACCTTCCAAGAGCCATATCTTCTAGAATCCTCCTCCGAATTGATCCCCGTTTGTTCCTATCTCTTGTCCTTAGTATTATCTCGAGTTTGATCTAGAGAACTCGATTTATCTTGGACTCTATCTCCGGGAATCGTGATAAGAAGATGAGGCTTTCTTCCAAAACTCTATAAAAACTGCCTAGTTCGCAGTCGCGACGGGGGGCTCTTTCCGGACGTGGGGCGAAGCCATGCCGCACTGCCAACTCACAACTTCGACCCTATCTTGGAGAGGGAAGTATTAGCTTTCAATTGCATCCTTCTGGGCTTGATTTCATGGTCTACACTCTTAGTTCTAATCTCCTCAACATCACAAATCATCACAGTTTTCTGTATTTTCTGCTACACATGCATTTTTCTCCGTTTTGCATCATCGTTTTCTCTCTATTCTCTCAATCAAATCTCGTGATTTCAAATCTCATGCATGCACAACATACCCACCTATCTTTTCCACCCTTCCACAGGGGTTAAAAACCTCCCCCCGGTGCGTTCTCCCCCTTTTATTCATGCTATTTTATCACTTTGGGCAGATTTCTACACTTCATGTTCTAATGGGTTTTTGCCTTTGTGTTTCATCTTTGTTTCGCAGGAGAGCAAGAATACAACGTGAGGCCCTCTTCCTCTAGCCGACTGGAAGGAGAGGAGGTTTGAATTCACAAGTTCCCCGCACCTCGTTCCAAGCGCGATCAAGTCTTTAAGTTTCAAGGTACACGGCGTCGTTCCTCTCCTTTCTTCATCCTTTGGCGTTGTTAATCCTTGGTGGCGATCACGGTTAGTATTTCTATCCTTTAATCCCCCTTGTCTTTGATTCACATGTTTATACATATATGTATTTAAAGGGGCGGGATAAGAATCTAATTAAAAAAACAAATCAATAGTCGGGTCAACATTTATATCCTATATTCCTTCCTTGGCTTAGACCCCACGTCGTCACCAAGTTGGTTGACTTTGGCAGTCTGTCAAGTCAATAACCATTTTCTACCCTGGCCCAGACCCTGTGTCTCTCCCAGGCTGGTCATTTTTGACATGACTTCGAGATGACAATAGTGTTTAATGTCTGCCCTTGTCTCGGACATACCATCTAAGCAATGTTTGTTGACTCTGATATCTAGTTGGGTCAACATCCATATTTCACCTTTGGTATGGACCTTCCGTCCTGTCAGAGAACAAAAACACCCTTCTTCTACCTCTGGCTCAGACCTTTTGTCCAGCCAGTTAACAAAAAGACCCCTTTCACCTTTGGTTCGGACATTCCGTCCGACGCCATAACAAAAGACCCCTCGAAATTTGGTTCGGACCTTTCGTCTAACCAAACAACTAAAGACCACTCCTTCACTTCTGGCTCAGACCTTTCATCCAGCCAGTCAATAAAAAGACCATTCTTTCACTTTTGGCTCGGACCTTTCGTCTAGCCAGATAACAAAAAAGACACTTCTTCTACCTCTAGCTCGAACCTTCCGTCCAACCAGGTAACAAAAAGACCCTTCTGCTACCTCGGGCTCGGACCTTTCATCCAGCCAGACAACAAAAGACCCTTCTTCTGCCTCTGGCTCAGACCTTTTGTCTAGCCAGTTAACAAAAGGACCCCTTCATCTTCAGCTTGGGCCTCTCGCCCGGCCGGGAACAAAAAGACCCCTTTTACCTGTGGCTCTGCCCCTTTCATCCAGTTAAAGAACAAAAGAACCCTTCTACCGCCAGCATCATGACCTTGCGTCTAGGCTGGCACGTAAATTAACAAAAACATCCTTGTCCGACGTCACGGCTCCTTCTGCCTAAGCTAGTAAATATTATAGCTTGGCATCATGTCTTTCCGCCTAAGCCAAGTTGTCTAGCGTCATGGCCTTCCACCAAATCTGGTACATATTTTATCTTCGCGTCATGGCCTTCCGCCTAAGCTAAGTTGTACGGCGTCATGACTTTACATCTAAGCCATTAAATATCCTTGTCCGGCATCATGGCTTCTCGCCCAAGCCGGTAATATATCTTGGCATCATGACCTTCCGCCTAAGCCAAGTTGTACGGCGTCATGACTTTACGTCTAAGCCTTTAAATATCCTTGTCCGGCGTCATGGCTTCGTGCCTAAGCCGGTGAATATTATATCTTGGCGTCATGGCCTTCTGCCTAAGCCAAGTCATATGGCGTCATGACTTTATGTCTAATCCGTTAAATATCTTTGTCCGGCGTCAGGGTTTCTCACCTAAGCAGGTGAATATTATATCTTAGCGTCATGGCTTTCAACTTAAGCCAAGCTGTACGGCGTCATGACTTTATGTCTAAACCGTTAAATATCTTTGTCCGGCGTCATGGCTTCGTGCCTAAGCCGGTGAATATTATGTCTTGGCATCACGGCCTTCCACCTAAGCCAAGCTATACGGCGTCATGACTTTACGTCTAAGCCGTTAAATATCCTTGTCCGGCGTCATGGCCTTCCGCCTAAGCTGGTAAATATTTTATCTTGGCATCATGGCCTTCCGCCTAAGTCAAGTTGTACGGCGTCATGACTTTATGTCTAAGCCGTTAAATATCGTTGTCCCGCGTCATGGCTTCTTGCCTAAAATGATAAATATTATATCTTGGCATCATGGCCTTCTGTCTAAGCCAAGTTGTACTGCATCATGACTTTATGTCTAAGCCGTTAAATATCTTTGTCCGGCGTCATGGTTTCTCACCTAAGCAGGTGAATATTATATCTTACCGTCATGGCTTTCAACCTAAGCCAAGCTGTCCGACGTCATGGCTCATTCTGCCTAAGCCGGTGAATAATCTATCTTGCCATCATGGCCTTCCGCCTAAGCCAAGCTGTACGCCGTCATGACTTTATGTCTAAGCCGTTAAATATTTTTGTCCGACGTCATGGCTTCTCGCCTAAGTCAGTAAATATTATATCTTGGCGTCATGGCTTTCCGCCTAAGCCAAGCTGTCCGGCGTCATGGCTCCTTCTGCCTAAGCTGGTGAATATTTTATCTTGGCATCATGGCCTTCCGCCTAAGCCAAGCAGTACGGCGTCATGACTTTATGTCTAAGCCGTTAAATATCCTTGTCCGGCGTCATGGCTCTATGCCTAAGTTGGTGAATATTCTACCCTGGCATCATGACATTATGTCTAGGCCAAGTTATTCGGCATCATGGCTCTCCGCCTAGGCCGGTAAATGTTCTCCCTTGGCATCATGACCTTCTGTCTAGGCCAAGTGGTCCGGCGTCATGGCTCCTTACCTAAGCCGACGAATGCTCTCCCTTGGCGTCATGGCTTTACGCCTAAGCCAAGTCATTCGGCGTCATGACCTTCTGTCTAAGTCGACAAGTCATCTTATCATTGGCCCGGAAACTATCATCCAACCCAATGAACAAAAAGACCCCTCTACCTTGGCATTACGGTCTTACAGCCAAGCCAAGTCTTTCGACGTCATGACCTTCAGTCGAGGCTGACCACCACCCTACTATTGGCCCAGAATTTCCGTCTGAACTAATAAACAAAAAGACCCCTCCTTTGGTTCCATACCAACTCCTGACCCCTCTCGAGGTTGACAACACCATATAACATCTTCTCTCCATTGTCATGGCATCAGCCACCTACCTCTCAAACTATCGACCTACGGGTATGCCTATTAAGCCCCATAAAAAAAGAGAGAAATAAATAAAATAAAAATAATAAAAATAATAAAAAAGAGACAAAAAATAGGGAGCATAACATGGTTTGCTTACTTGCATGTTTCGCGAGCATGTTTGCCTGTAATATAGCATTAATACACTTCCTTCAAATTTCTAAGACCGCATGCTCTCTTGCTAAATAACGCTGCCCAGATTCTATGTCGGTGTGCGTCACGACACACACTAAGGAATGAAAAGCCAATTCTCGATAAGTGCATACGGCCAGGGGAAGAGTCGTGGCTATGTTGCTAGCACAATTTGCATGATACACCCTAGATGAAACTCCCACACTTTGCACACGCAGTGGCCCCTAGCCGTAGGGACGTCATAAATTCTTCCTAACACTTCATGGAAGCTTAGAATCTCTGTACTCGTGTGAAGGGTAATCGTGAGAAAAAAGTTGCCTACCCCCTTGTAAAAAAAAATTATGAATAAAAGAGGATGAATCTTAGTAGTCGGGAATCCCCATTGAGATACATGAGGAGACTCGCGCCGAACGGTGAAGTCCATAATAACATTATAAAAAAAAGAGGATGAATCCTAGTAGCCGAGAATCTCCATTGAGACACATGAGGAGGCTCGCGCCGAATAGTGAAGTCCATAATAGCACTATGAATAAATGGATGAATCCTAGTAGCCGGGAATCCCCATTGAGACACATGAGGAAACTCGTGCCAAACAGTGAAGTCCAAAATAGCACTTCGAATAAAGGGATGAATCTTAGTAGTCGGGAATCCCCACTGAAACAAAGGAGGAGACTCACGCTGAACGGTGAAATTTTGAATTAATGATAAGCAAGGGGGATGTGCGAAGCAACCAAAAGTCGAGAACCCCAAATGCATGTGTAGGCGATAAAGTAATCCTCTAGTGTTACTTAGAACGTCTGCCCGTCCTTATGTTTAGAGCTCGCTGCCCATATAATTGCACGTTCACTCTATGGAGGAATAGTCCTGGGTGTGGTTTGTGATTTAGGCTATGCATATATCCTTCGCGGTTTCCCCTTCACGTATGCACGTCTCCCTTAGTTGTGCTTAGTGAGCCGCACTCCGTCCGTGAATTTTGGACATTGTCCTTATCTTATCCCTGATTTAGGGGAACTACGCTATATATGCTATGCCTGCTGGTGAAGAGTGCTTGCGTGTTTGCATGAGAATAAAAATGATGATGATAGAGAAATAAATGCAATAAAAATGATAACAATAAAAAATAAAATAAAATAATAAAATAAATAGAATAAAAATAATGATAAATAAAAAATGAAATGAATGAAAATGATGATAGTAATGAATAAAAATAAGGATAATATCATAATAGTAAATGAAAACCAAAAGATATTGTCAAATGGGCTATAGGCTACACCCGCAGATCCTGCTCTTTCATCTCTCACTCGCGGCACCCGCGGGTGGGGGGCATTTGTTGACACTAAAAATATTTGTAATCTTCCTTGACCTTTGTTTTGGCAGGTCATAAACGCGGGCCGAGTGCCCCTACACCCTCGAAATGGGAAGCCGAAGGTTCAATCAGTGAAAAACCCGAGCGATCCGATCAAGACACGCGGAATGTCGAAGTGGTTCATAAGTGGCCGAAGAATTATCCAATGGGGGTGAGAACATCTGGAGTGGTTGCCCAGTCAATGAAGATGCTTCCTACAGGCGTAAAGCAGGCCTGAGAGCATGATTTGAAGTGCCGAAGGTGATATCAGCGAAAAACCTAAGAAATCCGCTCAGTACACGCGGAATGTCGGGATGGTCCGTAAGTGGCCAGAAAGTCATCCGATCAGGGAAAAAATGCTTCGAGGGATGGCCCTCCTAACGAAGACACCCCACGTGTCCACAACGTGGAATTGGCGGCACGAATCAACATGACGAACACCAAATCAGGAGAAAATCTGGGTTACCTGATTCGAGTACACATTGCATCGGAAAGGTCCGTAAGTGGCCGAAAGGATGCCCAGTTAGAATGAAAATACTTCCAGGGGTAGTCCACTCGATAAGGATGTCCCACATATATTCGAAGTTGAGTTGGTCGCATGAATTATAGTGCCGAAGGCTGAATCAGGATAAAACCTGAGAAAATCAGCACGGGTTTGACGCGCGCCATAAGTCTTCGAAAACTCCAAATCAGGGCGTCGAAACGTACTCTGGGGCAACTGCACCAACTTCAAGACTGCCCCGGGCAACGAGCTCTCATCGGGTCAATTTTGGGGCAAAAAGCTAAAATTACCAAAATGCCACTTTTAGTGAGTCGGTGGCACCTCCAAATGTTAGATCATTGGCGCTCCCAGGCATTGATTCGATAGCGCTAAATTGGGAAAGTCGGTGGCATCCTATGCAGGTTGAGCCGGTGGCGTCGAACGTCGATCCGGTGGCACGTGTGCGGCAAGTTGGTGGCCCCCGTACGTGGAGTCGGTGGCATCGTTAGTTCAGCGACACGTTTGGGCACTCCGACGAGTCGGTGCCCCCCCCCATCCATCCCGTCATTGGACCGACCCCCTGTTTCCCCTGATCTCCTCTATAAATTGGGCATTCACCCTCAAAGCAGGTGGGGGGGGGGAGGAAGATCAAACGCAAAAAAAGAAGAAGACACCCCGAAGAGAGCCACAGAGAGGACGGAAGGTGAAGAACTTTCTTCTGAGAGTCTAGGAGAGAAAGAAGAGAGAAAGAAAGGTCTTGGAGATAGTCCATGAGGAAGAAGGTAGGGGAAGGTGTTAGAGTCTCCTCTTTTATTTTCTATGTAACTCCATCTTTCTCCCCTTAAAAATTCCAGTGTATTCTTCTGCCCATTCCCTTCTAATTCCCCCAAAGATTGTATCTCTTTTCTGCGCCCCTCTGGGACTACAGAGGTGATGAATAAAGCGTAGTGTGATTTCTTTCGATATTAATGTTCGTATTTGTGTATATGATGCTCCTTTAGGTTTATCAGACCACCCCAATTCCATGTTTGTTTTATCTTTTGAGTCGTCCAATGTCTCTCCCCCCCAGCATGAGGAAGCCTCTCTGTGAAGGGCCATGAGTCCAGTGACCGCTCCGGAAGAGGGGAGAGACCCGTGGGGTTTGCCATGTCCCTCCATCCAATGGCCTCCGACCATGCCCTACCCTGAACGGGTGACATCAAATTACCTCCCCAGGGGTTTTTCCCCTCGCCGTTCAATGTGTTTCAGCGTTATACCTGTGCCAATGTCCCATCGAAGGATTGGTTAGTGTATGAGAGGCTATTGGACGTCCTTTCACTCGCCTCTGTCAGTTGTAGGGACGCCAGTGTGCTCCAATAATCGATGCGGTAGTTGTCTATCTGTTTCTTTCAAAGTCATTACACATGTGTCCCATTGGTGTTCGATGGTTTGTCTTTGAAAGAGTATATACCTCTCCCGTACTATTCTATCGAGATAAGCAGGAATCGCTCGAGGCGATCATGATTGCTTGAAGATTGGGACTTACCCCATGACGGGGTAGAAGGATGAGGGCCATCTCTTCGATTATTTCTGATCAATGCGTTGTTTCTTCGACTTTTTTTTTTATCGTCCACACCTGGGGAGGGGAACATCCATCGACCCTGTTTGTTTAAATCCTAATGAATTAACCTCACTCCGGGTTCCAGGGGGTCTTTCGCCCTATCACATGTTCCCCTGGAAGCCCTTTGCACTGAGTGAGAAAATGAACTCGCCATCGGTATGGCTATAATCAGAAGCCCGTTGCAACCCTGATCCCCACGAGTCTCTCGCAGGCTGGCCCTCGGGACTCATAGAGTGGCGATTCTGGGAACTGAGGTAGTCCACCAGGGCTCCTCGGTGTTTATGGCTTGACACCGTCTACCGTGGGTCATGCTACTTGTTTAATTGAACATCTCCCTATACAGGGGAGATGTTGATGGAGGCATCACCCACGATTCCCTTTGGCTCGGGTCCACTTCTTCACATTCAGGAGCTGGTTGAGTTTGGGCCTCACTCTATTAAGGCCCCTTATCTATTTTGTAGTTTTTCTTTGTGTCATTTTGATGTATTTTCATTTTATTGGAGTCATTTCCCTAGGTCTAGCACTTAGTTTCCTATGTTTTTGTATCATCATGCTGTCTAATGAGGCTATTGGGCCCAATTTGTTGGGCTAGGCCCATTGGCGCCCCCACCCCCCCTTGGTTATTTGTAGTTGCTTATTTTGTCAGGGACTTATTGTAAAGAGTGGGTTGCCTATAAATAGGACCCCACTCCCCCTCATTTGAAGTTAATGAATGAATGAGTTAAAATTGCCATTTGAGTTCAAATTGGAGTGATTCCTCTAGTTTTTGGGTGAGAGACCCTAGGGGAGAGATTTCCCACCTATTCCCCTCTTAATCTCTCTATTTCACCCCTCTTTCTCTCTCCTCCAACCCCAATTTCAAATTTTCTTCTCTCTCCTCCCCTCCCCAACCACCTCCACTAGCTACCCACCTCATTCAATACCCCTCCACTTCCCCAAGTTGCCATTACTCCACTCCCATGGTCCCAAGGAGGCATCTCCCACTTTCCAACACAATCCCACCCATTCCCACACAATCCCCCCTAGTTCCCACACAATCCCCCACTCCCAAGACCATTTCAAATTTGAAATCCATCTCCCTCCACTTCTTTTGGCCACCCCCCCCTCTCTCCCCCATATCTAGGTCCGCCCCCCTCCTCTATTCTCCACTCCACCTCTCACACCATCTCCTCACCCTACCCTAACTGCCACCTGCGACCCCAGCCCTCTTCCTCCTCACTCCCCATCACCATTAGCCCCCTCCATCACCCCACAAGAACCCCCCTTCACCATTAGGCCGCCCTACATCAACCCTCCACCAAAAGAAGCCCCTCTCCCTCTCCTTTCAATTTTAGGTTGTTGCAGTGCAGGCCTGCAAATCAGCACCGAGTTATAGCATCGTCCACATCTTCATCTTGGAGCTTCTGGGGGCGTGGCCTACATCACTGAAAAGGCCCCTCTGTATTCTTCGCAGGCGAGGTGGAACCAACTCGTTCTGAGGTCGGGGCCAGCCGTAGGAGCCGTTCTCCCACGATTGCGCAGAGAGGTCTTCATCCTGGACCAGAACCGGAAATATCATTGTGCCACAACGTACCCCAGTGGATTCAGGATGAAGCCCCTTCATCAAAGTTCTCCCCCTGCCAGTCCTCTTCCAAGATCAAGAAACAGAACCTCGTTTGGCAACCGGAGGAAGGAGTTACAAATTTTCTCCCCCGAGCTCTCCAGTCTTGTCTTCTGCAGTCTGCTCCGACCAGTGCCCACTCTTCAGGGTACACCGACCGTTCTCAACCTCTGATTGCAGCCCCGTTGCCTCCTGCTGAAAGCTACTTCGACCATGAAGACGTCGCCGCCAGTTTCGTGCTGTTCGGAGCTCGGGAGTGCGAACGGTGATCTCTGCAACCTGCTGTTCCAGTCCAGACAGAGCCTGCGGCCAGATAGAGTGGTCTCCTCCCAGCTGCTGGTGCTGCTACCTCCGACCCACTGAGCATTCTCAAAAATTCTGGAGTCAACCTCTTCAAGTCAGAAAGCTTTAGGAGGTGGTCTCGCTCAATTTGGAGTCCGGACGAGTCCGTGGCGACCACAACATCATCACCCTGTCCTGCAGGCCAGAACAAGGCTCATATCGCGCCGGATGCCACTTAGTGATTGAGAGCTTTTCTCCCCTCCCCGCTTGGCCGGCTGAAGGCCCCACCCTGCGTGGTCGTAGTTTTGGTTGTAACACTTTAACCCCCACCCCAAGATCCCCCTCCTGCGTGAGGTGTAGTCTTGTACTTCTTTGGGCAGTTCAAGCGACACCGCCGCGGCGTGTGGGGAGCCACCGCCTCCCCGCTCGCCCTCGTCTCCGACCGGGACCGGTTTCCTCAAACCGGTCGAGTAAGTGTCTCATCCTAGCTCATTAGTGTTGCTCTTTCAATATTTACTTTATGCGTCGCTGAATTTGTGAGGGAGCGCCCGATCCTCAAGTCCATGACTTAGAGTGGTCGCCGTGGGGTAGTGTGAACCGGTACCTTTGCGCACTTTGTCGGCCCCAATTGAATTGGGCATCCAACCCTTGGGAGTCAAACCTTGGCCTTGCTGGCCCTCTACCAGCAAGGGCCCATTCCCATACTTCACACTTGGCATCGCCAAGTCACTCCGGGTATAGAGTGCGACGGGAGAGCGGTGGCCCATTAAGGCCCATTTGAATGCTATTTGTGATTGCTTGCCTAAGTCCGAGGTTGTGTCACGTCAAGTGGTATCAGAGCAAGTCCTTGACTTGTCTCTATCAAGTCTAAGTCCTAGGACCTTTGCATAGTGTGTCCAACCACTTTGGCCCTTTGTCTTGCATGTCCACCCGTAGTGGTGCTAGCTATCAACCCGGTTCATCGTCTTCGGCTCCACCAATGGATCCCAATCCTCACCAACTCAACCAAGATGTTCCTAGGGAGGAACCCCAAGGCCCCATGGATAGGGTAGATGCTGCCCTCACAACCATCCTTGCCCAACTAGAGTCCCTTACCAACCGAATTGCTTGGTTAGAAGACCAAGAGTTCCGCCCAAGGAACAACGAGCCTAGAATTCCCCCTCCGCATGATGATGATGTGACACCGAACCTTGGACCTATTTTCAAGCATTCAAGTTGAGCAGCGGACTCACACTAGCGAACTCACCCGTTTGGTGCACACTTGTGCCCGTTGGCAACTAAGCGATGTGGGAGAGGGTCCGAGGCGGGACCATGAAGCTCCAATGGTTGGCTAGCTTGTGGAGAACCCCAAATGG
Source organism: Amorphophallus konjac (assembly GCA_022559845.1). Lineage (NCBI taxonomy): Eukaryota > Viridiplantae > Streptophyta > Magnoliopsida > Alismatales > Araceae > Amorphophallus > Amorphophallus konjac. The sequence goes on along the minus strand of CM040119.1, from coordinate 168,663,120 downwards.
GCCTAGGATGCCCAAACCATGGGCGGCCAGCACACCAAGGGTGTGGGTTTAGTGGGTTCACTCTCAACTCGCCCGCGGTGGTCACTCACGGACCTAGCAAGTTGGGCCGAGCTCTCACTCTCCGTCCGACGCAGTACTAGCAATAATACTAAGCTAAGCAAGTGATTAAACCAAGCAAGAGAGGGACTGAGGCTCACCTAGCCGGCGTGAAGACACCGACTCCGGCCGGAGACGAGGGCGAGCCGGGAGGCGAGGGTATACACCCGATCGCCGCGGCGATGTAGCTTGAACCTGAAATTGAAAGAATTACACCACTACACCTCACGCAGGAGGGATGAACTTGGGGTGGGGATTATTCTTATTACATTCAAAACTACCTCCACGCAGGGAGGGGCCTTCAGCCGGCCAAGCGGGGTGGGGTTTTATGCAAAGGAAAAGCCGATCTTCCGAGTCCGCCGGTTCTGCCAATCTGCAGGTCTGCAGGATAGGGTGTCGCTGTTGACACTGCCACGGGCTCCACGGGGCTCCAAACTTGACGAAACCACTGCCAAAAGTTCCTCAGCTGACAGGGGATGAAGCTTGAATTTTTGGGGAAGCTTTGAGTCTCGGGGCTGACTGCACCGGCGACTGGAACAGGACACCACCGTCTGGTCTCTGGCTGGTATCGGGCTGATGCCTTGGAGTAGAAAATTCGTAACTTCTGATGCCGATATCCAAATGCAGCTCTGCTTCTTGAGGATTAAAGAGGACTTGAGAGGGAAGATTTCTTCTGAAGAACACTTGATCTGAATCCCAAAGGGTTTGCCGTGGTTGAGCTTCCAATCACGTTCTGGTTCCTTGCCTAGGGTCTCCTGCGCAGTCGAGGGAGAATGGATGCTGCGGACTGCTCGGAGCTCGGATGCTGACGAAACCGCCTCGCCTGGAAAGCTCTCTGGAAGACCTTTCCAGAGATGTAGGCCTTGCTACTTGAATCTTCAAGTAACGGTCGTGGCTGCTTCTGCAACTCGTTGTAGTTCTGCTGCCTGAAACAGAGATAGAATGAGGAGATGTGCAAGGGGAGAGCAAGGGAGAGGGGGGGTGAACTTGGTTTGACCAAGGGGAGGTGGGGGACGAATTTGGGAGCTTGGGGGTGGGGGAGATGGAGGGGCACAGCCCTAGGGAGAGGGAAATTCGAATTTGGGCTTTGGGAGGGGTTAATTCAGCCTTGGGAAGGTGGTGGGGTGCTTTGGAAAGTGGAAAGGTGCCTAGGAGAAGGGGTTTCCACCTAGGGGTTGGAGGGGGAGTTGAATGAGTGCATGGGGAAGGGGAAGGGGCCTTAATGAGGGGTGAATGGGGAGGAGAGAGAGTGAATTTCGAAATTGGGGTGGGGAGGAGAGAGAGAGAGGGGGTACAACCCACTTAGAGAGAGTGATAGTAAGAGAGAGAGAGAGAGAGGGAGATATTGAGAGGGAGATGGCAAATGCTTTTCAATATTCATCAAAAGTTGTTACAAATGAGAGAGGGGTGGGGTATTTATAGACTCCATAATTTTCCTAAGACCAAACTGACCCTGACAAACTAACTAAAGACCACACAGTCCAAGGGAGGGGCGCCCCTGGGCCTAGCCCAATGGATTGGGCCCATTAACCTATCTAACCAACATAATGACTCAATACTTAGGAAAATGACTCAACTACCTAGGTACATGACTCAAAATAAAGGGAAAATTACATGATAATGACTCAAAGAAAATGTGAAGATTACATGACTAGTCTCAAAAATACATGACAAATATAATGGTGCTTGCCGTCGAACAATCCGAGTCTGGAAAAAGAGTGGAGGGGCAAGGGATGCCCTCATCATACCCCCGGGGTGGGGAAAACTCGACTCCGTCGAGTATGGGTCCACCAGGGAAGTAGTGCATCGAACTGCAGCTCGGGGCGATCCACGATCTCCATACTCAACCCGCGACTCTAGTCGGGGAACGGTGCTTCAGTCGACAAAGTGACTCGGTCATACCCTCATGCTGGTGATGGGATCTTGCTTGCCTAGTATTGCCGCTGTGTGCTCACGTCGGGCTCTCAGGCTATTTGTGGTGGCACTCCGAGGGTGTCTCTCACAAGGGTAGGTGTAAGCTGGAGGCACTCACTAGGATCCACCGCGGTGCCCTTATAGGGTGCTAGATCCGCCACATGAGAAATGGGGAGAATCCCAAAACTCTTTTGAAAGTTCAACCCATAAGCCGGGTTGCCAAAAGTCACTCAGAACTTGGCAAGGTCCAAGTCCTCGTGCCCTCAATTTGGAGGTGACCCTAGGGTAGAGCCACTCCAAAGTCATCATCGTCAAGTTACCAACTTGGAATTCCAAGTGGCTCTCACGAGTTTTTGCTCGCTTGTTGTGAATCTCACCGCTTGTTGCTTGATACTTGCTTGAATGCATATGCCATGTACTATGACGCGGTGTGAGTTGACAATGTATGGTATGCAAAGGGGGTCCAGGACAACCACATATAGACCTATCATGCATTGATGGTATGAAGACTTTGAAGGATTTGGGAGGACCAGGGCATCCATAGGTGTCCCTCTTGTGAGTGAGTGTGATGAATGTTGGAGGATCCGAACATCCATGAATGCTCCTAACATGCTTGAGATTTATGATGAATGATGGTGGACCATGACAACCAAATCTTGACCACTCATATTTTCTTCTTGACATGTGGGTGATATGGATGAATGTACCCGACGGACTAATCATGCCAAGCGGTGTGATGTGCCAAGACATATGAACTCCTTTCCCAAAGATGACTTCCTTATGTGGGATGGTGGGGTGGTCTTTGAGCTTCCACTCAAAAGGGTCGAAGGGATCTAGGTAGGTGGATATAGGGTGGGTCATTTCCTCAATCCCGAGGTGTTTGTTGTCTAAGGTCAATGCTCTCATGGTGTAACCCGATTCCAGGAAGGGAGGAGTTTGGGTCAACATGGGTGGTATGGGTAGGGTGAGGTGAGTGGTGAATAGGGGGAGAGGGTCACATGGAGATTTAGGCTCCCATAGAAAAGGGTCAAAGGGATCATGGTAAGGGTCACCTAGGTAGGGGTACTCCGTGTTCTTAAGGACCTCAAATGGTGAGTCATCCTCCTCCAAGATAATTGGGCCAAGGTTGCTAATGGGTTGGCCAATCAAAGCACTTGGGATCTCAATGGTTGGGGAGTAGACTATGATAGGTTCTTCCTCCATGGGAAGAAGGAGGATGATCTCACTAGTAACTTGGCCATTAGTATAGATGGAAGTGATGGAGCCAATTGTGGGATATGCTAGGCTAATGGTGTTAGTTTCGGGCGGCCTCATGGCTAGCATATTGGTCAAGTGAATTTGCCCATGTAGGTAGTTCACTAAGTCTCCCAAATCTTCCACACAATAGGAAGTTTGATAAGTGACATGTGGCTGAATGGGAATGATTTGAGATTGATATCCCATAGGTAGGTGGCATGGTTGTGAACTAGGAATGGTGAGACTTTTCTTGAGCCATTGGAGTATGGACTTATCTATGGTGAGGTTGGGTGTCTCTAGAGGATCTAGGCTAGGGGTGTGTGAGTTGTTTGGCCTTTGGATTTCCTCTATGTTGGGAGGTGGATCCGGAGGGGCATCTTTTTCCACTTGGGTGGGTGTGGGGGTTGCAACTTCTATTGCTAATGGAGTAGGGGGATCTATGGTGGGTGGTTTGGTGATAGCTAGCGTATGACACTCCCGGGGTGGTGAATAAGCATGGGCTTGGGTTGGGCTAGGAAGGGGAAGTAGAGGAGGCCTAGGTTGGGGAAAGATTGGTGTAGGAAGTGGGAGGTGGGTTGGGTGAGGGGTTTTGGGTTTTGGGGTGGTGGCCATTATGGGCCTTGGTGGAGGGGTGGACATGGTGTCCACATGGTTTTTAATGGTGAGGGTTGGATGAGTGGTGGTCACCATGGAGGGAATTGGGTCGGTTAGGGGTCTCTTGCCCTTGGGATCATTTGGGGTGGAAGTGGGGGCTAAAGGGGCTTGACTAGTGTAGGTTAGGGAAGGGGGTTTTGGTTGGGGTGTGGGGGACCTCATGGGGTTAGGTGGGGAGGTGGAGGTCTTAGGTACTTGGGTTTTAGTGATAAGGGTTTGGACGGGTGGGGTGGGAGGAGTGGGAGTGCTCCTTGGGTTTTGGTGATCCGAGTGAGAAGGGGACACATATCTAGCCCTTAGTTGATCCTTCATGTCCTCCCATGTGGTGAGGGGAGCTTCCCGTCTAATTATCCTTAAGCCCTCAATTTTACACCAATGAGTTTGAGCCCTTTTGGTTAGTTGCATTTTGGCAACCCATGCTTTTTCATCCTTGGAAATATGATACCAATTGAAGTATTGGTCCATTGTAGCTTCCCAATCTAAATATTTGCTAGGAGAGGTCCCATCAAAGGTGGGAAGTGGGAAAGGGGCCATCCTATCGTCCGTCCTTGGGGCGGGCCTATTTTTTCCAAGTTGGTCGAGTCGGCCCGATATGTTATCAAGCCGCTCATTGGCATAGGTCAAGGCTTTCATGAAGTAGTTGATATGGCCCGGGAAGTTATGGGTGTTAGTGGTAGGCATCTTTTGGTGACTTGGACTTATGGAGTGGGCCGATTGGTAAGGTCGATATGAGGTGGCCATATTAGGGGACAAGAGTGATGCATTTGAAGACTCTAAATGCTTAGACATGCCCTAGGACCAACTTGATAGAGACAAGTTGTGAACTTGCTCTGATACCACTTGATGTGACACCGAACCTTGGACCTATTTTCAAGCATTCAAGTTGAGCAGCGGACTCACACTAGCGAACTCACCCGTTTGGTGCACACTTGTGCCCGTTGGCAACTAAGCGATGTGGGAGAGGGTCCGAGGCGGGACCATGAAGCTCCAATGGTTGGCTAGCTTGTGGAGAACCCCAAATGGGCCTAGGATGCCCAAACCATGGGCGGCCAGCACACCAAGGGTGTGGGTTTAGTGGGTTCACTCTCAACTCGCCCGCGGTGGTCACTCACGGACCTAGCAAGTTGGGCCGAGCTCTCACTCTCCGTCCGACGCAGTACTAGCAATAATACTAAGCTAAGCAAGTGATTAAACCAAGCAAGAGAGGGACTGAGGCTCACCTAGCCGGCGTGAAGACACCGACTCCGGCCGGAGACGAGGGCGAGCCGGGAGGCGAGGGTATACACCCGATCGCCGCGGCGATGTAGCTTGAACCTGAAATTGAAAGAATTACACCACTACACCTCACGCAGGAGGGATGAACTTGGGGTGGGGATTATTCTTATTACATTCAAAACTACCTCCACGCAGGGAGGGGCCTTCAGCCGGCCAAGCGGGGAGGGGAACGAGCGAGATAGAGTCGACTTTCCGAGCTTGCCGATTCTGCCTAGCTTCTGTAATTCTGGACAGAGGGCCGATGTCGATGCTGCCAATAATTCCACCGAACTTGGAATCTCATGAAACTTGCGCCAAAAGCTTGCTACCGGAGAGGGGTGTGGCTTGAATTTTTTTGGACGACGTTCTGATCTGGGGGCTGACTGCTCCAGTGACTGGAAGATGGATGCAGCTCTGGTCTCTGGCCGAGCTCAGTCTGAAACAGCAGGTTGCAGAAGCTGCCACGATCGCTCCTGAGCTCCAAATTTGGCACCGCTAGACTCGTTGGAATCGTGGACGAGTCTACTTTGCAGAAAAACAAACGGAAAAGTCTTCTGATGTTGGAGATGAGCTGGGTGTCCAGAGAAGTGGACGGTGGTCGGTGCAGACTGTGAGGAGGCAGACCGACGTGGGTGTGGTAGAAAATTGGTATCTCTGGTTTTCGGATGCCGAACGGGGTTCCGCCTTCTGTTCCTGGACGCTGACAGGGGGAGGAAGAACTTTGTAGAAGACCTAGAAGACTGGTTCCTTCAAGGTTTGTCGTGGGAGAGTCTTCTCTGCCGCTCTGGCTCCTGGTCTGAGAGGTTCTGCGCAGTCGGGGAAGAACAGCCTTCACGGACGGCCACGAACTCGGAATGGAGTGATTCCGCCTCGCCTGGAAAGCTCTCTGGAAGACCTTTCCAGAGATGTAGGCCTTGCTACTTGAATCTTCAAGTAACGGTCGTGGCTGCTTCTGCAACTCGTTGTAGTTCTGCTGCCTGAAACAGAGATAGAATGAGGAGATGTGCAAGGGGAGAGCAAGGGAGAGGGGGGGTGAACTTGGTTTGACCAAGGGGAGGTGGGGGACGAATTTGGGAGCTTGGGGGTGGGGGAGATGGAGGGGCACAGCCCTAGGGAGAGGGAAATTCGAATTTGGGCTTTGGGAGGGGTTAATTCAGCCTTGGGAAGGTGGTGGGGTGCTTTGGAAAGTGGAAAGGTGCCTAGGAGAAGGGGTTTCCACCTAGGGGTTGGAGGGGGAGTTGAATGAGTGCATGGGGAAGGGGAAGGGGCCTTAATGAGGGGTGAATGGGGAGGAGAGAGAGTGAATTTCGAAATTGGGGTGGGGAGGAGAGAGAGAGAGGGGGTACAACCCACTTAGAGAGAGTGATAGTAAGAGAGAGAGAGAGAGAGGGAGATATTGAGAGGGAGATGGCAAATGCTTTTCAATATTCATCAAAAGTTCTTACAAATGAGAGAGGGGTGGGGTATTTATAGACTCCATAATTTTCCTAAGACCAAACTGACCCTGACAAACTAACTAAAGACCACACAGTCCAAGGGAGGGGCGCCCCTGGGCCTAGCCCAATGGATTGGGCCCATTAACCTATCTAACCAACATAATGACTCAATACTTAGGAAAATGACTCAACTACCTAGGTACATGACTCAAAATAAAGGGAAAATTACATGATAATGACTCAAAGAAAATGTGAAGATTACATGACTAGTCTCAAAAATACATGACAAATATAATGGTGCTTGCCGTCGAACAATCCGAGTCTGGAAAAAGAGTGGAGGGGCAAGGGATGCCCTCATCAGATGAGCCTCATAGGGAAGATCCTCACCCAAGGATCAATGAGCCAAGAGCCCCTCCACCACATGGTGAGTTCCATAGGAATGGTTTTCCCCAAAGGAATCAAGGCCCAAGAGTCCACCCTCCACATGTAGAGCCTCATAGGGATGAGTTCCACCCAAGGAACAACGGCCCAAGAGCCCATCACCCACATGCTGAATTTTATAGGGAGGATATGGACCATGACCATTATTATGACTATGAGAGGCCTCGCCCCCATCAAAACCATGACCGGCGTCCACGGGATGATCCGGATGACCCCCTTTTAAGGATGATCAAGGTAGAGGCCCCAAATTTTGATGGTTCACATGAACCTAGTGTTTACCTAGAATGGGAGACCGCCATGGACCAATACTTTGAATGGTACCCCATGTCTGACCAAAGGAGAGTTAGATTGGCTAAGATGCATCTCACTAAGTTGGCCAAAACTTATTGGCTAAACCAAGAGGGTCTAAGACGGGTTAGGCAGGAAGAGCCTATTGACACTTGGGCGGCTATGAAAAACCAACTTAGGAACAAATACCTCCCCCGAACCTACCACCAATTGCTCCTAGATGAATGGCAAAGCCTCACCCAAGAAGGGAAGACCGTGGTAGAGTACATTGAAAAATTTGACTACTATCTTTGAAAGTGTGGAGTCCATGAGGATCCGGATGTCACCTTATCCCGCTTTAGGAATGGGCTTCAAAGCCACATCAAGAGGGAACTATTCATGAGAGACGTTGACAACCTTGAGCTAGCTTACCAAGTAGCTAGAGATGTAGAAAGGTTTTCTAGGAGTTCCCGATTTATCACTCCCCGACCAACCGATCCCAAAAACTTGGGACCACGTCCCATTCCACCCACTCCCATGAGAGCTCCTAGCCCAAGTGGGAATGCCCCTTTAAGGTCCTACAATCCTCCCCCACCCATCACTCCAAACAAGCCCGCTCCTAGTCATCCTCTCCCACGGAAGGATGACAACCCCAAAGGACCAAGTGTAGGAGCCACCCCGGGAAGAGGGCGCCAACAATGCTATAGATGTCAAGGGTTTGGTCATTTTGCGGGACAATGTCCATCTAAGGGGTTATCTAGTTTGCTTATTGAGGAAGAAGTTCAACCCCAAAAGGAACAAGAAAATGACGTTGAGGAACATGAAGCCTCACTAGATTGGGAAGAGGAGTATGAAGCCCAATATCTAGAGTCGGGTCTAGATCACTCCACTCCTTCAAACAACTCCCATCTAGGAGTCATTAGGTGCATCCTCACCCAACCTCAAGAAGAGGATTGGCGTCGGACCTCAATCTTCCACACCTTTATCAAGATAAGAACCATGTGAGGAAAGTGATCTTGGATAGTGGTAGTTGTGTTAATGCCGTGTCACCCGACACCGTCAAGCTCCTTGGGCTTACTCTCACTCCCCACCCAAGTCCATACCGGGTCTCATGGATCAACAACAACTCCATCCCGGTCAACACCCAATGCCTAGTGCCTCTCACTTTCTCTTCCTACCATGGCCAAATATGGTGTGACGTCATACCCATGGAAGTGGGTAGCATCCTTTTAGGAAGACCTTGGCTCTATGATGTGGATGCCACCATTTTAGGGAGAAGCAACATATGCACCTTTGAGCATGAGGGTAAGACTATCCGTCTTAACCCCTCCCCACCTCGACCCATGCCCAAGAAGGACCCTCTCCCTCAAGGATCACACCCCACCACTCCACAAGTCTCGGGGAACTCCACCCCTCCAACCCAAGCCCTTATCCAAACCCCAAAACAAAGTAGAACCACGGGGTTGATCAAAGGTCTTCATCTCATCACTAGGAAAGAGCTTGAAGAGGAAATTGCTCAAGGGGTGCCATTGTGTGCGGTAGTCATCTGCTTAGGGGAACCTACCCCTTCTAACCCCCATCCCATAGAGATCCAACAACTTTTGGAAGAATTCCATGATGTGTTCCCGGAAGAGCTCCCGGACCAACTCCCTCCCATGCGTGATGTGCAACACGCAATCGATCTAGTACCGGGAGCCACCCTTCCAAACCTTCCTCATTATCGCCTCAATCCCACGGAACATGCCGAACTTAGGAGGCAAATAGAGGAACTCATTAGGAAGGGCTTCATCCGCATTAGTAAGAGTCCATGTGCCGTCCCGGCCCTCCTTACCCCCAAGAAAGATGGATCATGGCGGATGTGTGTGGATAGCCGGGCCATTAACAAGATTACCGTCAAGTATAGGTTCCCCATCCCTAGGCTTGATGACATGTTGGATATGCTAGCCGGAGCCACCATCTTCTCTAAGATAGATCTCAAGAGTGGCTACCACCAAGTTAGGGTAAGGCCCGGGGATGAGTGGAAAACGGCCTTCAAGACCAAGGATGGTCTCTTTGAGTGGTTAGTCATGCCATTTGGACTTTCCAATGCCCCAAGTACTTTCATGCGTCTTATGACGGAGGTACTTAGGCCTTTCATTGGGAATTTTCTAGTGGTATACTTTGATGATATTCTCATCTATAGCCAAACCCATGAGGCCCATCTTGACCACCTTAGGAAAGTTTGCACTGTCCTCTGGCAAGAAAGCCTATTTGCCAACCTAGGAAAGTGTCATTTCATGACCACTTCCATCACCTTCCTAGGATTTGTGGTGTCAACTAAAGGAGTCTCCATGGACCCCGACAAGGTCCAAGCTATTCTTGATTGGCCGGAGCCCCACACCCTTCATGAGGTTAGGAGTTTCCATGGGTTGGCCACAGTCTATAGGAGATTCATTCGAGGGTTTAGCACTATCACCGGCCCAATAACTGATTGTCTCAAGAAGGAAACCTTTGTTTGGACCAAAGCCACCTCTAAAGCCTTCCTTTAGCTTAAGGAAAAGTTGACCCAAGCCCCGGTCCTATGTCTTCCCGATTTCTCCAAAGTTTTTGAGGTCACTTGTGATGCATCCGGGACAGGGATAGGAGGGATTCTTAGTCAAGAGGGACACCCGGTCGCCTACTTTAGTGAGAAGCTATGTGATGCTAGGACTAGATACTCCACCTATGACAAGGAGTTCTATGCCGTGGTCCAATCCCTCCGACACTGGAGACATTACTTGCTTCCCAAAGAGTTTGTCATCTTTTCCGACCATGAGGCCCTCAAATACCTCAATTCCCAACAAAAGTTGAATGCCCGACATGCCCGATGGGTTGAGTTCATCCAATCCTACACCTTTGTCATCAAACACAAGGCCGGGAGTGAGAATAAGGCCGCGGATGCCCTTAGTAGGAAGATGTTCTTGTTATCCACTATCCAAGTGGAAGTGATTGGTTTTGATAAGGTCAAGGACGAGTACCCTGGTTGCCCCGACTTTGGGCAAATCTATGCCAACTTGACCACTCATTCTAGCAAGGAGCATGAGGGATTTATTTTAGAGGATGGGTTCCTCTTCAAGGGGCCAAGGCTTTGCATTTCCCGGACCTCTCTTCGAGATTTCTTGGTTTGGGAATTACATGCCGGAGGGTTAGCCGGTCATTTTGGGGTCCACAAAACCATTGCCTTAGTTGAGGGTCAATTTTATTGGCCGAGTCTCAAGAGAGATGTAGGCAAAATAGTGGGTCAATGTCGCACGTGTGCTTCGGCCAAGCAGGTGAAGCAAAACACCGGCCTATACACCCCACTTCCCATTCCCGACCGACCATGGCAAGATTTGAGCATGGACTTTGTGCTAGGCTTACCCAAGACCTCTAGGAAGCATGACTCCATCTATGTGGTGGTTGATAGATTTTCCAAAATGGCCCACTTCATCCCATGCTCCAAAACATCCGATGCCTCCCATGTAGCCCGATTATTCTTTGATGAGGTAGTCCGCCTCCATGGGCTGCCCAAGACCATAGTCTCCGATAGGGATGTCAAATTCACTAGCTATTTTTGGAAGACTCTTTGGCACATGATGGGTACCCTCCTCAAATTCTCCACTGCCTACCACCCCCAAACGGATGGCCAAACTGAAGTGGTCAACCGGAGTCTAGGGAACCTCCTTAGGAGTCTTGTTGAGGATCGGCCAGGAAATTGGGATCTCATCTTACCACAGGCTGAGTTTGCATACAACAATTCCATCAATAAGTCAATAGGGATGAGTCCATTTGAAGCCGTGCATGGGTACAAACCAAGAAAGCCATCCGACCTCATTCCCCTTCCCCAGCATGCTAGAGTGTCCATTTCTGCCGAGTCTTTTGCACAACATATTAGGCAATTGCATGAGGAAATTCGCAAGCACATTAGCATGAAAAATGAGGCTTATAAAAAGTTGGCTGACTCTCACCGGCGTCACTTAGAGTTCCAAGTGGGTGACTTTGTGATGGTAAGGACGGAGAGGCTCTCCCCAGGAGCCAACTCCAAGTTGAGGCCACGTGGGACTGGGCCCTTCCAGGTCTTGAGGCGCATTGGTGCAAATGCTTATGAGTTAGATCTCCCTGAGGATTATGGGGTAAGTCCTACATTCAATGTCACCGACTTAGTGCCATACAAGGGCCCCACGGTGGGACCTAGTGAGGAGATTGAGCCTACTTCTTCCTTTGAGAGAGTACCCACCCGTGAGGAGAGTCCACTAGCCAAAAGAGCTCAGCGCGATCGCATTGAACGAATATTGGATGAGCAGGTCACTACCACCCGGAGCAAAGTATATGAGCGCTATCTCGTCAGGTGGAAGGATCGGCCTCCGTCGGAAGACTCATGGGTGAGTCGGGAGGACCTCCAGCGATTGGATCCGGACCTCCTCGAGCGGTACCTTAGCTGGATGGATCCTTACTCGACGGAGTCGAGCTCTTCGCGGCCCAGGGGATTTGATGGAGGCATCACCCACGATTCCCTTTGGCTCGGGTCCACTTCTTCACATTCAGGAGGTGGTTGAGTTTGGGCCTCACTCTATTAAGGCCCCTTATCCATTTTGTAGTTTTCCTTTGTGTCATTTTGATGTATTTTCATTTTATTGGAGTCATTTCCCTAGGTCTAGCACTTAGTTTCCTATGTTTTTGTATCATCATGCTGTCTAATGAGGCTATTGGGCCCAATTCGTTGGGCTAGGCCCATTGGCGCCCCCACCCCACCCCCTTGGTTATTTGTAATTGCTTATTTTGTCAGGGACTTATTGTAAAGAGTGGGTTGCCTATAAATCGGACCCCACTCCCCCTCATTTGAAGTCAATGAATGAATGAGTTAAAATTGCCATTTGAGTTCAAATTGGAGTGATTCCTCTAGTTTTTGGATGAGAGACCCTAGGGGAGAGATTCCCCACCTATTCCCCTCTTAATCTCTCTATTTCACCCCTCTTTCTCTCTCCTCCAACCCCATTTTTTAAATTTTCTTCTCTCTCCTCCCCTCCCCAACCACCTCCACTAGCTACCCACCTCATTCAATACCCCTCCACTTCCCCAAGTTGCCATTACTCCACTCCCATTGTCCCAAGGAGGCATCTCCCAATTTCCAACACAATCCCACCCATTCCCACACAATCTCCCCTAGTTCCCACACAATCCCCCACTCCCAAGACCATTTCAAATTTGAAATCCATCTCCCTCCACTTCTTTTGGCCACCCCCCCTCTCTCCCCCATAGCTAGGTCCGCCCCCCCTCCTCTATTCTCCACTCCACCTCTCACAGCATCTCCTCACCCTACCCTAACTGCAACATGCGACCCCAGCCCTCTTCCTCCTCACTCCCCATCACCATTAGCCCCCTCCATCACCCCACAAGAACCCCCCTTTACCATTAGGCCGCCCTACATCAACCCTCCACCAAAAGAAGCCCCTCTCCCTCTCCTTTCAATTTCAGGTTGTTGCAGTGCAGGGCTGCAGATCAGTACCGAGTTGCAGCATCGTCCACGTCTTCATCTTGGAGTTTCTGGGGGCGTGGCCTACATCACTAGAAAGGCCCCTCTGTCTTCTTCGCAGTTGAGGTGGAACCAACTCGTTCTGAGGTCGGGGCCAGCCGTAGGAGCCGTTCTCCCACGATTGCGCAGAGAGGTCTTCATCCTGGACCAGAACCGGAAAGATCATTGTGCCACAACGTACCCCAGCGGATTCAGGCTGAAGCCCCTTCATCAAAGTTCTCCACCTGCCAGTCCTCTTCCAAGATAAAGAAACAAAACCTCGTTCGACCACCGGAGGAAGGAGTTACAAATTTTCTCCCCCGAGCTCTCCAGTCCTGTCTTCTGCAGGCTGCTCCAACCAGTGCCCACTCTTCAGGGTACACCGACTGCTCTCGACCTCTGATTGCAGCCCCGTCACCTCCTGCTGAAAGCTACTTTGACCACGAAGACGTCGCCGCCAGTTTTGTGCTGTTCGGAGCTCAGGAGTGCGAACGGTGATCTCTGCAACCTGCTGTTCCAGTCCAGGCAGAGCCTGCGGCCAGACAGAGAGGTCTCCTCCCAGCTGCTGGTGCTGTTACCTCCGACCCACTGAGCATCCCCAAAATTTCTGGATCAACCTCTTCAAGTCAGGAAGCTTTAGGAGGTGGTCTCGCTCAATTTGGAGTCCGGACGAGTCCGTGGCGACCACAACATCATCACCCTGTCCTGCAGGCCAGAACAAGGCTCATATCGCGCCGGACGCCACTTAGTGATTGAGAGCTTTTCTCCCCTCCCCGCTTGGCCGACTGAAGGCCCCACCCTGCGTGGTGGTAGTTTTGGTTGTAACACTTTAACCCCCACCCCAAGATCCCCCTCCTGCGTGAGGTGTAGTCTTGTACTTCTTTGGGCAGGTCAAGCGACACCGCCGCGGCGTGTGGGGAGCCACCGCCTCCCCGCTCGCCCTCGTCTCCGACCGGGACCGGTTTCCTCAAACCGGTCAAGTAAGTGTCTCATCCTAGCACATTAGTGTTGCTCTTTCAATATTTACTTCATGCGCCACTGAATTTGTGAGGGAGCGCCCGATCCTCAAGTCCATGACTTAGAGTGGTCGCCGTGGGGTAGTGTGAACCGGTACCTTTGCGCACTTTGTCGGCCCCAATTGAATTGGGCATCCAACCCTTGGGAGTCAAACCTTGGCCTTGCTGGCCCTCTACCAGCAAGGGCCCATTCCCATACTTCACACTTGGCATCGCCAAGTCACTCCGGGTATAGAGTGCGACGGGAGAGCGGTGGCCCATTAAGGCCCATTTGAATGCTATTTGTGATTGCTTGCCTAAGTCCGAGGTTTTGTCACGTCAGATGTTGCCCAATTTTCTTCAGGATTTCCGCACAGATTTCATTTCAGGGATGTCGAGGTGTGTCTGTGTGCATTGACATTTCTGATCTGCATGTCTCAGAGCCCCTTGTCTTCAATTGGCGAACCAAGGAATCACCTACCTGTGTCGGAGTATGAACCTCGCACAACATACCAAACAAAAGAATAAAGAGGGTTTAATTGTAACTCTAATAAATGCTCAAATTCTTAAAAAGCCCTTGAAATCTAGTCAACCACTTAAGCACATTTCATTGCACAAAGACGTGAAAAAACCCCTTAAGACCCTCCATTGCTGCCCTTTAAAACTCCTGTGAAACCCAAATCAGTAAGGGCATGTGTGAATCGGTGGCGACGCAACCGACTCCCTTTCGCCTGTTGCGAGTCAGTGGCAACACCACCGACTCATGCCTTTTTTTTACCACCCATCCACCCTGCACCGACTTCCCATCACGCATTCCACTGACCTTCAACGCCTTCGCCCTCCTCCTCTCAGTTGCACCGACCCTCATCGCCCATTGCACCGGTGCACTTCGCCCCCCTCTCGCTTGCACTGACCTCCATTCCCACTTGCACCGACGTATCCCATCACCCCTTCACTGCTGGACCGACGCACAGGATCACCGACTCATCCTCCAAGGCCGACGCGCCCGCATGCCCCCATACCATTGCGTCAGTGCATCCTTTCCCTTTCCACTATTGCCTCGACGCCACTACGTTTCCTTTCATGTGATTCACCCACTTAATACCCACTTGCATCGACCCTTGCTACACAACCCGCCAATATAAAATGCACACATCCATTAATGCTTAACTCGTATACACACAAAACAACCCACGTCTAAGCACGTTGCCACCCATTCACATATCAAACAAAAGTAAACAAAATAATGAGACAAATAAGATACACTCAGATGAAACACCGCACACTAAAAACAGGCGGTCCTGGGAGGACCGCAGTAGTCCAGGGAACAGTAACGAACAAACGAACAAGACTAAGACCGGAGCAACGACATAAATCACAAAAATGCATACCTGAGTGGGGAGGCGGTCTGATGAATGACCATAACCTGCATAAAACGTCCCTAACAGGACCGCAAAAGCCAGAAGACAGGAAAAACAACAGACGACAACTCAATAGTGGTGGATGTACCTGGGACTGAACAAGGCGGTCTATCGACCGACCGCTGGAAGTAGTGAGCGGTTCACAGAGGACCGCAACCAACCCAGAGAGCAGAAAATGATAGAAAAATGAAAAGAAAAACCTGAGGGGACTTAAGAATGACTGAAACAAGCACAGAGAAGCAGGTCAACAACGTTAAAACACGACGGGCATAAGGGGTCCTACCGTGATCGCCAAAAAAAGCAAGGGTGTTGATTTTTTTTTTCTAAGTGTGTGTGATGAGTGTGAATGAATATAAAATAACTGAAGAAATGCAACGATACTAACACCGACACTACCAGATCGTGATCGCCACCAACGTAAATAGTGCAAAGAGGGATGCACTACGTACCTTGGTAAAGGGAGCGGATGAAGACACTCGCCAACCGAAGTAGCAGTGGTACAGGAAGAAGATGGTCTAATGACTGCCGCTAGATGAGAATGACAATCGGATGATAGACAGCTACTACCCCTGAAATGGAACACGGGAGCAAGTACCAGGCAGAGGAAGGAGACGGTCGTCGATCAGCCACAAACAGAAGGAAGACGGTCCGGGGAGGGCCGCTACTTCTGTTAAACGGTCGGAGGTATACCGCAAAGATCTTCCACAACCCAAACCTGGGAACTTAATCCTCCACCCCTTCCGGCCGGCCAAGAGGGATGGGCCTCGTGTACAAATGACTGTTGACATGCAAAACAACACAAATGACAAGAAAAGATGACCCAAATTAGTTCGAGTATGTGCAATATCTATAAACGAGAACAATGGGTGAAACACATAATTAGAAGGGTGGATACCTGGGAGATTGTAGCTTTTAACCCCTCTGGGGCGAGGAAAACAATAGGAGGATATATGAATGGAAGAATGACAGTGAAAAATGTGCAGAAAAATGAGGAGAAATGGAGATGGAATGAGCAAAAGATGGCTAAAGACAACTAAACAATGACACAAAATGACCAATGTAATCAACTACTCCCTAGACCGAAGGCTTAAGGGACGTGGAAAGCCTTTCTCCCTGGCTGAATCTCGCTCTAGGATGCGACATCACTTCGACGCGAGCTCCGAAATCTCTCCCCCCCCCCCACGCGACCATGAGCCAAGGGTGCTATCTATAGGCCCTTGAAACCCTAGCTCGAGTTGGAGGCCTTTTGGCGGGAATTAGACTTCGATTATTTAGATTAAAATGAAGATAATACTCCCAGCCGTCAGCAGGATCAAACGGCGCTTCATTTGCATCAAAATCCGTGGAGAAAACCATGGATGAAGCAACGAGTTTGACCACGGATAGAGAGAGAAATCACCCGTCGACACAGGAATCCCGGCTTATAGAAACGGTCCATCGATAGACCGCCAGAGATACTTAGCGGTCTATCGATCGACCGCTATCCACCTGGTCATTTGGAAAAATAAAAAAGGAGATAAATATGCTCATTTATATAAAGACCAAGTCAAAAATGACGATTCCTGCCAAACAGAAACGGCCCTTGACAGACCGCCGGTGATCTCAGCGGTCTATCACGCGACCGCTACTCACCTGGTCATTTGAAAATAAAATAAAAGAGATAAATATGCTCATTTATCCAATGACCTAGTTAAATAAAGCTCATTAAGCCCAAATTCAAGAAATTATGTGAGCAAGCCCAGCCAGGAAGAAAATACACATAAAATAGGCCCAAAACCATCTAAAAATAGCCCAATGAGTGATGGACAACTTGGGACATCATAAATAAAAGTAAGAAAATGACCCAACTCAACGATAAAAAATAGGTGTCAAAAATAAGCACACGATCCTTTATCGCATCGACCTCATAATGCAATCGCTGGCTCACAATTTGGTGAGGACACCAGAGCGAGAGTACGGCTTGACTCAGCGAGCCGCCGGTACTGGACACGCAGCACGACTCGGTCGACATTGACCTCTTTGTGGCTAGGGGACAGTCTGGAGTCTCCACCGGATCCTTGATACTTTAGTACATATTTTTATACGTATTTGTATTTTATCCTTATTTGGTCGTATTTGGTGTGTATTTGGCATGTATTTAGGTTGTATTTTGGTTTGTATTATTTTAGGTTTTAATATTGGGTCAATGGGAGAATAATTGACCATGTATTTATATTTTTGATTTATTTTGGTCCAAGGGGGAATTAATATGGTCCAAGGGGATTAAAATACACCAAGCCTATTTTGTTGACTTGGAGAGAGGGGCGCCCCCTCTTTTGTCCCCTTGCGGGATTATTTTAATCCACCTTGTCCCCCATTTCCCCATTATACCCCATTGACCAAGGGTATCCTAGGTCATATGGCTAGGTCTAGGGTTTAGTATTTAATGTCTCTTGTTGCATTTTTATCAATTTAAATGAAGAAAATTATTGGAATTTATGCCATGGGCGCACCCCCCTCTCTCCGTTCTTGCTAGTTCTTCTTCTTCCTCCGCCATATTTCTTCAGATCTAGAGTAGAAACCCTAAGATTTTTGAGAGATCTTCCTCCCTTTGTCTTCCCCTTGCTACTGCCAACGATCACCGTCGTCGCCGTTCGTGCCGCCATCAAGGCACCACAACCCGGCTTCCACCGTGCTATCCTGAATTTCAGGATTGCTGCACAGTAGCTCAGTAAAAACGCTAGTACGGAAGATCCAACCATCTGATCGTGATGACGTTTTGAGGGTAGGTTCTTCCCATTGTCCACCATTCCCAGTTTAATTTTAATGCAGATCAGATCTCGTTTAGGTCCCTTCCTGGCCATTTTTCCCCCTCATAGTCTGCCTGTGAGTAGATTTACGGGATAGCCCCTAGTAGTTGATTTTTCCCACCCCCCAAACGTTGTCATAAAAATACAAAACAATTATGTGCGTGATCACCACCCTCCCCCCTCTCTCCACAAAAATCCCCAAGTCCTAGATTTTCCATTTGATTTTTGGTCAAACCCCATAAACAGGAAGATCCCGTTCTTCCCTGTTGGTTCTGTGTTCCAGGATAGAGAACTTAGTCAGTTTTTAGTAGTTTTCATTTCTAATACATCCGTTGGATGGATATGAAATTTCAATATGTTGAAGATCTCTGAGTCCTCTTTCCAACGGTGCTAATCTCGCCCCGATCCGACTTCAGATCTGGTCGTGCTGGCCATTTTCGTGGAGGCCCGCAACAAGGGGTCACCGGATAATCCCAGAACAAATACTTCGGGACAGCTTCAGCAACAGCCACTCTTGATGGTCGACCAGGGACCCTCCGCCACCGCCCCGATGCACCACCGCCTTCAGAAGATCCCAGGAGGCCGACATCCCTTTGGACATCCGTGTTCGCTGTCCTGTCGGCCAGCAAATCACAGAATCGGAGCCGCTGCCCGCCGCCGCCCGGAACCCGCCGCCTTACTGCCCGTCAACCCAATTCGGTGCTCCTGGCATTTTTGTGTAGCCCTTTACCTCCCTGCGTGGAGTGGGCAAGAAAATCACTGCTGTAATTAACTTTATTTATTGTACCGTGAGTCACGGAGCTTGGCCGGGATGTCTTCCCCATGCCCCGAGCGTGGAGGTACATTCGCCACCCTCTTTGTCGTATTTACATGTTTAGTATGCATTCTTGATGCCACTGATGTGAGTAGGTTATCTCCCTAGCTAGTTCATACGTAATCACCGCTGTAAGTTGTGAGTGCGAGACCCGTCTCGTGACTCATTCCGAGCACGAGAGTGAGCCGACCACCCGAGACTCAAAGCCGATTACTCAACCGTGCAGATCGTCATGTTTCCCTAGTCGGGGATGACTGTGAGTTAGCGCTTCTTGTTTGGGGCATGTTCGCCTCTTCTGGAGCTCTTTAGGTGCTGCGTTGTAGTGTTGTTGCTAGTCGCGTCGTCTCTTTAGTCGCGTCATCCTATAGAGTCCAAGGTCACAACAAGTTTGAGTCAAGTCCCGTTGTCGTCCAGCATCAAATTGGTATCAGAGCCAGTTTAAGCCTATGGTAGTCGGTCTAAGGTGCTCCATTTCATCTGGTATATCCAAAGGTGTTCCCGGAATGATAGGCTACGCCTATTGGGAAAGGGGCACACTTGCGTGAGTGCGGTCTTCGGATCAAACCTCCACCTCGTACCAGATATTGGAGTCTAGGTCATCTTTCATTTTGCATTGGTCCTTCCATATAAGTCGTAGTGAGTCACCCCTTAGTTCCCATTAGGTCCCATTGCATGCCCACCCACGGAGGTGCCCAGTACCATCACCCTGACACTATGGGTGAACCCCAAGGTGCCAACCCGGGAGGCCGATCACTGGAGGACTTGGTGGCTCTACTCATGGAGCGCATGGAAAGGTCTGACCAAACTCTTAGGGAGCATACCAAGCGTATAGAGATCCGTTTCAAGGCCATGGAGGATCGCGCTCAGGCTTCCGACTGATCTATCTAAGGTCTGGTTGGAAGGATAGAGAGTGTGGAGGGAGTCCCCCGCCGGGAGCTCCTCAGAGTTGTCCCGGCCCCTCAGGTGCCTGCTGCCCAGCCCGCCCCACTCAGGGCTGAGGAGCGACAGCCGCGTGCCCCCGATGTTGAGGACTACGAGTCTTAGAACGATTATGAGGGAAATGGCCGACGCCGTTGTGGTCACCGACCACAGAGGGATGATGAGGACGAGCGGGTCGTCAGGACGATGCGAGCAGACCCTCCCACGTTTGACGGGTCCTTAGACCCAAAGGTCTAACTTGATTGGGAGGCTGTCATGGACCGGTCTTTTGAGTGGTTTGAGATAACGGACCACCGGAAGGTCAAGTTCACCAAAATGAAGCTGCTAGGG
Source organism: Amorphophallus konjac (assembly GCA_022559845.1). NCBI lineage: Eukaryota > Viridiplantae > Streptophyta > Magnoliopsida > Alismatales > Araceae > Amorphophallus > Amorphophallus konjac. The sequence goes on along the minus strand of CM040119.1, from coordinate 168,643,025 downwards.
AAGGCGCAGACTTATTGGAGGAACATGGAGAACCTGCTGTTTCACCGTCAGTAGCCCCAGGGCGAGACATGGGATGAGATGAAGGATAAACTCAGGAAGAAGTACCTTCCTACTACATACCGCCAGCATCTCATAGACAAATGGTAGAGTCTCACCCAATGAGATCGGTCAGTCTCCGATTACATTGTCGAGTTCGATGAGTACTTTCTGCAATGTGATGCCACGGAGGAAAGCTCCCTGACTGTTTCCCATTTTCGGCATGGTCTGCAGCCACACCTACAGTATGAGCTTTTTCGCCACAAAGTGGCAAAGTTGGAAGACGCGTACCAGGTTTCCCTCGAGGTGGAACAATTTGAGGTGAAGTTTGCTCCTACCCCGTGCCAGGGGGTCACATATCTGCGTGTGTCTGATCCTAGGACCACGCCTGGTTCCTACACTCGGTAGCCTGTGGCCCGCCCCCTGGAACCCCCTCGCTAGGACCTCGCTACTCCTAGGCACCCTCTCCCTCTGAGGGATCCTCCCTTTCGCCAGCAGGCACCCATCCCTGCCCCTAGACCTCCCCACCCCACCGTGCCGACTCGACCCCTACTTCCTACACCCCCAGTCCATCTTGTGGACAAGGGCAAGGAGCCGATAGCTAGTGGAACATCCCAGGGCTTCGGGACACAGGGAACTTGCTATAGGCGTGGTGGGTGAAGAGGGGCGATCTCGCGCTACTCCTGAGCGGGGAAGAGGATGACCACGTACACTTGGAGTATGAACTGCAAGGGGGGAAGCACGTTAGAGGTGCCCAAGGATGGATCCCCGGGGAAGACCCTCTGATGCTTAAATCAGCAAGAGCAGTAGAGCACTGGTGCTAAGGAAGGAATTAGGAGGACGATGGGGGCGCGAGATCCCTCTCCACTGAAAGGTGAAGTGGTTCCTGCTCAGAATTTTTGGCTTACCTTCTCATATGAGGGTTCTTCCAGTTTAAATAGTGGCTCGTTGAGTGAATGATCCCTGTAAGCTGAGGAGTCTCGGAGGGAGGTTACGTTCTCCTTGCGGGCTCTTGATCTCTCTTATCCCCTTGAGCTCCCAGCTTTTAAGGGACACGTAACCGCCGTACAGATAAGCTTCCATCAGTCGGCCCGAGCATGAGGCACTACCCCGGGTGATGCTTCCCGAGCGATGAGTGCAAGGATTGGGCAGAGAATACTGGGCTCCGAAGGAGCTTTCCCGATCGAACTAATACTCGGACTTCCCAACCCGAAGGCCGCCTAGGAAGTGCTTGATCTGAGTAAGTTATTCGGCTTACAATAAGGGGGCCCTGGGGCTACCACTTCAGAAAGCTGGGCCTCGTTGGGTCAAATTAGACCTCGTTTGGCCTCTCCATTCGGGCGGTTAGATTTCTCCTCTCCACTTGTCCCCCTCCTACTCCTGAGCCAAAATTAGGCTCGGATGAGTGGCATTTGGGCTGGACTTTTCGTGGCTCTAGTTGGGGGGAGATCTCTCTCTGCAGGGACCACATGATGCGACTTGTCCTGAAAATATGCCCGTCATGATAATAATTCTGAGAATTTTTTCAAGAAGACCCCTCTACGGAAGATCGGAACGCCGTGCCGCTTCCAGTTAGGAGTTATAAGCATTGCGCATTGTTTACGTCCCTTTATCTCTGGGGTTTAGGGTTTTGCCTTCTATTGCATTTATATTTGAGGGGGGCTCATGCGCCGTGAGTGCAATTCGGAAGAGTGGAGAATCGCAGCGGCTTTCGCGGAGCTAGAAGAGATTACCGCGACGGCGATCCGTCAACTTCCTTCTCCTCCGGAGTCCTCTAGTCCAGAGCTTTCACCTTCTTCTTCCAGTTCTTCAGTCTGTTTCATGGCGGACGAAAATCCTAAGGCCGAGGGGTGGGGGGCAGAATAGGCCCCAAGGTCTTTTTTGGTGCCGTCGGAGCCTCTCCGCAGTGAACTGGGCGAGGCTGATGTGAAGCGACTGGAGAACCAGTATGGGCTGCCTTGGCGGTTTCAGTTCTTCGCACCTGAACCTCATGAGTCTAGCATAGCCACTCGTTCCGGCCTCTTCTGTTTCTTCCTCTTGGCTTGGAAGTGCTGCTTTTGCCTGCCCCTCCATTTCTTTGTCGTCGATTTGCTTCGGTTCTACCGGCTGGCTCCTGTCCAGCTGGTCTCCAAGTCTTATACCCTTATCTTCTCCTTCATTTTCCTCTGTGGCCAGAGTGGGGTGAGCACCTCGCTGGACCTCTTCCATTATTTTTTCGAGCTGAAGGAAAACCTTTTTGCTGGGAAGGGCTTCTTTTTCATCCAGGCGAAGCGAAAAAGGAGTTGCGTGCCCCTTTTCGTGAAGGACACTTCTCACAAGGGGTGGAAGACCCAATATTTCTGGGTGGGTGCATCCGCGGTGGGTGTGGTCTAGGATTTCTCGACGGTGCCCAGTTTTCACCCGAACATTCCTCCGAAGCAAACAGAAGTCTCTCCAAAGGTGAAGAGCGATGCTGCAATCCTTCTACAGAATCGCCGGCCGACTGTTGAGTTGTTGACCCTGTCCAACATCGAGGAGTACCTTTCTCGAGCACTTCTGTCGACAGGTAAGGGTCTCAGGGGCTTGTTCCCTTCTTATCAGGTGAGTGCCTTCCTTCTCATAATTCGGTCTCCTTCGTTCAGACTTGAGGCGAGCGGCTGAGGATGAGGCACCGCCGACCGAGCTGGAGGTCATTGACGTAGATGATACACCGGTGTGGACGTCAAAAAAGAAGAGAAGAAAAGGAACGTTCCTGTGGCACAGCCGTCTCGACACCCCGAGAGCAAGTCGAAGACGGAAAGGCCGAACAAGCCCCATACCTCCTCCAAGCAGAACAAATATATATATTCAGCGCTCCGCCACCCAACGAGAAGCCCCTCGGGCAGAAGAGATGGCCCCGGCTCTCCAGTCAGCATTGCCAAAGGTTGAATCAGAAGAGACTCGAGAATGCAAACACATGTTCAGCACGAGCTGGAAATCACTCAAAGTCTTGAATCGGGACTCGGAGGCTCTGAACAAAAACCATGGGGGCTTGACGCCACAACCAAAGCAACACGGGAGGGTAGGCATCCATCCGAATCACCGCTAAGCCGAGAAGAAATCTAATGGGTCTTAAACTGGCACGCCCCCCATGGGCCACTTAAATCGGCGCGCCCCTCCTCCTGGTGCTAATCCAGCGCGCTCACCCCCCGCGCCGTTTTCACCAAGGGTGCCATCCCATCTTTAGTCCGATCCCCTATTTTCGGGTGCGAACAAAGAGAACTTACCTGAAATGGCCGAACATCCTGCGCCCGACCAGTGTGCAACCACCTGAACCACTCAATCTCCCTAGAATGGCAATCTTCAAGCTCCGCACCGGCCGTCGCGTCTCAACCGGTCACCGTCGGCCAATCCCTGAAGAGCACCGTCTCTACTCTACCGCCCTACACCTTTGCAGGCCACTCGATTGCCTTCGGTTGGGGAGAAAGAGAAGGCACCTATCGCTGGCTTCAGAGGCTTCTCCTCCCAGCTCCACTGATATATATGCAACGAACACTCTCGTCTGGGGAGGACGGGGCTCTCTCTGAAAGGGATTCAACCAAGGGAAGAGAGGAGAGAGTCAGAAGAGAAAAAGGTGAGCAAAGAAGAGAAGAGAGCTGAGAGAGGGAGTCTGGTTCAGCTGGGAGTTCCCTCAGAAGAAAAGAAGAAGCCTCGTTCCTGCGCCTACTAGGTGAAGAAGAGAGATTGAGCGTAAGAGTGAGAGGTGAGCCCAGGGGGAGGAGCTTGTGCTCCGTTCCCCCCTCCCCCATCGATGTATTTCTTCCTTTCTCTCTAATGTATTCCCCCCTTTTTGCTTTGGGGTAGATCCCCCGCTATCTTTCCCCTTGCGGATGAATAAAAAAGAAAAGCTTTTTGCAACATATGGTGTTCTGCTGCTTCATCCTCTTTCCTTTTTTTTCTTTCTCTCTGTCTCCTACTCATCCATGGTGCTTTGAAGCCTGCTCCTCCATAGCATGGTCTTCGAAGGAACCATTGGAGGGATGAATATTCATAGCCTCCCTTGGCAAACATCTGCCCCATTTGGGGCTCCTACGAAGTTACTACCCATGAACTGCTAGAACCCCTTGAAGGCTGGTCCTCGGGGCTTCTGAGTTCAACTATGGGACACCGGACTGCCGTTAGGCCACTCCGAGTTTTTGGGATCGTCTCGGAGTACTCTGTTTGACAATCCCTTATGTCGCCCCAGCAAACCTCAGTCCGGGGGAGGTGCTGCCTAATTTTTTCCAGGAATATGAACAACAAGAACGAACTGAGCTCCCTTAGAGCATGAATTGAACTTTGGAGTTCCTGCACCCCTTTGAACGAACCACCTAAACTTTGATCTTAACAGATGAATAAAACACTTTGAAACCCTCAAATCCTCCTATTTTTGCTAGGGGAACAAATAGCCTAACCATCTGCTAACCTACAAGCCTTTGAAAAGAACAAAATTGCCCAATCCGGTGCGCTCCTAATCTGGCGCGCACTTACCCGGCGCGGTACCCCCCCGCGTCGCTTTAGCCCCAGACTCATAAACTATTTTACCCCTCTTGGCTCTAAACCGACGCGCCCCCTTCGCGCCAGAATAAACCCTCTCACGAAAACAACTCTCTACCCCTTGCTCACATCTGAAACTGGCGCGCCCCCAGTCTATCTTGAAACCGGCGCCCCCCCATGGGCTTTAAACCGGCGCGCCCTCCCCATGGGCTAAACCGGCGCGCCCCTCTCCTCTCTTGGGCCACTTAAACCGGCACGCCCCCATGCCGTTTTCAAACCGGCGTGCCCCTCTCCTCTCTTGGGCCACTTAAACCGGCGCGCCCCTCCTTGTGGCTAAACCGGCGTGCCTTCAAAGCAAAAAAATAATTAACCAAACAAAGAAAGGAAAATGAAGCCAATAATCAATATTCCCCCCTATTATAATCAAAATTTTGTTCCGGGGGCTTCGCCCATGGAAACCCCCGCAAGTTGGCGAGTTCGGGCTTCACACTTAATAATTCGCTTCCCCGGACTGTGCGTGAAGAGAAAAGCAACGACGCCCCATGGTATCAAATGTGGACCTCAGAATCCCCGACATGGTCATGATCTGGACACATCTTGGGCCGATAGTTCATCAGCTTGACCCACCTCTACCGAGATCCAATCTCGTACCCACATTAAACTTGTCGTACCTACGGCAGACATCCGTATGTCTTTGTTGTTGTCTTTGATGCTTCAAATGTAGACTCTCATCCGAACAATGAATGGTCCGTTAGTGACCGACATATATACCGGGATCTAATCCCGCACTCGCATTAAACTTGCCGTACTCACGGCAAACATTTGTACCGGTTGTCACCGTCTCTTATGCTACAAACACGGATTTCTGTCCTAACAAGAAATGGTCTGTCAGTGACCGACATGCACGCATCTATGAACGTTTATGCCCCGACGCGGGGTTTGTTTAAACTTGGTCCGAGATTTTGCTCTCGCTTTCATCATTGTGAATTTCAGGCCATAGGGTCCCTTTTCCTGGCAATAAATCAAGGGTTTTCCCCTCTCCGAGGGGATGTAATTAACGTCGTAGCCTCTACAGTATGGCGGGTTCTCAGTCCCGACACAAACCACATAATCATCTGATTAGTCAGATCGAGCGCACCATGGGCTTCCACAAAGCCTGAATAAATCGTCACTTTGTGACTGGCACGCCCACGCACTTAATAGACCCAATAAAAAAAATAAACGATGATCTTTAATAAAAAGTGCGTCCACAACCGGCTCCGAGTGATCTTCAAGCTTCGGAGGGTTCATCTCAGGCCCGAGATAAGGGCAAGCTGGTCGCCCGGGATGATGCTTCCGAACGCCGGGGGGTCAAGCACAAGGATCCCGTGGTGAAGTTGCTGAGGTCTTCCTTGCAGACCTTGTCTGCTGAGAAGAAACGGGCGAGAAAGGCGGAGGTCACCTGCCCAGTCGATGAGGTTCCCCTGTTGCCTTCTCTCTCTTGGGAGCAGGAGGGAGCAGTTGTCGGAGGGACCATGGCTGATGTTGGGGCGCCGAGCGGAACAGAGGGGGTGCCAGATGGAGGACTCCGGTCCGAGCCGATCGAGGCTGGAAGGTCGCAGGAAGAAGCGACTCAGTCGCAGCCGACCGAGGCTGGGGAGGTACGCGACGAGGCGGCCCAGCCCGAGCCAACTGGTGGGGACCCCGAGGCAAGGTCACTCGGAGGAGGTGTCCCAGTCCCGATAGCCCTAGAGAGGGTCTCTCCTCCCTCGACCAGTACCTTCAGCATCTGGGCTCCTTAATACCGGAGGTGCCACTCCATAGCTTCGGGAGCCGTGCGAGGAGAGCTCAGGAAAAGTCCCCCCTCTACCCTTCTCGAGTAGATTATGAAGAGTGGTCTGGTCCTGGCCCAACTGGGGGCCGAGGAAGTGGACGCGTACGCTCGGGTGGAGTCGGAGCGGGAGTCTCTTTCATGGGCCCGCGGTGCGCTCGATCGGAAGGTCGAGTGTTTGACCCTTGATCTTGGGGATCTTCATCGGGAAGTGGCCCCGCTCCAGGCATAGGTGCAGTCGAGCCAGGCGGAGGCTCAATCGCTGGTTGAGCAGCTGGCCCATGCCCGTCGTATGGTCGATTTGAAGAATGAGCTCCTGGAAGCGGAGCGCCGAGTTTAGGTCAAGCGTGACAAGTCGTGGAATGCCGAGCGAGAGGGGCTCGAGGACCGAGTCCGGGGGGCAGGGGATGCACAGGCAAAGGCTGAGAGGATGCTGTCTGAGTAAGATCAGAGGATAGTCGAGCTTGAGGGGAAGGCGGAGCTGGCCGGGGTGGAAGCACTCGAGCAAAATAAATGCTTAGAGGCTTACCACGCAACTCTTCATACGGCTGCCTTCCCCTACTATGAGTTGGGCTACTATCGGGGCCTTCGGAAGGGCTTCTCCCGTGGCTTCCATCGGGCCATCATAGAGGCTAAGGCCCAGGCGTCTGGGCTCATTTTTCCTTCAGGGCAATGCTATGACTCGGACTGGGGTTCTGCCGGCTCTTCCTACTATACGTCGAGCGAAGAGGATTGTCGTGTGGCCTCGACCTCGCCCGAGCGATCTCCAACTCCAGCAGCCTCGAGAGGGCACACGATCGAGACAGTTCCCACGCAGGTGGGGTCAGTGCCTGGATCGGCCGTCGCTGAGAGTACCGGGGGCAGATCGTCGAGTTCTAAGGGGCCCTCATCTACTCAGCCTCGAGATGGGCCCGAGGCCTGATGTACAAGCTCTTTTTTTCTTTTTCCTTTCCCTTATGTAGTTGCAAGAAAATCTTTTTTGGAAAGTATAATAGCGGCAATATTAAGTGCTGAATTGGTTGTTCCTTACCTCTTATGACTTGATTTGACTACCATATTTGTAGTTGCTGGGGAAGGCGCCGATTTTCTCTCCAGATATCGCGCGTGCCGATCTGTAATATAACTGACATGGCGCTGGCACCTTTTCGCTTTTCCATGCCTCCCTAAATGACTTGCAGCTTCATGCGTCCCGCTAGGGGGAATGTTGGGAAATGAGGTAACCGTCTCAAGAAAGGCTCCTTTAGTGTGTTTTTAAGGGGAGAGTCATTTAAGGCGATCAGCTCCCCCTTCGGCCTATAAAAGGTCCGAGGGGCGTCTCCTCTTCCTTCCATCACTTAAGGCCATCCCTGACAATTTCTTCTTCCCTTTCCGTGAAAGTGTTGTGTTGCCGATCTCGGCAGAGCATGGAAAGCACTTCAGAGATGATGAGGCGGACCACAGTAGGAGGGAAGCTCCTGCTACTCCAGTTTGGAAGAGGGTTCTACAGTCAGAGGTCGGTTTGGGAGAGGGTTTGACACGCTGGAGTATGTCGCCTTTCTGTCCCTGACCCGCCGACGCCATCCTGAGGGGAGGGGGAGCTTTTTAAGCTCCCTCCTTTCTCGCCTATCCCATTGCCTAAAAGGGGAGCCCTCTCAAGCTTTCTCTTCATTTGTCTTGGGTCGACTTCCCCTTTCTCTCTCTTTTTTTTTGTTGTCCTTTCAATCCCTCTGGCACCTTTCCTCCGAGCGTCTCAAACCAGCGGGGCCGGCTATCCTTTATCTGAGCCAGTTTCCGCACTAGGCAAGAGTCAGTGGCTGGACGCAGGAGTGCTTACCGAGTTGGCCGAGCATTCTGCTCGTGTCATTGTACCAGTGGATGTCATTTTTCTATTTGCTAAACCGTATTGTATTGGCTGCGGCCTACTTGATGTACATCAGAGTTTAATGAAAAGAAAGGAATGGCATTTATTCCACATTGCTTACATGTGCATGCTTGCCAGATGTTCAAAAGTAGAACTTTAGAAGTGTTTTCGCGTTCCATGTCTGAGGGACGAGTGCTCCTTCCATGGTGGACAACCGATACTGTCACGCCCTGAGCACGGAAGGAACTCGGAGATGCGCGATGAGTTTATATCGATCATGTCAATCAGAGCGTTAGTGTATTCGACACACAGATAGACTGCGCAAAAGTAAAGATAACCCAATCCTTTATTCAATTGCAATCTTAAGTACTTCTATTACAAATTCATGTAATGGAAATGCTAAGACTCAATAAAAAAAAGTACAATGAGTGACTCAAGAGAATAGAAAGATAAGATTAGTTGATGCTTGGATAGACAGAGTATATCTAGCCTCTTCACTCTTAACTTTCCCCATCCGATTGAGTCTCGTCATCGGACTTACCTGAAAAATAAGGGAAAACACTAGGTGAGTGAACGCTCAGTAGGGATAATATCTTAAGTGCTAGCTTGCTTAAAGTAGATTACAAGTGACATGAATGCAATATAGCTATGCATGTTCGCGTAAAACGACATTAGAGAATGTATAACGAATAGAGAATGTATATCAATAGATAGCAAGTCATTCAAGAACTAATATCAATGTATATCAAGATGATCAAGCACGTATGTTTATCATGTCATGTCAAGAATTGGCTATCATGTTTCAAGCGAGTATATAATAAATACCTCTTTTCGGGTCACGCAAGTCATGTCATGTCAAGTCAAGTCAAGTACGAGATTTGTGGAATGTCATATAACTAGAACGACAAGTACTTCCGTGCAATGCCACACCGTGATCATTACAACTCCCATGGGCACAAGTACTTTCAGATGCACCTCCCAGGACCAGATCGGGCCCTTATATGCGCTCGCATTGAATCATGTATTTTTTGACATCCACTATAGTTATAGCCAATATAGAATTCCAACGGAATAAGCTTGTAGGAACTTTAAGGTAGATCATATGGAATAGAATTTCAAGGAGTGAACATGTTGTATAAGGATGATAATAACGGTATAATCACGATCAACGATAAAAATAGGTGGAATCGGCTCCCTAGATGGGTGCCTTATCATTAAGAATAAGTGCTCATATAGATATGGTCGCTCATTCTTGTACATGAGAAGGTAGATAGGATTAGTGTCCACAAGTATGGCACATAATTCTTAAAGATTATTAATGGCATGGTCCCCCATTCCATTATTTAAAGAGTATTCCCATGACATCCAAATAGCATGTCATGAGGGCCGGTATACCATGTTTCTTTAGAGTGACATAGAAATTATGTAGTGTCATAGGTTTTAATGGTACAACCCGCTCGGCGCCCTTGAGGGAATCCAAGGCTAGCGGAGTCTTATGGAGGTCTCAATGACTAACTTACCAGTCCGAAGGAACGGAGTGTCCAACGGAGGGCTCGTATGTCACCAAGAGTTAATGGGGTAATCGATAAAACATAGTGAAACATGGGACTATACTCACGGAATAGAATATAGTGCCTAAACAAATAACCAACCGACAGTGGGTTACATAAAACATGAAATCAGGAAAAATAGTAAATTGACGCCTGAGCTTAAGTCTTCATTTTTTGAATTGGCGCCCTTGTCTCGAACGTCAGTTCAATAAATGACGACTGTTAGATCAGTCATTATATCCAAATTCTATATATATTAAAAATGTGTAAACATTTCATATTTCAGATATTATGTAAATGACAACTTTGCTTAAGTCTTCAATTTAGTAAACAGCGCCTTAGTCAGGGGCGTTATATATCAAAAAGATGGCAGGATGCATGTCGTTAATTCAATATCCAGGAAATTATGTCATGAACATTTCAAAATTTACAATTATCACTAAATAGCTCCCGTGTGTGTGGGGGTTCATTTAATTGACGACCTAGCTGCGGTCGTTATTTATTTGTCATCTGATTTGCACCGGCAGGTACAATCGTAGACACATGGTTTTTGGAGTAATTCCAATCAAGAATCTAGAGTCATGTACAGATAGAGAAAAATAGCAGGAATTTATCAGTATGATCATGCATTAGTTCACATGTAAGGGTTCTTAGTTATTAAATTTTTAAACATGTATATTTATTAATTTAACTAACGAATTGACGACTATTTGAACGGTCGTTAAATCAAAATAGCGCCCTAGCTTGGGTCGCCATTTACTGTAAATGTAGAAATCATAAAATCTGATACGGGTAAATCTTTCTACTGATCACTATCAACCTATATGCATGCAGAGACTTATTATTAACATGGTTTTGCATAGAACTTGAGAAAACCTACCTTGAGTAATGATTTGGTTAAAGAACGGTGATGAGATATAAGAAAAATTAACAACGAACGATACTCTATTTTCAACAGAGTAACCCGTCAGAAGAAAGAAGGTGCAGCTTACTCTTCCTTCAGTAGCTTCTCCTGGGTAGTAGTCAATCCTTGAAACGAAGGAGGAACTAGGCTTCGTCCAGCAAGGGGAAGAAACAACAGCAGTAGCAGAAAAGCAACGGCCTTCAAGCCTCCGTGCAGCAAGGAAGAAGAGGAAAAGAAGATGAAGAATCTTCTACGTTCTTCACATACAGCAGCAGGTTGACGTTTTAAGGAAGAAGAACAATAGGTTGGCTTGAGGGTTGGGTATTTATAGTGGTTCGGAATCGTATGGAGGAGTAGGAGTTTGATTGAGACTAAAACTCTCAATAGGGGTTCTATTAGGATTAGAGTTTCCCTCGTAGAAAATCCAATTAGCATTTAAACTTCCTTCGTATTAATCCTTCCAGATCAACACCACGTCCTACTTCCTGGCCTGAATAAAACACTGCAGTCGACTTACTATTTTCTAATTTTCCTGAAATAGAGCCTTAGCCTATGTCACTATTTCATTAAATAGTGCCCACACATGGGGGCGTTATTTACTATTTTCTCGCATTATTTACCATTTTCCCCTCTCTTACCCCTTTTAACTTATAAAAATGACGCCCATGATAGAGGCGTTATTTATGTAATTGACGCCTTCATGAAGGGTCTTCAATTTATGAAATAGCACCTTAAGAGAGGGCGCTATTTAATTTTGGCCCATTTGTTATTTGTTTTAAGTGTAAGGCCCAATAGTTTTTAAATATATATATGCCTATATATATATACAAGGGTTGGGCTTTGATCATTAGTTTTAAATTTTCAATCCTTCACTTTACCAGGGCTGCTATAGATACACTCCTTTCCCAAGCGTCTCGACCACTCAGTAAGGGCCTTCCCAGTTAGGGGCTAGCTTCCCCGCCGCTTCTAGTGGTCGAGAGGCTTCGGCCTTTCTCAGGATGAAGTCCCCTGGCTGGAAATACCTGTCTCAGACTCTGGAGTTGTAGTATCGAGTAACGCGCTGTTGATATTCCATTGCTCGGATATTTGCAATCTCTCGGATCTCGTCCGCTAGGTCGAGGTTTTCTAACAGTTTCTGCTCGTTCACCTCAGATTTGAAGTGGACGACTCGGAGAGAAGGATTGCTGACCTCCAATGGAATCACGGCCTCTGTGCCATACACCACCAGGAAAGCTGTTTCACCGGTAGCCGTTCTCGGAGTAGTTCGATGTGACCATAGTACGCTCGGTAATTCCTTAAGCCAACTTCCCTTGGCCTTGCTGAGCCTGGTTTTGATGCCTTGCAAGATAGTTTTGTTGGCATTCTCGACCAGTCTGTTAGCCTGAGGGTGGGCTATCGAAGTGAAGTGGTTGCGAATGTTTAGGTCGACACATTTGTCTCTGAAGTAATGAGAATCAAATTGCCGACCATTATCGCTTACAATCACTCAGGGGACACCGTAGCGACAAATGATCGACTTCCAAACGAAACTCCACATGACTAATTCGGTGATCCTGGTTGTGGCCTCGGCCTTGATCCATTTTGTGAAATAGTCGATGACGAAGATGACGTACTTCTTCTGAGCCTGGGCCATGGGGAATGGTCCCAAAATATCAACCCCCCACCGGGCGAAGGGGTACGGCTCGGCAAGGGTGATGAGCTCCGTGGAGGGTTGGTGGATCAGATGGTCGAAGCGCTGACATCATTCGCACTTCTGTACGTAGGTCGTGTAGTCGCGCTGAAGAGTGGGCCACCAGTAGCCTTGCTGAAGCAAGATCCTGGCGAGTGATAATTGGTGCGCGCTGCAGATGCCTTCGTGTACTTCTTGAATCGCTCGGCTGGCTTCGTCGACGGCGATGCACTTGAGGAGGGGATGGGAGAAAGACCTGGGGTACAAGGCATTGTCCACCATGACAAAATACCGAGCTTGGTACTTGAGTTTCCAAGCTTCCCGGGGGTCAGGAGGCTCTTGAGAATCCTGGAGCCAGGATATGTAGGGGGTCCGCCAGTCACTCGGGGGTGTTGGGTCAACGGTCATAAGCTCAGACTCTATGCTCTGTCGCTCGAGCTCTTCGAGGAAGACCCACCGAGTACGTTCAGGGTCGAGGGAGGAGGCCAGGCGAGAGAGGGCATTTGCTCGGGAGTTTTCCTCCCTGGCTATCCGGACTACCTTAAAGCTCTCAAAAAGTCAAGCCATCCTCTTGACCACATGAAGGTACTTGATCCTTTGTCCTTCTCGAGCTTCGTAATCACCGTTAACCTAGCTAGCGACCAATTGGGAGTCGGTATGGATCCTGACTGGCTCGGCCCCCAGTCGTCGAGCCATCATGGCCCCCGAGATAATGGCTTCATACTCGGAGGCATTGCTCGACGCCTGGAAGTTGAATTTCAAGGCGTACCGCAGCGCTGCTCCTTCAGGGGACTTGAGAAGGATACCGGCACCGCTTCCGGCTGAGTTGGAGGACCCGTCAATGAACAGGTCCTAGGTGGTCCCAGGTGCAGGTGGAGGGGCTTCTTCAATCGGAACCGTGCTTTCGGCGATGAAGTTCGCGAGAGCCTGTCCTTTGATGGAAGAGCAGGGGCGATACGAAATATCGTAGGCCCCGAGCTTGATGGCCCACTTGACGAGGCGTCCCGAGGCTTCAGGGTGAAAGAGAATCTTCTTCAGGGGTTCACCGGTCAATATGACGATGGAGTGCCCTTGAAAATAGGGTCGGAGGCACTTGGCTGAGGTAACCAACACTAGCACGAGTTTCTCGGTTGCGGGGTACCTTTTTTTAGCCTCATTAAGCACCTTGCAGGTATAGTAAATAGGTCTCTCGACCCCTACGTCGTTCCTGACCAGGACCGAGCTTACTGTGGAAGGGGTCGCCGAGAGGTAAAGGTGTAGAGCTTCGCCCAGGACCGGCTTGGATAGTACCGGGGCGAGGCCAAGAATTCTTTGAGTTCGACGAATGCCTTCTGACATTCCTCATCCTAGGTGAACGTAGCAGATGCCATTTTGGGTCCCCTTAATAATTTGAAGAAGGGTAGGCATCCTTCGGCCGCTCGGGATAGGAAGCGATTGAGTGCAGCAATGCGCCCCGTAAAGCGGTGGACGTCATTGATGCAGGTGGGTGGCCGCATGTTCAGGATGGCCTGAACCATGTCGGGATTGGCCTCGATCCCACACTGAGTTACCAAGAAGCCTAGGAACTTTTCGGATCTGAATCCGAAGGCACATTTAGTGGGATTAAGCTTCATGTTGCACCTCAGGAGGGTGTCGAAGGTCTCGGCTAAGTCGGCAAGATGGTCTTCAGCCTTCGACGTTTTGACAAGCATATCATCAATGTAGGCCTCGAAGTTTCGACCGAGTTGTCCCTCGGAGATGTGGTTGATCAGTCTCTGATATGTTGCTCCAGCGTTCTTGAACCCGAACGGCATTTGGGTGTAGCGGTGTATGCCGAAGTCAGTGATGAAGGCAGTCTTCTCGATATCCTCCGGGTCCATCCTGATCTCATGGTAACTCGAGTAGGTGTCCAGGAAGCTGAGCAACTTGTTGCTAGAGGTTGAGTCGACCAGTTGATCGATGCTCGGCAGTGAGTAGCAATCCTTCGGGGTAGCCTTGTTGAGGTCGGTGTAGTCTACGCACATTCGCCACTTCCCCGAAGCCTTTGGTACCAGGACGACGTTGGCCAGCCACGTAGGGTACAGGACCGGACGAAAGAGGCCAGTCTTTTGCCCCTTGATGACTTGCTCTTTGATGACCGCTTGCTTCTCCGGGGCATGCTTTCTTCTGCGTTGCTGGACAGGTTTCACCATTGGGTCGAGGTTGAGCTTGTGCGTCACCATGTCTCCTGGGATCCCGGGAAGATGCTCGTCCGACCATGCAAAGACTTAGATGTAACGGGCAAGAAAATCTTTATATTTTTCTTGTTCTTCAAGTGGTAGACCGGCTACGATATTGACCCCTAGAGTTGGGTCACCGCTGAGGAAGACCGTTAGCAACTCGCCACCAGGCTCGGATGTTGCTGGTCCCTCCTCAGTTCCCTTTACTCCTTTATTTTTCCCTTCCGGCCTCGTGGCTTCGACCAAGATTATATAGCACCGTCTAGCGAATGCCTGGTTACCCCGGACCTCCCCCATGCCATGCTTGGTGGGGAATTTCATTTTTTGGTGAAAGGTAGAGGGCACCGCTTTCATTCGGCTGAGGATACCTCGGCCGAAGATGGCATTATAGGCCGTCATCCCCTTAATCACGATGAAGTCCACCATAACCGTAATGGTTTTGGGAGGGGTGCCGATAGTAACTGGCAGGCTCAGGGTTCCCTCGGGATAAGTTGCCTAGCCATTGAACCCACAGAGGGGGGTACAGATCGGGCGGAGTTTAGAAGGATTCTCTCCCATCTTGAGAAAACATTCATAGGATAATACATCAGGGGCACTACCATTGTCAACTAAGATCCTATCTATGTTACAATGTATTATTGTAGCCGACACAACGAGAGCGTCGTCATGCGGCGTGGTTAACCCTTCCAGATCATGGTCGGAGAATACCAGGGCCTACGGTTCGCTCGGCTGCGGGGCCTTAGGGGGCGCAACAGACGCTCGGCTCGCCCGCTCGGCGTGACGCTTTCTTCCTCGGCTGCGGTCTCCTCCTGATGCCGTGCCACCAGTGATGACGTTGATGTGAACTCCCCGAGGGGCATTGTCGATTTCCTCCGGGGCGTCTCTGATGTGACACAAATGTCTGATGTCGTCAAACTCATGTACACAGTATCGTGTTGCTGCGCCACACCATTTAAATAAGCCTCTCTTGGCCCCATGAGTATCAACATGTTCTTTTAAACGGCCATGTCGACCATACTTCAGCCAGAGCTCCATAGGGTTGGACCATCTCATATGGTCGGGATTATGAAATACAAACCGCACTGAGGCCTTTTAACTCGAGAATCTTAGAGGACATCTTAATATGATTGTCTTTAGAATAATTCTATCCGGGTCTGCACTTCCCAGTGAGCCAAAAGTAGAGAGAGCTGGTTCCATTCTTTCGAGAATGATGTCTACTTGGGCTCATGTTGCTTTGAACAAAATGCAACCACAGGTATTCTTCAGAGAACTTTTATGAGACAGAGATAAAGAGAGAGAGGATAGAGAGGATGGGAGAATGGCAAAGAGAGAGAGAGATGATGAGAGAAATAAGGCACCCGCGGCCATGCTCCTTACGTGGGGAGAGGGGGATTGAGAAAGAGAGAGAGAAAATGAGTAGAGAGAGAGAGAGAATAGTGAGGGAGTTAGAATGGGACACGAGGCGTGTAAGTCACGACATGGAGGGGCATGGAGCCGGTTGGGCGTGCTGAAGAGCCTACCGGCACGACAACGACGACAGCCGATGCGTGCTTGACGATGGTGCAGTCACCTTCCGGAGTAGGTTTGGGTTGCTTGGCACTGTCGAGTGGTGGTGAGTATGCACGCACATGCATGCCGGGGACGTACTCGGCGGAGATGGACAATCGCTTGACGACGGCTGGGACTGGCAGCTGCTGTCTAGCGATGGTGCATGCATGGCCGTGGTGGGAGATGAGGAGGTGGTTCGATGATGCATGCATGCTGGGGACGTTTGCAAGATCTGGCGGCATGGCCTACCTCCGTGATATGGCATGTGATTGCCAGCCTGCATGATGCGAGGAGGGGAACAGCGATGGCATTGCTAGCGAAGGGGTCTTGGACCCTCCTCATCTTGATGGGACAGATGCACCAAACGGTGCTCTGTTCTATCTAGCTTCAACGTGGGCATCCATGGGTTTTCCTGGCAGAGTGTGGGTGATTTGGGGGTGTTGTAAGGGGGGGGTTGGAATACAAAGAATAGAAAATGGGGGGAAGGGGGGATGAGTATAGAGGGGAAAAGAGAGTGAGGGGATATGGAGGTGGGGAGTTGGAACGGGGCAAGGGAGAGAGAGTGGGGAGGGTTGGAGGCACTTGCGGTGCCCCTGTTCCGAACAGGGGGCTGCCACGGGGGGGTTTGAGGCTGCGAGGAAGAGGGGGGGAGAGAGGGCTGGCGGTCGGCGGGGCTGGTAGGTGGTGTGGGATAGGTACGTGAGGGGGGCAGGGCATGTGTGATGGGGATGGCGAGAGTGGTACAGAGGGAGGGGAAGCCACCTGGGGGGGAAAGGCTAAGAGAGATAGGGAGAGGAGGAGCAGTAGGAGAGAAGGGAGGGGACGATTCGGGCGTCGCACCCTGCAGGGGGGAGAGGGAGAGAGAGGGGCGTCGCACCCCTAGGAGAGAGGAGAGGGAGAGTGTAGGAGGCGAGATGGGGGAAGAGAAAGGGAAGAATGGAGAAGCCTGCAGTTTAGAGAGAGAGAGAGAGGGTTGTGAAGGCGGGGGGCAGGAGAACCGGAGGCTGTGGCCCTGTTCCGGTAGCAGGAGAATGGCCGTGCAGAAGAAGTTAGAGGGGAGGGGGGGAGAAGAGGGGTGATTGCAGTTGCAGGGAGAGAGGGGGGGATGAGGGCCAGAGGAAGGGGGTTTGGTAGCTTTCGCAAACTGTGGATCTGAGGGACGAAGAATGATGTAGCAAAGGGAGGGGGAAGAGGATGAAGAGGTCGACGGCTAGGGGTGGTTAGCAGGAGGGAGATGGTGCAAGTTGGTGCTGTGGTGAGAAGAGAGTGAGAGAGGGGGAGGTGCAGGGAGAGGAGAGGTCGTATGAGGGAGGGAGAGGGTGAGATGGACGGCTGGTGCCGGTGAGAACGTGAGGGGAGCAAAAGGGAGGGCGGGGGGAGGAAATGGAGACGTAGGGGAGAAAAGGGAGGGGTAAATAGATAGAGAGAGTGGGGTTCCCACCTTTTCCAAAAATTTAACTTCATTTCATTCTCTTCTAAAGAGAGTTACATGACCTTTTATAGACTCTTCAGGGAAAATCAAAAGACAACTCATTAACACCTAATACCTACTCATCATAAATCTCTTGGGAAGACTAAAAGACACAAAATAAAAAGACACGTACATGATTATTGTTGACATAATTACTATAAACATAAAACATGACCCATTAGGCTCATACATATGGCCCAATTAACATGAGACAACTAAAACTTAAATAGCTATTTTATAATTTTGTTGTAGCCGCTTGCCGATCCCATCAAACCCCTCTGCTTGGAGGAGGTTCGACCTCGAACCTCGTAGCTCAGGATCCCGGTTGGTTGGAGCAACCCGGTTCCCTCAGCTCTGATACCATTTGATGTGACAGAAATGTCTGATGTCGTCAAACTCATGTACACAGTATCGTGTTGCTGCACCACACCATTTAAATAACCCTCTCTTGGCCCCATGAGTATCAACAGGTTCTTTTAAACGGCCATGTCGACCATACTTCAGCCAGAGCTCCATAGGGTTGGACCATCTCATATGGTCGGGATTATGAAATACAAACCGCACTGAGGCCTTTGAACTCGAGAATCTTAGAGGACATCTTAATATGATTGTCTTTAGAATATTTCTATCCGGGTCTGCACTTCCCAGTGAGCCAAAAGTAGAGAGAGATGGTTCCATTCTTTCGAGAATGCTGTCTACTTGGGCTCATGTTGCTTTGAACAAAATGCAACCACAGGTATTCTTCAGAGAACTTTTATGAGAGAGAGATAAAGAGAGAGAGGATAGAGAGGATGGGAGAATGGCAAAGAGAGAGAGAGAGAGATGATGAGAGAAATAAGGCACCCGCGGCCATGCTCCTTACGTGGGGAGAGGGGGATTGAGAAATAGAGAGAGAGAACGAGTAGAGAGAGAGAGAATAGTTAGGGAGTTAGAATGGGACGCGAGGCACGCAAGTCACGATAGGGAGGGGCATGGAGCCGGTTGGGCGTGCTGGAGAGCCTGCCGACACGACAACGACGACAGCCGGTGCGTGCTTGACGATGGTGCAGTCACCGTCCGGAGTACGTTGGGGTTGCTTGGCAGTATCGAGTGGTGGTGAGTATGCACGCACATGCATGCCGGGGACGTACACGGCAGAGATGGACAATCACTTGACGATGGCTGGGACCGGCAGCTGCTGTCTAGCGATGGTGCACGCATGGCCGTGGTGGGAGACGAGGAGGTGGTTCGATGATGCATGCATGCTGGGGACGTTTGAAAGATCTGGCGGCGTGGCCTACCTCCGTGATGTGGCATGTGATTGCCAGCCTGCATGATGCGAGGAGGGGAACCGCGATGGCATTGCTAGCGAAGGGGTCTTGGACCCTCCTCATCTTGATGGGACAGATGCACCAAATGGTGCTCTGTTCTATCTAGCTTCAACGTGGGCATCCATGGGTTTTTCTGGCAGAGTGTGGATGATTTGGGGGTGTTGTAAGGGGGGGGGGGTTGGAATACAGAGAATAGAAAAGGGGGGGAAGAGGGGATGAGTATAGAGGGGAAAAGAGAGTGAGAGGATATGGAGGTGGGGAGTTGGAACGGGGCAAGGGAGAGAGAGTGGGGAGGGTTGGAGGCACTTGCGGTGCCCCTGTTCCAAACAGGGGGCCGCTGCGGGGGGGTTTGAGGCTGTGAGGAAGAGGGGGGGAGAGAGGGCTGGCGGTCAGCGGGGCTGGTAGGTGGTGTGGGATAGGTACGTGAGGGGGGCAGGGCATGTGTGATGGGGATGGCGAGAGTGGTAGAGAGGGAGGGGAAGCCGCCTGGGGGGAAAGGCTAATAGAGATAGGGAGAGGAGGAGCAGTAGGATGGAAGGGAGGGGACGATCCGGGCGTCGCACCCAGCAGGGGGGAGAGGGAGAGAGAGGGGCATCGCACCCCTAGGAGAGAGGAGAGGGAGAGTGTAGGAGGGGAGATGGGGGAAGAGAGAGGGTAGAATGGAGAAGCCCGATGTTTAGAGAGAGAGAGAGAGGGTTGTGAAGGCGGGGGGCAGGAGAACCGGAGGCTGTGGCCCTGTTCCGGTAGCAGGAGAATGGCCGTGCAGAAGAAGTTAGAGGGGAGGGGGGGAGAAGAGGGGTGACTGCAGTTGCAGGGAGAGAGGGGGGGATGAGGGCCGGAGGAAGGGGGTTTGGTAGCTTTGGCAAACTATGGATCTGAGGGAGGGAAAATGATGTAGCAAAGGGAGGGGGAAGAGGATGAAGAGGTCGACGGCTAGGGGTGGTTAGCAGGAGGGAGATGGTGCAAGTTGGTGCGGTGGTGAGAAGAGAGTGAGAGAGGGGGAGGTGCAGGGAGAGGAGAGGTCGTATGAGGAAGGGAGAGGGAGAGATGGACGGCTGGTGCCCGTGAGAACGTGAGGGGAGCAAAAGGGAGGGCGGGGGGAGGAAATGGAGACGTAGGGGAGAAAAGGGAGGGGTAAATAGATAGAGAGAGTGGGGTTCCCACCTTTTCCAAAAATTTAACTTCATTTCATTCTCTTCTAAGAAGAGTTACATGACCTTTTATAGACTCTTCAGGGAAAATCAAAAGACAACTCATTAACACCTAATACCTACTCATCATAACTCTCTTGGGAAGACTAAAAGACACAAAATAAAAAAACTCTTACATGATTATTGTAGACATAATTACTATAAACATAAAACATGACCCATTAGGCTCATACATATGGCCCAATTAACATGAGACAACTAAAACATAAATAGCTATTTTATAATTTTGTTGTAGCCGCTTGCCGATCCCATCAAACCCCTCTGCTTGGAGGAGGTTCGACCTCGAACCTCGTAGCTCAGGATCCCGGTTGGTTGGAGCAACCCGGTTCCCTAAGCTCTGATACCATTTGATGTGACACAAATGTCTGATGTCGTCAAACTCATGTACACAGTATCGTGTTGCTGCACCACACCATTTAAATAAGCCTCTCTTGGCCCCATGAGTATCAACATGTTCTTTTAAATGGCCATGTCGACCATACTTCAGCCAGAGCTCCATAGGGTTGGACCATTTCATATGGTCGGGACTATGAAATACAAACCGCACTGAGGCCTTTTAACTCGAGAATCTTAGAGGACATCTTAA
The DNA here is from genome assembly GCA_022559845.1 of Amorphophallus konjac. NCBI lineage: Eukaryota > Viridiplantae > Streptophyta > Magnoliopsida > Alismatales > Araceae > Amorphophallus > Amorphophallus konjac. Next base: position 168,622,398 of record CM040119.1, on the reverse strand, counting down.
TATGATTGTCTTTAGAATAATTCTATCCGGGTCTGCACTTCCCAGTGAGCCAAAAGTAGAGAGAGCTGGTTCCATTCTTTCGAGAATGCTGTCTACTTGGGCTCATGTTGCTTTGAACAAAATGCAACCACAGGTATTCTTCAGAGAACTTTTATGAGAGAGAGATAAAGAGAGAGAGGATAGAGAGGATGGGAGAATGGCAAAGAGAGAGAGAGATGATGAGAGAAATAAGGCACCCACGGCCATGCTCCTTACCTGGGGAGAGGGGGATTGAGAAAGAGAGAGAGGGAATGAGTAGAGAGAGAGAGAGAATAGTGAGGGAGTTAGAATGGGACGCGAGGCGCGCAAGTCACGACAGGGAGGGGCATGGAGCCGATTGGGCGTGCTGGAGAGCCTGCCGGCACGACAAAGACGACAGCCGGTGCGTGCTTGAAGATGGTGCAGTCACCGTCCGGAGTAGGTTGGGGTTGATTGGCACTGTCGAGTGTTGGTGAGTATGCACGCACATGCATGCCGGGGACGTACTCGGCGGAGATGGACAATCGCTTGACGACGGCTGGGACCGGCAGCTGCTGTCTAGCGATGGTGCACGCATGGCCATGGTGGGAGATGAGGAGGTGGTTCGATGATGCATGCATGCTGGGGACGTTTGCAAGATCTGGCGGCGTGGCCTACCTCCGTGATGTGGCATGTGATTGCCAGCCTGCATGATGCGAGGAGGGGAACCGCGATGGCATTGCTAGCGAAGGGGTCTTGGACCCTCCTCATCTTGATGGGACAGATGCACCAAACGGTGCTCTGTTCTATCTAGCTTCAACGTGGGCATCCATGGGTTTTTCTGGCAGAGTGTGGGTGATTTGGGGGCGTTATAAGGGGGGGGGGGTTGGAATACAGAGAATAGAAAAGGGGGGGAAGGGGGGATGAGTATAGAGGGGAAAAGAGAGTGAGAGGATATGGAGGTGGGGAGTTGGAACGGGGCAAGGGAGAGAGAGTGGGGAGGGTTGGAGGCACTTGCGGTGCCCCTATTCCAAACAGGGGGCCGCCGTGGGGGGGTTTGAGGCTGCGAGGAAGAGGGGGGGAGAGAGGGCTGGCGGTCGGCGGGGCTGGTAGGTGGTGTGGGATAGGTACGTGAGGGGGGCAGGGCATGTGTGATGGGGATGGCGAGAGTTGTAGAGAGGGAGGGGAAGCCGCCTGGGGGGGGAAGGCTAAGAGAGATAGGGAGAGGAGGAGCAGTAAGAGGGAAGGGAGGGGATGATCCGGGCGTCGCACCCAGCAGGGGGGAGAGGGAGGGAGTGGGGCGTCGCACCCCTAGGAGAGAGGAGAGGGAGAGTGTAGGAGGGGAGATGGGGGAAGAGAGAGGGAAGAATGGAGAAGCCCGTGGTTTAGAGAGAGAGAGAGAGAGGGTTGTGAAGGCGGGGGGCAGGAGAACCGGAGGTTGTGGCCCTATTCCGGTAGCAGGAGAATGGCCGTGCAGAAGAAGTTAGAGGGGAGGGGGGGAGAAGAGGGGTGACTGCAGTTGTAGGGAGAGAGGGGGGGAAGAGGGCCGGAGGAGGGGGGTTTGGTAGCTTTGGCAAACTGTGGATCTGAGGGAGGGAGAATGATGTAGCAACGGGAGGGGGAAGAGGATGAAGAGGTCGACGGCTAGGGGTGGTTAGCAGGAGGGAGATGGTGCAAGTTGGTGCGGTGGTGAGAAGAGAGTGAGAGAGGGGGAGGTGCAGGGAGAGGAGAGGTCGTATGAGGAAGGGAGAGGGAGAGATGGACGGCTGGTGCCGGTGAGAACGTGAGGGGAGCAAAAGGGAGGGCGGGGGGAGGAAATGGAGACGTAGGGGAGAAAAGGGAGGGGTAAATAGATAGAGAGAGTGGGGTTCCCACCTTTTCCAAAAATTTAACTTCATTTCATTCTCTTCTAAAGAGAGTTACATGACCTTTTATAGACTCTTCAGGGAAAATCAAAAGACAACTCATTAACACCTAATACCTACTCATCATAAATCTCTTGGGAAGACTAAAAGACACAAAATAAAAAGACACGTACATGATTATTGTTGACATAATTACTATAAACATAAAACATGACCCATTAGGCTCATACATATGGCCCAATTAACATGAGACAACTAAAACTTAAATAGCTATTTTATAATTTTGTTGTAGCCGCTTGCCGATCCCATCAAACCCCTCTGCTTGGAGGAGGTTCGACCTCGAACCTCGTAGCTCAGGATCCCGGTTGGTTGGAGCAACCCGGTTCCCTCAGCTCTGATACCATTTGATGTGACAGAAATGTCTGATGTCGTCAAACTCATGTACACAGTATCGTGTTGCTGCACCACACCATTTAAATAACCCTCTCTTGGCCCCATGAGTATCAACAGGTTCTTTTAAACGGCCATGTCGACCATACTTCAGCCAGAGCTCCATAGGGTTGGACCATCTCATATGGTCGGGATTATGAAATACAAACCGCACTGAGGCCTTTGAACTCGAGAATCTTAGAGGACATCTTAATATGATTGTCTTTAGAATATTTCTATCCGGGTCTGCACTTCCCAGTGAGCCAAAAGTAGAGAGAGATGGTTCCATTCTTTCGAGAATGCTGTCTACTTGGGCTCATGTTGCTTTGACAAAATGCAACCACAGGTATTCTTCAGAGAACTTTTATGGGAGAGAGATAAAGAGAGAGAGGATAGAGAGGATGGGAGAATGGCAAAGAGAGAGAGAGAGAGATGATGAGAGAAATAAGGCACCCGCGGCCATGCTCCTTACGTGGGGAGAGGGGGATTGAGAAAGAGAGAGAGAGAACGAGTAGAGAGAGAGAGAATAGTTAGGGAGTTAGAATGGGACGCGAGGCACGCAAGTCACGATAGGGAGGGGCATGGAGCCGGTTGGGCGTGCTGGAGAGCCTGCCGGCACGACAACGACGACAGCCGGTGCGTGCTTGACGATGGTGCAGTCACCGTCCGGAGTACGTTGGGGTTGCTTGGCAGTATCGAGTGGTGGTGAGTATGCACGCCCATGCATGCCGGGGACGTACTCGGCAGAGATGGACAATCACTTGACGATGGCTGGGACCGGCAGCTGCTGTCTAGCGATGGTGCACGCATGGCCGTGGTGGGAGACGAGGAGGTGGTTCGATGATGCATGCATGCTGGGGACGTTTGAAAGATCTGGCGGCGTGGCCTACCTCCGTGATGTGGCATGTGATTGCCAGCCTGCATGATGCGAGGAGGGGAACCGCGATGGCATTGCTAGCGAAGGGGTCTTGGACCCTCCTCATCTTGATGGGACAGATGCACCAAATGGTGCTTTGTTCTATCTAGCTTCAACGTGGGCATCCATGGGTTTTTCTGGCAGAGTGTGGATGATTTGGGGGTGTTGTAAGGGGGGGGGTTGGAATACAGAGAATAGAAAAGGGGGGGAAGGGGGGATGAGTATAGAGGGGAAAAGAGAGTGAGAGGATATGGAGGTGGGGAGTTGGAACGGGGCAAGGGAGAGAGAGTGGGGAGGGTTGGAGGCACTTGCGGTGCCCCTGTTCCAAACAGGGGGCCGCTGCGGGGGGGTTTGAGGCTGCGAGGAAGAGGGGGGGAGAGAGGGCTGGCGGTCAGCGGGGCTGGTAGGTGGTGTGGGATAGGTACGTGAGGGGGGCAGGGCATGTGTGATGGGGATGGCGAGAGTGGTAGAGAGGGAGGGGAAGCCGCCTGGGGGGAAAGGCTAATAGAGATAGGGAGAGGAGGAGCAGTAGGATGGAAGGGAGGGGACGATCCGGGCGTCGCACCCAGCAGGGGGGAGAGGGAGAGAGAGGGGCATCGCACCCCTAGGAGAGAGGAGAGGGAGAGTGTAGGAGGGGAGATGGGGGAAGAGAGAGGGTAGAATGGAGAAGCCCGATGTTTAGAGAGAGAGAGAGAGGGTTGTGAAGGCGGGGGGCAGGAGAACCGGAGGCTGTGGCCCTGTTCCGGTAGCAGGAGAATGGCCGTGCAGAAGAAGTTAGAGGGGAGGGGGGGAGAAGAGGGGTGACTGCAGTTGCAGGGAGAGAGGGGGGGATGAGGGCCGGAGGAAGGGGGTTTGGTAGCTTTGGCAAACTATGGATCTGAGGGAGGGAAAATGATGTAGCAAAGGGAGGGGGAAGAGGATGAAGAGGTCGACGGCTAGGGGTGGTTAGCAGGAGGGAGATGGTGCAAGTTGGTGCGGTGGTGAGAAGAGAGTGAGAGAGGGGGAGGTGCAGGGAGAGGAGAGGTCGTATGAGGAAGGGAGAGGGAGAGATGGACGGCTGGTGCCCGTGAGAACGTGAGGGGAGCAAAAGGGAGGGCGGGGGGAGGAAATGGAGACGTAGGGGAGAAAAGGGAGGGGTAAATAGATAGAGAGAGTGGGGTTCCCACCTTTTCCAAAAATTTAACTTCATTTCATTCTCTTCTAAGAAGAGTTACATGACCTTTTATAGACTCTTCAGGGAAAATCAAAAGACAACTCATTAACACCTAATACCTACTCATCATAACTCTCTTGGGAAGACTAAAAGACACAAAATAAAAAGACTCTTACATGATTATTGTAGACATAATTACTATAAACATAAAACATGACCCATTAGGCTCATACATATGGCCCAATTAACATGAGACAACTAAAACATAAATAGCTATTTTATAATTTTGTTGTAGCCGCTTGCCGATCCCATCAAACCCCTCTGCTTGGAGGAGGTTCGACCTCGAACCTCGTAGCTCAGGATCCCGGTTGGTTGGAGCAACCCGGTTCCCTAAGCTCTGATACCATTTGATGTGACACAAATGTCTGATGTCGTCAAACTCATGTACACAGTATCATGTTGCTGCACCACACCATTTAAATAAGCCTCTCTTGGCCCCATGAGTATCAACATGTTCTTTTAAACGGCCATGTCGACCATACTTCAGTCAGAGCTCCATAGGGTTGGACCATTTCATATGGTCGGGACTATGAAATACAAACCGCACTGAGGCCTTTTAACTCGAGAATCTTAGAGGACATCTTAATATGATTGTCTTTAGAATAATTCTATCCGGGTCTGCACTTCCCAGTGAGCCAAAAGTAGAGAGAGCTGGTTCCATTCTTTCGAGAATGCTGTCTACTTGGGCTCATGTTGCTTTGAACAAAATGCAACCACAGGTATTCTTCAGAGAACTTTTATGAGAGAGAGATAAAGAGAGAGAGGATAGAGAGGATGGGAGAATGGCAAAGAGAGAGAGAGATGATGAGAGAAATAAGGCACCCACGGCCATGCTCCTTACCTGGGGAGAGGGGGATTGAGAAAGAGAGAGAGGGAATGAGTAGAGAGAGAGAGAGAGAATAGTGAGGGAGTTAGAATGGGACGCGAGGCGCGCAAGTCACGACAGGGAGGGGCATGGAGCCGATTGGGCGTGCTGGAGAGCCTGCCGGCACGACAAAGACGACAGCCGGTGCGTGCTTGAAGATGGTGCAGTCACCGTCCGGAGTAGGTTGGGGTTGATTGGCACTGTCGAGTGTTGGTGAGTATGCACGCACATGCATGTCGGGGACGTACTCGGCGGAGATGGACAATCGCTTGACGACGGCTGGGACCGGCAGCTGCTGTCTAGCGATGGTGCACGCATGGCCATGGTGGGAGATGAGGAGGTGGTTCGATGATGCATGCATGCTGGGGACGTTTGCAAGATCTGGCGGCGTGGCCTACCTCTGTGATGTGGCATGTGATTGCCAGCCTGCATGATGCGAGGAGGGGAACCACGATGGCATTGCTAGCGAAGGGGTCTTGGACCCTCCTCATCTTGATGGGACAGATGCACCAAACGGTGCTCTGTTCTATCTAGCTTCAACGTGGGCATCCATGGGTTTTTCTGGCAGAGTGTGGGTGATTTGGGGGCGTTATAAGGGGGGGGGGGGGTTGGAATACAGAGAATAGAAAAGGGGGGGAAGGGGGGATGAGTATAGAGGGGAAAAGAGAGTGAGAGGATATGGAGGTGGGGAGTTGGAACGGGGCAAGGGAGAGAGAGTGGGGAGGGTTGGAGGCACTTGCGGTGCCCCTATTCCAAACAGGGGGCCACCGTGGGGGGGTTTGAGGCTGCGAGGAAGAGGGGGGGAGAGAGGGCTGGCGGTCGGCGGGGCTGGTAGGTGGTGTGGGAGAGGTACGTGAGGGGGGCAGGGCATGTGTGATGGGGATGGCGAGAGTTGTAGAGAGGGAGGGGAAGCCGCCTGGGGGGGGATGGCCAAGAGAGATAGGGAGAGGAGGAGCAGTATGAGGGAAGGGAGGGGATGATCCGGGCGTCGCACCCAGCAGGGTGGAGAGGGAGGGAGTGGGGCGTTGCACCCCTAGGAGAGAGGAGAGGGAGAGTGTAGGAGGGGAGATGGGGGAAGAGAGAGGGAAGAATGGAGAAGCCCGTGGTTTAGAGAGAGAGAGAGAGAGGGTTGTGAAGGCGGGGGGCAGGAGAACCGGAGGTTGTGGCCCTATTCCGGTAGCAGGAGAATGGCCGTGCAGAAGAAGTTAGAGGGGAGGGGGGGGAGAAGAGGGGTGACTGCAGTTGTAGGGAGAGAGGGGGGGAAGAGGGCCGGAGGAGGGGGGTTTGGTAGCTTTGGCAAACTGTGGATCTGAGGGAGGGAGAATGATGTAGCAACGGGAGGGGGAAGAGGATGAAGAGGTCGACGGCTAGGGGTGGTTAGCAGGAGGGAGATGGTGCAAGTTGGTGCGGTGGTGAGAAGAGAGTGAGAGAGGGGGAGGTGCAGGGAGAGGAGAGGCCGTATGAGGAAGGGAGAGGGAGAGATGGACAGCTGGTGCCGATGAGAACGTGAGGGGAGCAAAAGGGAGGGCGGGGGGAGGAAATGGAGACATAGGGAAGAAAAGGGAGGGGTAAATAGATAGAGAGAGTGGGGTTCCCACCTTTTCCAAAAATTTAACTTCATTTCATTCTCTTCTCAGAAGAGTTACATGACCTTTTATAGACTCTTCAGGGAAAATCAAAAGACAACTCATTAACACCTAATACCTACTCATCATAACTCTCTTGGGAAGACTAAAAGACACAAAATAAAAAGACTATTACATGATTATTGTAATTACTATAAACATAAAACATGACCCATTAGGCTCATACATATGGCCCAATTAACATGAGACAACTAAAACTTAAATAGCTATTTTATAATTTTGTTGTAGCCGCTTGCCGATCCCATCAGTCTCAGTCTTCTTTCTGCCCGAGCACGTATCGAGATAGGTGTCCCTGGCAGACGAGGCACTCGATCTCATCTTGAAGTTGATGTCAATCGCTGGTGTGAGGCCCATGATTGCTGTGGAACAGACAATGCTTGCGGCTATTGCGGTGTTTGGCCTTCATAGGCTCGGGATGGTGGAGGAGACCCGAGCCTTTGATGTCTTCGTAGATTTCGTAGACGGGAGAGGTAAGAGGGGTATACCGCTCATACTTTCGGGATGGCTCTTTGCGGTCTCCGTCCTGGTTCCGCCTTTTCCCTTGACCCGTCCCTTGCTCGGACGGTCGCGTCTTGTCCCCCTCCCGACCCGAGCCTATCGTGCCTGGACAGTCACTGAGGACTTCCTCGCACTCTGCTTGGCGCAGGGCCAGGGTCATTAGCTCGGCGAGGGAGGTGGGAGGATGCAGCACTAGCTCGCGCTGTAGGTTCTCATCGCGGGTGCCCCCGGTTTGTGTGGTGATAGATGAGGCAACATCCAGGTGGGGTATACGCAGTGCTTCCTATTTAAATCGGTTGATATAAGCCCGTAACTTCTCCCCCTATTCCTGCTTGAGGGCCAGTAATCCCGCCACTGACCCGGGAGGACCGCTACCGGCGAAGCTTTCCTTGAACACTCGCCCGAATTGCTTGAAGTTGTGGATGCTACAGGGGGAGAGGGCTCTGAACCATGCCTGAGCGCCCTGAACCAGAGTGGTCATGAATGCTCGGCACTTAATCACGTCAGACGCCCCATGCAAGGTCATTAGGGCGTCAAAACAATCGTAATAATCGGCCGGGTCTCCTTGGCCGTCATACGATTTGAAGGTCGGAAGATCCTGGGGAAATCTCGGCCTTCAAGATATAATTGGAGAACGCGGATCGCTCCTCATCTTCCACAAGAGAGGTCTTCTGCAAGGCACGGAGGGCGCGCTCTTGCTCTGTGAAACGCCTCTCAAAGTCTCGCAGTCGGAGAGACAGCTCTAGCTATCGTTGACTGTTGACACCTGAAATATAATCAAGAATAAAGATGAGACCGAAGAGAAGATTGAATCAGAAATGAAGATCCCAGGGATTCCTGCAAAGCCAGAACTACAGAAGAGTCGTCACTAAAGCTATCACCCGGCTGAAGCCCTCCCCGGCCAAGTTGATGTCCGGTGTTGTCATCGCCCAGATGGCAGTGCTGATAAAGAATTGCGGTCTATTGACTGATGAAAATCTCCGAAAATGTTCTGATAATACTATGTCAACTCACCAACTAAGAGGCCTTCACCGGTTCTAACAGATTCGAGGGACTGGCAAATGAAAAGGCAGGTTAGGCATCTTTGACAGCTCAAGCCCGCTGATGAGAGAGATCAAAACATTAAAAGCCCTAAATGGGCCCATGAGTGTGGCGCCGGCAGCTCCTCACCAAAGCCCAAAGCCCATGGGGGTGGCACCGAGAAGCTAGACTCTTGGCGCCGGAAGCCTCCGCAATCGACTGAGGCGCGCCGGGAAGGTGTGAAAGAGGCACCGAAGTTGATCATGCCGAGAAGGGGGATGCTGTGCCTATAAAACCCCCCATTTCGTCCACTTAAGCAGAAGAGAGGATAAGAAAGATAGAGAGAGCCATCGAAGAGAAAAGAAGAGAGATAGTCAGATAGCCAGATAACAAAAGAGAGGAGAGAAGAGAAGCTGCTGTCGAGGCTGAAGGAAGGAGAAGGTGGGTGCTTGAGGAGGGAGAGGAGTCAATGCTCCGCCCTCCCCCATCTTCTTGTTATCTGGATGTGTTTTGTTTCTTCATCTGATGTACCCTTTTCTCCCCCTTTTTGTGGGCTCTTCTTCGATTTGAATAATATCTATAGTTCTTCTCTGTCGTCGTTCAAATTATATCTCTGTAACTGATGAAATGTAAACGATGAGACTGATTGAATGAATGGAAGCCCAGGATTCTTCCCCTTCACCCCTCTCTGGCGATTGTTGTCGTTAACCTTTCTGTCGCATCGTTTGATTGATGAATCCGTGATTTCGAGTGTCTGTCGTTCGCCCGAGTGGTTATCGAACACTCTCTACTACTCTTTTCTCTTGTAGTCTCGATGGAGCTATTGCAGAGCCCCAATCCTCACTTCTGTGGATTCCTGGGTTTTGTCCCCCTCTCTCCCTCGACGACGTCGATGATATTAACGCAATGGAGTCTTTATCCTTCTCAAGTTTCCCAAGCCATCAGGGCCATTACAGGGATCAGAGACAATCATCTCTTGATCCTCTGGATGGCCGGCGACATAAATGGCATAAAGCCTATTCCAGAGGGTTTCGAATGCTTGGTGACTTTAATCCCCCGAACCCCCTTTCATCCCTGTGACTCCTTGACGTTAATCTGGTAAAGCCCTTGGCTTCATCCTCGTTTGCATCCTAAATTCTCCCCAGTCATCATCTGAATCCCAAAGGAAATCCTCATAACAGAGCACCGTAAAACCCCATAAACCTTCCCGGCACCCAAAACCATCACCTTCCCGGCGCCAGCATCCCTCGGCGCGATGAACAGCTCCCGGCGCGGCCCTTTGCGCGCCGAGAACTGAGCGCCGAGAACCCTGTTCCCCTTGTTTCAGCCATGCCGAGAAGCCCCTCCAAGAGGCACGCCGAGAACCCCTTTCCCCCGTGCCGGGAAGCCATTTTGCGCTCCTTCTCGCCACACCGAGAACCTTCCCCCCTCAGTCTTGTCCTTGATCCCCATACTGTATCCACCCGAGGGGTATCTAAAGGTTATCAAGCATGCCTCAGGAAATAAACTGACGGGGAACGACCTCCCCAACATTTACACTGATCTAGGGGCTAGTGCCCTTTTTCTTTCGGCTTTCATCCTGGCACTCCGTGGGTGATCGCCTATTGTTCCCCGGGCATGATCCGAGTTAAGGGAAGATGCTACCGAAATCTAGTCTAACGTTATCAACCCCGGTGAGCCAAGGGAGTGTCTTCGATACACCTCCCATCTGGCTCCATCTTTTGGGGGAAATGAATCTTTTTGGAGCATTCGGTTAAGTGGAAATATCATAGGGGAAATACCCTAATGATTATTCGAATTCCGTCCCGCCACTGCGTGGATGGTCTTCTATCCCTACCCGGCACGACCCAAAGTCGAAGGTTATGCTGTCTGATTTAATCCACCAAACTCTACAAATCTGTCCATAGCATGAAATCTTTATTTCGCATTTTAGTATTGTCGATCGCCTTCTGAGGCCTCCTGTCTTTGGCGTTTAATCAAGGGTTGCCTTCCTTAGGGAGGGCATAATTAACATGGCGGACTTCCGGTCCCGACTCGGACTTCACAATCGACTGACCAAGTCAGGTCGAGCGCACAATAAAACTGTCACGCCGGTGACTGGCACGCCTAATAAACTAACTAACGAATCAATAACCAAATAATATATCAAATAATAAAAAAAACAAATAACAAAATAAACCAAAGAAAATCTATTCCCACATTGACTCGAGGGGCTGGGAGGACGCACTTGCATGCTATCCCGGCGCTCTTCGGGGGCCTCAGCATTCGTGAACGGTCAGCGTGCTCTGGACTTCTCCCTCCTCGGGTTGGAGGAGGCTTCCTGCTCCTGGGGAGGGGCATGTGATGGTCCTCCTGACTGGTTACGGATGAGCCGCCGCCCCCGGAGGGTAAAATGGCCTCTAGCGATTTGCTGGGAGGCATCTCCACGGGGGGGGGGGGGCTCTTCCACGGGAGATGCTACTTCTCCTCCCTGGCCACCTGGGTCCTCATGAGATCCACGAGGACATCCAGTTTTGCGTTGAGGGTTTGGAGAGCGTCGGTACTCCCGCCGGGAAGCTGTTCCCCCGCCACCGACGGAGGTAGCTCATTGGCATGGTTGCTCGATGGGGCATTCTCCGTAGGGAGAGAAGGTGCACCTTCTTCAGTCGCCAGGGCTTTTCCCTTGTCACCGATAGTCCTCCAGCCAGAACTTCTTCGCACCATGATGGCTCTTTGTAGGTTTCCCACAGACAGCACCAGATGAAGAGGGGCGATCTCGAGCTACTCCTGAGCAGGGAAGAGGATGACCACGTACACTTGGAGTATGAACTGCAAGGGGGGAAACACGTCAGAGGTGCCTAGGGATGGATCCCCAGGGAAGACCCTCCGATGCTTAAGTCAGCAAAAGAAGTAGAGCACTGGTGCGAAGGAAGGAATTAAGAGGAAGATAGGGGCGTGAGATCCCTCTCCACCGAAAGGTGAAGTGGTTCCTACTAAGGGTTTTTGGCTTACTTTCTCATAGGAGGGTTCTTCCAGTTTAAATAATGGCTCATTGAGTGAATGATCCCTGTAAGCTGAGGAGTCTCAGGAGGAGGTTACGTCCTCCTTGCGGGCTCTTGATCTCCTTTATCCCCTTGAGCTCCCAGCTTTTAAGGGATGCGTAACGGCCATACAGATAAGCTTCCATCAGTCGTCCCGAGCATGAGGCACTGCCCCGGGAGATGCTTCCCGAGCGATGAGTGCAAGGATTGGGCAGGGAATATTAGGCTTCGAAGGAGCTTTCCCGATCGAACTGATGCTCGGACTTCCCAACCCGAAGGCCGCCTAGGAAGTGCTTGATCCGAGTAAGTTATTTGGCTTACAATAAGTGGGCCCTGGGGCTACCACTTCAGGGAGCTGGGCCTTGTTGGGTCACATTAGACCTCGTTTGGCCTCTCCATTCGGAGGGTTAGATTTCCCCTCTCCAATGGGGTTGGCCACTATTCATCAAAGTGTCCCACTCGGGAGTCGCTTGTCATCTATGATTCCTCTGCCAGGGACCCCACATCTGAGCTAGTGCCAATCAGTTACGAAGCCGATCAGGACTTAGCGGAGGAGTTCTTTGATGAACTAATGGAGGGAGAGCCAATTGATGTCCCAAGTACCCAGCATCAGGGTGATGCACAGTTGGGTGTAGTCAGGTGCATCCTAACCCAGCCTCAGGTGAGTGATGACTGGCGTCGTACCACCATCTTTCATACATTTTGTAGGCTGGGAGAAAAGGCCTGCAAGGTGATCATAGATAGCGGGAGTTGTATTAACACTATCTCTACGGGCATTGTTAGGCTTCTGGGTTTGACGCCCATGTATCACCGTGCAACCTATAGAGTTACTTGGGTGGATTCTACTTTCATCCCGGTCAGGCTGCGATGTCTGGTGCCACTGTAGTTCCAGGCTTACCATGATGAGATCTGGTGTGATGTGTTGCCTATGAAGGTGGGTAGCATTATCCTGGGTAGGCCTTGGCTTTCTGATCGGGATGCCACACTTCAAGGTCGGTCGAACACATGCACATTCGACCACGGGGGTCATTGGATCACCCTCCACCCCACCCAACTGAAGGATCCTTCTGTCCGAAGACCAGCCGGCCCTAGCACTTCGACTCCTCCTAGCCAGGGGACGGTCGGTCCTTCCACCTCATCCTCGGCGCGGGCTACTACCGCTTCGACTACTCCTAGCACAGGAGACCTCCCACCCCGGAGGTTAATGATGATTAGCTCGCGGGAGATGGAGCAAGAGGTGACTGGGGGTAGCCCTATCCTTACCGTTGTTGTCCGAGGAGTGGAGGATGTCGCTCCTGGGATTGATGATGAGCACCCCCTAGAGATAGCTGCGATCCTACGGGAGTTTTTTGATGTCTTCCCGGAAGACCACCCGGAAGGCCTTCCGCCTATGAGGGATATCCAGCACGAGATCGACCTTGTCCCGAGCTCATCCTTGCCCAATCTTCCACACTACATGATGAGTCCCACAGACCATGCCGAACTTCAAAGGCAGGTCGAGGAGTTGATGAGTCGAGGATCTCTTAGGGACAACCAGAGCCCTTGCGCTGTTCCCGCACTATTGGCCCCGAAGAAGGATGGCACATGGAGGATGTGCATTGATAGCCATGCGATCAACAAGATCACGGTGAAGTATCACTTTCCCATTCCCCGATTGGATGACTTGTTAGACATGATGTCGGGAGCCACTATCTTTTCAAAGATAGATCTTCGTAGTGGCTATCACTAGGTGCGGATCAGGCCTCGGGATGAGTGGAAGATGGCATTCAAGACCAAGGATGGTCTTTATGAGTGGTTGGTTATGCCCTTCGGGCTTTCCAACGCCCCTACTACCTTCATGCGGTTGATGACTCAGGTTTTACGCCCTATGGTAGGGGTCTTCTTGGTCATCTACTTTGATGACATTCTTATCTACAACCTCACTAGGGAGGACCACTTAGACCACCTTAGGTAGATCTGTGTCATTTTGAGGCGAGAGAGCTTATTCGCCAACCCGAAGAAATGTGCCTTCATGATTGATCAGATTACCTTCCTTGGGTTCATTGTGTCTAGGGATGGAGTCTCCGCCGATCCGGAGAAGATTATGGCCATCAGGGAGTGGCCCGAGCCCCGCACCCTCCACGATGTCTGATTGCATAACCACCCCGATCACTGATTGCATAAAGAAGGCGGCATTCGTATGGACTAAGGCTACAGCCACAGCCTTTCAGGACATCGAGGAGCGTATGACCCAGGCGCCTGTCCTTGCATTACCAGATTTTTCTAAGGTGTTCGAGGTCACATGTGACGCTTCTGGAGTGGGTATTGGTGGCGTGTTGAGTCAGGAGTCCCACCCCATTGCATTCTTTAGCGAGAAGCTTAATGATGCCAAATTGCATTATTCTACATATGATAAACAATTTTACGCAGTTGTTCAGGCATTGAGGTATTGGAGGTACTATCTTTTGCACAAAGAGTTTCTCCTATTTTCTGATCATGAGGCCTTACGATTCCTCCATACCCAGAAGAAGCTGAATGCTCGGCACAGTCGTTGGGTGGAGTATCTCTAGGAGTACACCTCTGTGCTCAAGCATAAGGCAGGGGTGGAGAATAAGGTCGTCGATGCGCTGAGTCGGCGGATGATGATGTTGACCACCATGAGTGTAGAGGTGGTAGGTTTAGAGAGGCTGAAGGATGCTTATGTTGATTGTCCGGATTTTGATCCGATCTATGTAGCCCTTCAGGTCGGTCCCTCGCATGATTATAGCAAGTTTGTGCTATAGGAGGGTCACCTATTCTGAGGTGACAAGTTGTGCATCCCACGAACGTCTGTTCATGACTTTCTTACGTGGGAGATGCACGCGGGAGGTCTTGCTAGCCACTTCGGCCGGAACAAGACCATAAAGGCAGTTGAGCATAGATTATATTGGCCTAGCTTGAAGAGGGATGACGCTCGCATCATGGCCCAGTGCCACACTTGCACTATGGCCAAGCAAAGGAAGCAGAATACCGGCCTCTATACTCCCCTCCCCGTCCCGGATAGTCCATGGCAGGACATTACCATGGACTTTGTGTTGGGATTGCCCCACACCCTCCGAAAGCACGACTCTATCTTTGTGGTTGTAGACAGGTTCTCAAAGATGGCATTATTCATTCCATGCTCCAAAACATCGGATGCCTCTAGAGTTGCCCGTCTATTCTTTTCACACTGTGTCTCCAGGTTCGGACACCCATGCACCATAGTGTCTGATAGGGATGTGCGGTTCACTAGCTATTTTTGAAAAACCCTATGGCACATGATTGGCACCCAACTGAAATTCTTCACTGCATACCACCCCCAAACCGATGGGCAAACTGAGGTTGTTAATAGGAGTTTTGGGGATCTTCTTAGGTGTCTTGTCCGAGATTGAGTCAGGGATTGGGATTTGCTCTTACCCTTAGCAGAGTTTGCCTACAACGATTCGGTCAATAGGTCTACAGGCATGAGCCCCTTTGAGATTGTCACTGGCCGTAGACCTAAGAAGCCCATAGACCAAGTTCCATCTCCCATCTAGTCGTGTGTGTCTGAGTCAGCCGAGTCCTTTGACGATCATATTAGGTAGTTGCATGAGCATGTGCATCGTCACATTGAGTCCAGCAACGCGTGATACAAAGAAATTACTGATGCCCACAGGCACCACAGCGAGTTTCAAGAGGGCGATTATGTCATGATCAGGGTCAAACCTGAACGATTTCCCTCGGGAGTCATGAAGAAGTTGCATGCTCGTGGTGCCTGTCCCTTTCGGGTAGTGAGGTGAGTCGGATCATATGCATTTGTTGTGGACTTGCCAGAGGAGTACGGGATCAGCTCCACTCTCAACATCTCGGATCTCGTCGCTTATAGGGACCCAACGGTGATACCCAGTGAGCCCTTTAAGCCGTCTCCACCCATTGTGAGTTAAACCACCCTAGAGTGTCCACCTCCAGCCTTGTTACCTCAGCAACAAGAGCAGATAGAATGTATACTAGACGAGCAGGTAATGACTACTCGAGGTGGAGTGTATCAATGCTACTTGGTGCGATAGAGGGGACGGCCCGCGTCAGATGATAATTGGATCACCCGGGACAAGCTACAGAGGATAGATCCAGATCTGTTGGATCGATACCAGAGCGACTCAGACCCTTACTCGACGGGGTCGAGCTTCTCCCACCCGGGGAGAATTGGTGAGGACACCAGAGCTAGAGTACGGCTCGACTCAGTGAGTCGCCGGTACCGGACACGAAGCACGACTTGGTCGACACCGACCTCTTTGTGGTTAGGGGACAGTCTGGAGTCACCAACGGAGCCTTGATACTTTAGTACACATTTTTATTCATATTTATATTTTATACGTATTTAGTCGTATTTGGTGTGTATTTGGCATGTATTTGGGTTGTATTTTGGTTTGTATTATTTTGGGTTTTAATATTGGGTCAATGGGAGAATAATTGACCATGCATTTGTATTTTTGATTTATTTTGGTCCAAGGGGGAATTAATATGATCCAAGGGGATTAAAATACACCAAGTCCATTTTGTTGACTTGGAGAGAGGGGGGCCCCCTCTTTTGTCCCCTTGTGGGATAATTCTAATCCACCTTGTCCCCCATTTCTCGATTATACCCCCTTGACCAAGGGTATCCTAGGTCATTTGGCTAGGTCTAGGGTTTAATATTTAATGTCTCTTGTTAGATTTTTATCAATTTAAATGAAGAAAATTATTAGAATTTATGCCATGGGCGCACCCCCTCTCTCCCTTCTTGCTAGTTCTTCTTCTTCCTCCTCCATATTTCTTCAGATCTAGGGCTGAAACCCTAAGATTTTTGAGAGATCTTCCTCCATTTCTCTTCCCCTTGCTACTGCCAACGATCACCGCCGCCGTCGTTCAAGCCGCCATCAAGCCACCACAACCAGGCTTCCACCGTTCTGTCCTGAATTTCGAGATTGCTGGACAACAGCTCGGTAAAAAGGCTGGTATGGGAGATCCAACCGTCTGATCAGGATGAGGTTTTGAGGGTAGGTTCCTCCCATCGTCCACCATTCCCAGTTTAAGTTTCATGCAGATCAGAGCCTATTTATGTCCCTTCCTGGTCATTTGTTTTTCCCCTTACAGTCTGCCTATGAGCAGATCTGCGGGATAGCCCCTGGTAGTTGATTTTTCCCCACCCCCCAAACGTTGTCAGAAAAATACAAAAAAAATATGTGCGTGATCACCACTCTCCCCCCTCTCTCCACAAAAATCCCCAAGTCCTAGATCCTCTATTTGGTTTTCGGCCAAACCCATTAAACAGGCAGATCCCGTTATGCCCTGTCAATTTTGTGTTCTAGGATAGAGAACTCAGTCAGTTTGCAGTAGTTTTAATTTTTATTCCAACCGTTGGATGGATCTAAAATTCCCGTATGTTGAAGATCTCTGAGTCCTCTTTCCAACGGCACTAATCTCGCTCCGATCCGACTTCGGATCTGGTCGTGTCGGCCATTTTTGTTGAAGCGCACATTTTTGCTCCGAGACTGGCCAACAACAAGGGGTCACCGGATAATTCCAGAAAAAATACTTCGGGATAGCTTCAGCAACCGCCACTCCCGGGGGTCGACCAAGGAACCTCCGCCACCGCCCCAGTGCACCGCCACTTTCAGAAGATCCCAGGAGGCCGATGTCCCTTTGGATGTCCGTGTTCGCTGTCCTACCGGCCAGCAAATCGCAGAACCAGAGCCGCTGCCCGCCGCCGCCCGGAACCCGTCGCCTTTCTGCCTTTCAACCCAATTCAGTGCTCCCGACATTTTTGTGTAACCCTTTACCTCCCTGCGTGGAGTGGGCAAGAAAATCACTGCTTTAATTAACTTTATTTATTGTACCGGGAGTCACGTAGCTTGGCCGAGATGTCTTCCCCACACCCCGAGCGTACAGGTACATTTGCCACCCTCTTTATCGTATTTGCTTGTTTAGTATGCGTTCTTGATGCCACTGCATGTGAGTAGGTTATCTTCCTAGCTAGTTCATACTTAATCACCGCTGTGATTTGTGAGTGTGAGACCAGTCCCGTGACTTGTTCCGAGCATGAGAGTGAGCCGACCACCCGAGACTCAAAGTCGGTTACTCAACCGTGCAGATCGTCATGTTTCCCTCGCCGGGGATGACTATGAGTTAGCGCTTCTTGTTTGGGGCATGTTCGCCTCTTTTGGAGCTCATTAGGTGCTACGTTGTAGTGTTGTTGCTGGTTGCGTCGTCTCTTTAGTCGCGTCATCCTATCGAGTCCAAGGTCGCAACAAGTCCGAGTCGAGTCCCAATGTCGTCCCGCATCACAATTGCTCAACAACATCGACCTGACTACAATGTGCATCGACCTGATAATGCATGGCTTCTACAACCGCATCGACCTGCTAGGCCAAAATGCGTAGATGCATTGTCCTATCTCGCAACATGCATGAATATGCATCGACCTGACATTCTTTACGCTAGAAGATGCATCGGCCTGATTTTGAACAAGGAACATATTCTGACTTAATGAAAAGACATTATGACACATATTATTATGCTCAACTTTAAATCAAAACAGTTTTGCCAGCATCAATCAAATCAATCACAATTTTGCCAGCATCAAAACCAGAGGAGATACAACATATTTATGCATACGAGCATTCTGGGAGATGCCATAGCCGGACTAGTCGGTGGTGTCGTGAGCGACAAGAAAAAGGGACCAACTGGGAATGGTAAACGCACTCAAAGGGGGGCAAAGAGAAATGCTTATTACATGGTCAGAACCACGTAGTCGGAGGAGGGAAGATGAAGAGAGAACAGAAGGGGAAATAGACATTTTATTTCATTTATTCCACAGAAAGAGGCCACGGGAACATGGATAGAGAAGTAGAGGGAGTACCCCATGCGCAGACATAAACAAACAAAATAGAAGGAAAGGAAGAAAATACAAGGAAGGGGGGACGGAGTCGTGACTCCTCTTCCCCCCAGTCTTCACCTCTCTCCCTCCCTCACTCCTTCTTTTCTCTTCCTCGTGCTACAGGGGAACAGGAGAAGGGGCCGAAGCTCCTTCTTTCTCCCTTTCTCTCTTTTCTTTCTTCTCTTCGCACAGGCAGGCCCTCTGCTTTCTCTCTTCTCTTTCTTTTCTCTTCGACCTTCTCCCCTCTGGCCGTCCAGCCTTTCTCTTCTGGCCTTCCTCTTTTTATGCACACAGCGCGTCGCTGGCGTACTGGTCTTCTCAACGACGTAGGGGGGCGTGTATAGAAGGCATGGCTCGTGCCGTGTCTTTTCCACTCATGCCGCAGGTAGAGGTGGGAGGGCCGCAGGATGAGAATGTCCCTGCTGGACCGCGGAGGTGTTGTCGGTTCGTGTGAGCCACTGTCGGTTCGCGGGGGTGCCGTAGGATGGGCTGGGAGAGGCTGGTCCCACCGGTTCAGCGTGCCACCGTCAGATGGGGGTGAAGCTGTCGATGCTGCTGGTTGAAGAAGGCCGCCGGTTTGTGCTGCTTCTACCATTTAAGTTCTTGGAAGGGCTGCCGGATGATTGATGCCGTTGCCAGGTAGGGGTGACGCCGGATGCACCCCCGTGCCTTTCCTCCTCCTTCTTTCTCTTCTTCATTTTCTTCTTCTTTCTTGTCTTTTCTTCCTACCAATTGAACCCCTTCCCCTTGTTTCTTTTTTTCTTCTTTTTTCTTCTTTCTTCTTCTCCTTTTTTCATTCTCTTTTCTCTACCGATACAAAACCCCCCTTAACTCTTCTTTATTTTTTTCTTTATGTTTTTTCCCTTTCCCTTTCTCTTTCTTGTTTTCTTCTCCTCTTCTTTTCTTTTCCCCTTCCTCTTTTTTTTTCTATGCTCGGGCTTCCACAGTCTGGTTCACGGCGGTCGGACGCGACACCCTGATCATTGCATAGAAAATTTGTCGTTCCAGTCTTCTCTTCTATTTTTTTATTGCCGACATCTCATGGTCGAGCCCGTGGTAGTGTAACTTTGGAGCATCTTGACTTCCCACGATTTTACCATATCGTGGTATACTGTGGCGTCCGGGTCTTATCTGTCAACACAACTCGAGAACGGGAGACCGGGTAGGGCTCCCACCTGTCTCCTTTTTATTTATTTATTTCTTGTTCTTTTTCTTCTCCTATGTCGACATCAGGATGGCCGGTCAGAGCTTCGATGAGGGTGCCGGTAGGACGTGTCTGGTGAAGGCACGAACATGACACCTTTGATTTTTTTCTTTTTTTCTTCTTCATCTTCTTTCTTTCCTTCTCTGCCCGATGTGAGGCTTGCCGCTGTAGGTGGCAAAAATTTAGGTATCAACACCACCTCAACAATAAGAGCAAAACCACCACATAAATGAACAACACAACCACAAAGATGAACAAAATATAACATAATATAACACCACCAAACATCAGAAACAAACAAACAACAAGCATGGTGGGATAAGAAACAC
This sequence comes from Amorphophallus konjac, assembly GCA_022559845.1. Taxonomy (NCBI): domain Eukaryota; kingdom Viridiplantae; phylum Streptophyta; class Magnoliopsida; order Alismatales; family Araceae; genus Amorphophallus; species Amorphophallus konjac. Next base: position 168,602,504 of record CM040119.1, on the reverse strand, counting down.
GGTGAGACAGCAAACACAGTGGGACAACAAACGTGGTGGGAGGACAACACGTGGAAAAACATGGTGGGATGACAAACATAAAAACATGGTGGGGCAGCCAACACGGTGGGACGACAACATGACATTGCGAGACAGCAAATGCGGTGGGACAAGAAATGTACAGCGGAAACAATCAAAACACCCTTCAACCAACACCCAAGATCAGATAAAGCAAACCGCCAGGTTCCTAATCACAAGGCAAAAGCCCTCTCATGGAGACATAATGAGATAAAGGCTGAAGAAGGAAATGAGCTTCAGAATAGATCAAGGGGTAAGATTGAAGGAGAGACAAATCAAAAAGGTGTGGACAAGAGGTAGAGTGAAAGATATAGCAAGGAAAGCCTGGAGACCTACAACCTGCACACTTCAACAAACAGATCATATATGTTCTCAAAAATAGCCAAAAAATGAAGAATAAAACAAAGCCACACACACACACACACACACACACACACACACACACACACACACACACACACATATATATATATATATATATTGATAATTGTTTTGATTTTGTTTCAAATATCTGATTTTTTTTTGAACAAGCTATCTGTAACACACAAAGATGGGCTTAAACTATTGAGTAGGGGTCGTCATTCCTTCCCCCTCTCATTAAGGACTTCCCTGAGCAAGGCGTGCATTTGAGGGTGGCTCACTACGACCAACCTCCTCTAAAGAACGGTACCCCTACTATGGCCATACTTGGGATACAACCCTACCTAAGAGGGAGAGGCAGAAGAAAAATTGGAGATAAGCCTTATGCAGGATGGGAGATATTAGGATTCGACTTTCTTCTAGGGCACTACCCCTCAGAGATATAGTCTGTTGCGCTGGGGCTTTGTGTCTTTGATTTTTAGACCCACTTATTAGGCACGCATACGACCGGGCTCATAATGTCTTGCGGGGAACTTTACTATCACTCTTGCCATGCCTTTGATTTTCATACTTTTTTCATATTTATTTTTGCTATGATTCACAATAATAATAGCCCTTGCTGACTAGATTTTGCATGAAAGCTCATATTTAAGAGGGTTATTAAGACTGGCCATATTTGAGACCTCTCGTATTAGGGAGCGCCTAAGTTGGTCATCTCATCCATCCATCTCTTGCCCCTGCACTCGACCGAGCAGAGAAGAGAAAAGGCCCTTGTGCATACCCAAAGAATAGCCAAAGTAGCAACAATATTGCATCAGAGGAGTTGGCTGTAGCTCACCGTGTAGTGTGTGGAAAACCATGCTCTAAGGTCACCCATAATAGTCAGGGAGAGAAACGGGACTCCTAGCGCGGAGCTACCACCAGCTCGAGGTGTTGCAGAAGTGAGCTAGACTTGACCTACTAAGACTCTTAAACCATTCAAATTAATGTGCTAAGGAACCCACATTATAACCATGCACAGAAATAATAAAAGTAACAGAAATGTTAGCATATTCTTGCGCAAAAAAAAATTTACCTTGCGATCCATGGAGTGGAAGTAGCATCCTGACGTGCTTCGACCAGCGAGAGCCTCGTATTCCTTGCTTGACAGGGCAATGGTAGAGAGGACCACAAAGATTTGAAGATTCCTCGACACGAAGGAGCGGAAGACACAACTAAGCTAGACAAAGAAGGATCAAAGGAAGAGAGGTGAGGGCTAGAACTCCCTCGCGAAAGTGTAGAAACCCTGATAACAAGGAACGGTCTACAGATGAACCAGAGATTAACTGAGATCAAGGAAGACTAAAGTCTCGAAAATAACATGAGAAAGGGTGAGAACCCCAAAAGGGAGATAAAGAAGGAATAGAAAAATAATGATGGGATTGAAAAAGAAAAGGAAAGGAGTAATCATCCGACGGAATCGAAGAAGAATCACGAGGATTGGCGAAGCCCAGAAATTCCAGAGAAAGAGAAGAAGAATTAGATGAAGGTTTAAAACTGGAATAATAAAGGAGATCCGAGGGGCTCTAGATGAAAAGGGGAAGGATTAAATGGCAATTGGAAATCAAAACAATCCGGAAGAGGGGATAGACCAAATGAAGATTGAAAATTGGGGGGATGAGGAAAGTTCAGAGGTTCCTAATGAAAAGGTAGAGGATGAGGGCCCGTGGACCGAGGAATAGAGGAGAAGACTGCGGTCACGGGTGTTGACACCCATTTTTAGCATGCAAGTTGAGTTCTTTCTCTTATCCATCTTTCATGATGTTCCAAATTACCCATTATTTTGGAGTCTTCCTTGAGCATATTTCAAGCCCATTCTTGATCATTCTTCAAGCCCATAATGCCTTGGAGGCTATTACCCTTGATTACCACTTTTTGGGGCTCATTTCTTATTGAAAAGCTCAGTTCGGTCGACCTAAAGCTCAGTTCAGTCGACCGATTACCAATTTTGGTCGACTGATTTCTCAATTCGGTCAACCGGACAGAGGGCTGTTGGCCCCCTCTGGTAGCGGTCTTGGGATGACAGCTACCATGAGGTAGCTGTCATCCCATGACCGTGACCTCCCTCTCTCATGGGTGCATCGACCCGTCTCTTGTGGGTGCGTCAACTCCATTCTTTGGGCCATGCTAGGTCACGGTTCTCACTTGACTGCGTTCTGTAGGTCGCAGACGCGCGACTGACCGCGTTCTGGTTGTAGAATCTTGACTATCTTGGGCTCTATTTTCTCCGACCGAGGACTCCTTGGAGTCCTATTTCGCGTCGATTGCTCAGAGGATATCGAGCCAAATCGATTGTTATCACTTCCTGGGATATTATCCCACTATTATACCACGTATTTATTGATCAAAATCCATTCTTTTGGATAATTATCCTCTAATCTGAGCTAGGGTTTTGAGGGCTCTATAAATAGTCTCCTTGGTTCATGGGCTCGGGAGAGGGTGATTTCTACCAAGGGGTGAAGCCATGCTATGTTGTCGACTCTCCTTCTTTGACCCCCAATCACCAGGGAAGTCCTAAACTTCATCCTCCCTTCTCTAGGTTTCCTTTTCTTCACCATCTTTCTAAGTTTCCACTTTGTTTTTTGCACACTCTGTTTTGCACATTTCTGCACGCATGCACGTTTTGCATCTCCTTTTCACTGCAATGCTACTGCATTTTAAATCTCATTTTCATTCATAATCATTACACAACACACACACCTACTTGTTTGTCCCTTTTACAGGGGTTAAAAACCCTCCCCCGGTGCGTTCTCCCCCTTTTCTTCATGCTTATTTCTACGTACGGGATGAATGCTATGCATGCATGTTTCTAATGTGTTTTTTCTCCTTATTTTGGCTTTGTTTCGCAGGAAGGCAAGCTTGAATATGAGGCCCTCGCTCTCTGGCCGGCTGGAAAGTGAGGAGGTGTGATCCACGAGGTTTCCGCATCCCCTCATCTAGCGCGATCACATTTATGCGATTGTTCCTCGACCACATTTTCTCACTTCTTTCCAAGGTACATAGCAAGCCCCTTAGTATCCTTAATATCCTTTCCTACTATTAGCCATGGTGGCGATCACGGTACGTTCTCTATTTCTTCATCGCCCCTTTTCCCCCTTGTGTTATATATTTCATGCTCATATGTTTATTCTTTAGTTTGGGGGCAGTTTAATTATCAACAATAGGATCGGAAGAAGGGAAGTACACCACCCAAGGGTGGGAGCTGAGCAAAAGAAAGGAGGACCTAAAAGAAGGGGAAAGAGAAGTGGACCCCTGAGTGCACAACAAACGGCCTTTAAACTTACGTCTTCGTCTTTTCTTAGCAAAAAAATCTCAACAACGAACATGCTTATCACGAGCTTGGATCTTCGGGCCTCTTGACTTGAAATGTCTCCTTAAATAATGGGCCCACCTGGCACACGGCCTAGCCCGGTCATGAACATGCTGCTTTGTCGGGGCAGTTGCCCTTAGGCACCCGATGCTAACAGTATCTGGATATTCTTCAACAAGTAACTCCTTAGATGAATGAGCATCGTGAAACCATAGAGTTTTATCACTTGGCCTGAGGAGCATAAGGTTCGGCAACTCCACTCGATAATCAGACATGAAGTATAACTCTCTTGACAGATGAGTAAGATGAAACTGAGGGAGATTAATGTGCGGCGTTGACATGGCTGGCTTACTGACAAACCAAAGGAGATTGCATAAAAATTGCAGAATGTCCTTAGAAAACTTTAAGGATATGGCAAATTGCCCCTGGAACATAGAATTCATAACTTCTTTGGCAACTATATGTGTTAGCATAATTCGAGTAGGGAACCCTTCTTGACCAGTAATCTGAACAGCTATAGAGTGAGAAGTGATAATAGCATCAATGGTAGACCCTCCGGCGAGCAATGTGATTGCCACCGGTCTCATTTGTGAAGGAGTTGGCATAAGTGCGAGGGAGCTCTTCTTGGCAGCCATCTTCGGAAGTACAAACTCACCATCCCCAAAGTAGCTAGAGATGATGACACGGATTGGCATACGATAGACAAAATCATGAATCTTGAAATGCACAACCAGTACTGAACTGTCCTGACTTGGCCCATTCTCTCCCTGGGGACCAGACGCAAGGGGCACCAGAGGCAGTGTGCACCTGCTCCGTGGGGCGGAAGTAGATGGTGGAATGAAGGTAGTAGGTTCGGATGGAGAATGAGTATGCCGAGTCCAAGTGGTGGCGGAGGTATAACGACAATGACAGGCTCGGGCGTAGGTGGGGGTAAAGGTGAGGGTGAAGGTGTACTTTGTTCAGGCGAGGAGGGTTATGGCAGAGATAAAGGAGACGATAGAGATGAGGGAGGCGATGGAGGCAGTAGGTTAGGTGGCCTTGGCGAGAGCGATGAGGGCGATGATGAGGGCAATAGGGGTAATGGAGATGGTGTAGGACTAGGTGATGGAGAGGATGAAGCGGAGTGTCATTGTGTCCACCGTCGACGTATCGACACGACAAGTCGAGCGGTGTCAGAGCGGAAGTGGTGGCGATGGGAGTAGGCGAAGTGGAGGCACCAGCCTGAGCAGAGGTTTGGGCTTGCGATGGAGATAGGGTAGGTGATGGAGCAAGCGATGATGGGGATGAATTAGGTGATGGAATGGGTGACGGGATAGGCGATGGGATATGTGATGGTGGAGATGACAGAGCGGGTGCAGCACTAGATAAGGAATCGCATGGGTGCCCCTGGTCTTGTAACGATGGAGATGACTGCTTGGGTGGCGCTTACTGCTGCTGCTGCTACTTGCTTCTAAGATATCAAACAACATTGCGAATAGTAGGCCAATCAATCCTTTTCTTATCTTCTACATCATACACATAATCCCAGAACTCTAGGCAGTCCTCAACCAAATGCCCCTAACGACGATGATATTCACAATATCAGAGTTGATCTCCGACCGCGGGTCGGCAAGACTCGACTGGAGGAAGTTGCAACACATGAGTGGCCATCAAAGCACTAAAGACATCTGAAAAAGACTCTGGCAATGGAGGATAAGGAGCCCGCTTCAGGAAAGTCGGATGCCAAGGGGTATGAGATGGAGCAGAGGGCTACAGAGAGTGAAATGGTGGTGCGTGGCGACTTGTGGAGGGACTGTTGGATGGTATGAGAGGATCTAGAGGGGGGGTGAATAGATCCTCTACCCTATTTTTGAACACTTAAAAAAACCCTTAACAGAACTGAAGGCAGGAAGCCGATTTAAACACAGAATAGAGCTAAAAACGAAGAGCCGTGAGCGGAATGAATTGAAATGCCTTTAGAGAGGCTTTTAGTACCTGTGAAGAAGGATAGAAGAGATGGATAACAAGCATCACAACACAACACAGGGCTTTTAAGGTGGTTTGGCTGCCACAAGGCACACCTATGTCCACTCCTCACCAACTTGGTGAGGCCTCCACTCTTTGGCCAAAAGAGATCCACACACACGCTGGAACCCAGCACTACATGGGGACTAGCCCCCCCTCCCCCACACACACGAGAACAAGTCTTCAAAACACACAGGGAAGAAATCCCACAAGGAAGGAACAAAAACAAAGCAAGAAGATAAACACACATGCTGCAATTGCAGCGTACACGGTGACAGACCTCATACACAAGACATTTTAAAGATGAAGAAAAACACAACGAAAGAACAGGATGAAGCACTTTAGCAGAATGGAAGAGAAACCAACTGGGCTGTGAATCAGATCAATTGTTGAAGAATAGGATGGCTGAAGGAGATGGCTGGCTGCACTCTTTTCTCCTTTCCTACTAAGAACTTTCTCTGGAAGCTCAGGGCAGACTTTCTCTCTCTTCTTTTCTCTCTGGTTCCCACGTCTAAGGCTCCTCCAAGCTCATAGTTGTTGACACCCATTTTTATCTCACAAGTTGAGTTATTTCTCTTATTCATCATTTGTGATGTCCCAGATTAACCATTATTTTGGAACCTTCCTTGGATGGATTTCGAGCTCATTTTATCATTCCTTAACCTTTGAGCCTTGGAGATTATGATTCCATTGAGCCCTCGAGGTTGTTTCCTTCATTTTTGGCCTTTTCTAACATCCCAAGTCGACCTAAGCCCTGTTTAGGTCGCTTTCGGCCTTCCAATTTGACTTAGGGCCCATTTAAGTCAACTTCCATCAAGCATTCGGCCCCTTTAACTGCAAAGTCCTGAACATGGCTCTTTTTCATCCCCTTCTGTTCCTCTATTCATTAGATGCCTTTCAAAAAAGTTGTTTGTTTTTATCATCCCTAGATTTTCTTCTTCATTGCCATTAGCCAGTTCTCCACCTATTTCAAGTTATTTGCATTTTTCTGGTGCGCTACACTGTTCACCCACATCCCAACATTTTTCTCTGTTCTCCCCAAATTTTCTCCCTCTTCTGCTCATCTTCTCATCTTGATCCTTTTGCTAGTTATTCTTGGTTTTCAAGATATTCTCTATTTTATAAAAATGCATCTGAAGAGTCCAACGTGCCCACGACTCTATTTCGCTGCACGCCGGAGCTCCTTTGTGAGGCTGATAACTTCAAGGATAATCCACCAAATCGACTCATATCTCTTCCAGGCTCTTATCCCCACTATTATCTCGAGATTTATCCATCAAACTCAATTTATCTTGGACTCTATCCTCGAGATCATAGGGGGAACTTTCAAGGTTTTAGCAGTTTCTATATAAACAGAACATGTTCGTAGTGCACGATGGGGGCGTGTTCTTCAGGTTGGGGCGGAGCCATGCTGCATCTCCGACGTCCTTCTTTGACCCTAACCTGTCAAGGGAAGTGTTAGCTTCACGTTCATCCTATTCGGGCTTCATTTCATCATCATTTTCCCTTATTTATTTGCCCCTACTTTTGCCAAATCATCACAGTTTGATGTATTTCTGCTACGCATGCGCGATGGGGGGCTCTTTCTTGGTTCAGGGCGAAGCCATGTTGCATCGCCGTCTTGTTTCTTTGACCCCATCTTGTAGAGGGAAGTATTGGATACATTTTCCACGCTCAAGGTTTTATTTCATCCACTCTACTCTTAGTTCTCTCCTCCTACATTTCGAAAATCATCATAGATTCCTATTTTCCTTCACAACCTGCACTTTTTCTCATATTGCATGCACGATTCCCACAGTTATACTGCGTGTTTTTTCTCTCTGTTTGCTTTATTATCATCACAACACACACACCTATTGTTTTCACCCTTCGACAGGGGTTAAAAACTCCCCCCCGATGTGTTCTCCCCTAATTTCTCACTCTACTTTATCACTTCGAGACAGATTCTACACTTCATGTTTCTAATGGGTTTCCCTTGTTGTTTGGCTTTGTTTTGCAGGAGAGCATGAGCATGAGTATGACGTGAGGCCCTCTTCTTCTAGCCGACTGGAAGGCGAGGAGGTCAGATTCCACATAAGTTCCTACATCCCTCTTCACGCGCGATCATGCTTTAGTGGTCTCTTCTTTGGGCCGCATCTTCTTCCCTTTATTTCCAAGGTACGCAGTGCCCTTCCCATCCTTTATTAGTCTTTTTGTATGCTGTTATACTTGGTGGCGATCACGATCTATTTGCTCATCTTCAACGCTCCTTTGTTCATACTTTCATGCCCATATGCATATTATTATTTGTGTTGGGGCGGGGTAGATAAATCATCTACGACTCTTATTTTTTGGCGATCACGGTGGGACCCCTAGTGCCCATCGCATTTTTATTATTCTCCTGCAACTTGGTTGTGTGTAGGACTCTATTTGGATAGCATTTTCTTGGGTTTTCTGCATTTCTGCATTTCTGGGTTCTAAACGCGGTTGCCAGGCAGCCACTTCTATGAGAACGCGGTTCCCAGGGAACCACCTTCTGATTCTGGCAGATTCTGCGCAGAGGTCCATCGTTACGTCTTCCCTTCATGATTTAATTGACCTCCCGAGGTCGGATCGCTCTATTTTTGGTCCAATTTTGTAGCCCTTTGTATTGTCTTTCACTGCATATATCATTTGCATTATTTGGGCCACGTTTTCATAATTTAATTCTATCTTGAACTTTGAGTTTTTTGCAAGAAATCTATAGGCAGACCCGCGACAGACCCTTAAGTACGTTTTATGTTGATGATTTAATTCACTTCCCGAGGTCTGAACGCTTTATTTTTGGTCCCATCCTGTATCCCTTTGTGTTGTCTTCATTTTCATATATCCTGTGCATTCATTATGTGGTGTTTTCATATTTTAAAAGTGTCTTCATTTTTTAGTTTTGTGCTAGAAATCTGCACGTAGACTCACATGTGCATTTTCTTTGTTGATTTAATATACCTCCCAGGGTCTGTTTGTGCCATTTTTTGGCTCTATCCTATAGTCCTTTGTATTATCTTCATCCCCATATATCATTTGCATTCATATTATTATGTTTTCATAATTTAACCTTGCCTTGCTTTTTTAGTTTTATGCTAGAATTCTGCATGCACTCCGGTGCACATAGGATCATTCATCTCATACTATAGTTGCATACCTACCTTGGTAAATAATCATCTCACCTCCATATTCCTTGGAGTCGACTAGGTGATCTTATCCGGGACCTCCGTAAGCCCCCGTGAGCCGTGGATTCTCACACGGACGCCGGGCCGGTTGTACCTTTCCACCCCTTAGGCTTGCATTTTACATACGTGTGAGGGAGTGAACCTTAGTCAACCCAAAGTTTAGACCTTCCCTATAGGATTCCTATCTTGAGGGAATTGTGCTTAATTCAAAACATTAAAAGGCCCACCAAAACTTTGGGAGAATAAAAAAATCCCATCATATTAACTTGTTTGACTTCTGGGGATTTCACATTGTTTATGTTGTTTTGGCTTGTCCAAGCCCATTTGTGGTATTTTGTGTATCATCCCCTATCATCCATATAGGCTTTTGCTGATAGGCCCATTTAGGTTAGCCCATTTTTGTGTGTCCATTGTCCAGTTCCATTGTCTTAGGTCGGTCTTGCGTTAGTCTTAGTAAGTCATCCCTCTCGTTTCTTTAGCCCTTAAAGCCCTTGCTTCCCTGGCTGTATTCCCATTGATCTCCCTGTAGAAAGTCTCCATTTGCCCTCATGGAGCGCCGCATCAACCCCATGTACCCTTCTTCTTTCCAATCTTCTTCCTATTCTCGGGTGGAATCTTCTTCCCACGTGGGCCCTTCTTCCCGTGGTTCCTCTGACCCATATGAAGAACATGCCAATCTCATGGCCCACCTATCATGCCTCGTTCACCAAATGGACCCGGCCTACGCCCAAAAACTGATTGCAAATCACCTTAATGGCCCTTCCCCTCTTAATGGGACTCATTCTCCAAGTGGGCCTAATTCTCGTAATGGGCCTTCCTCGCTTAATGGGTCTTCTCCTCTTAACGGGCCTTCTCCTTCTTATGCTGCTAGCCCAGTTTCTAATGGTCAATTTGTCTTAATGGGCCTCATTCCTTTTACCATGCTGCTAGCTCAATGAGTCCATATTCCAATGTTTCTTCCACGCCCACATATCCTTCTACTCCCAAAATGGGCCCTTCTTCTGCTCAACCCGAATCCTCTTATCCGGTCCATTATAATGTTCCTGGTCCAAATTCACAACCTCTTGCTCAAGTTGGCCTACTTTCTTCTCGATCTCTCTCTACCCAGGAGATGATCTCTCAAACTCAAAGCTAGCTTGATGAACTTCAACGCCGGATCGATCCCAAATCTTCTTTGAGTGTACCATTCGCTTTTCAAAATCTTCGGCTTCCACCACCTTCACAAATTCCTACATATCACCGTTATGGTGGAGCCTGTGACCCGTATGTGCGCATTAAGGACTTTATTTATGAGTCAGCCCAATTTCGACACGACCAACGCTTGATGGCATATCTATTTGGTCTGTCTTTAGAAGGCCCTGCTCGGGATTGGTTATGCTCTTTACCGCAAGAGCAAGTTGTGAACTTTCAGATTGTGCAAGACAAGTTTATTCAACGGTATCAGGACCAGGTTGGGCCCAAGTACTCCATTGTGGATCTGGCCCATGAGATGATGAAGCCCGACGAGAAGTTCTCTACCTTTGCTGACTGCTGGCGTCGCCTGGCCGCGCAAGTCCTGGGGCACATTCCAGAGGGAGAACAAATCAAGATGTTAAAATCCAATGCGACGCCCGAGTACTGATTTGTCTTGGCCTTAAAAGACGTTACCTCCTAGAAACAACATTATAGCCGAGCCCGCTTCGTCCACCAACAACTCCAAGGTTCCCTTGATCGTGAGTCTTCTCCACCTTCCACGCCCACATACACCTCGCCATCGACAAATTCACCCTCCATGAGTCGGCCTTCTACCTCATATCCACCCTCCATGAGTCAACCTTCTGCTCCGACATACTAGTACGCTCCCATACACCAACCTTCCCCGAATCCATACGCTTCCACATATCAACCCTCCACGCATCCACCTTCCGCGAGTCAGCCTTTCGCCGCCGCGTCTCCACCTCCAGTCAAGGGAACGCCACATCTTGATCAAGTGGATGTCATCTGTTACATACCACCCCATCCCACTCTGCATATGCCTTCGCCGAGTCCCTCCACCAGTCACCATACATCCTTGCCTACGCAACCTTCATTGCCGTCTCCACAACTCTCTCCATTGCCTCCCCATACCCCTCGGCATCTGCCTTGCCCGAAGCGGGCTCCTCATTCTCCATTGCCAGAGTGTTTTAACGACATCTTTAGGGCTTTGATGGCCACTCATGTGTTGCCGCTCCCTCCAGTTGTACCTTTCCGACCCGCGGTTAAGGATTTGCTTCAGTTCTGCAATTTTCACCGTCAGCAGGGGCATTTGGTCAAGGATTGCCCTGAGTTCCAGGAGTTTGTTTACGACCTGGAAGATAAGAAAAGGATCGATTGGGCCGCAATTCGTATGGTTGTTCTACATCTTTGTAGCAAGCAACAGTAGTAGCACGCGCCGCCCAAGTAGCCATCTTCATCTCTACGAGACCAGGGGCACCCCTGTGGTTCTTTATCTAGTGATGCACCCGCTCCATCGCCTGCTCCATTATCTACCCCATCACCTATTCCATTACCTACTACACCATTATCTACGCCATCGCCGTCTCCTATCCTGGCTCCATCGCCTCCACCTACCCAAGTCCTTGTTCAGGCAAGTGCCTCCCCTTCTTCTCCCTCCTCCGCTACCACTACTTCCATTCCCAACGCTGCCCGACGCGTTGTGTCAATATGCCGATGATGGGCACCGCGCTCCTCTTCATCTTCTCCATCACCAACCTAATCTCCACTACCCTCATTGCCTACATCACCATCTCCACCGTCTTCTCCGCCGTTACCTTTGTCAAAGCCTGAGCAAGCTTCACCTACACCTACGCGTACACCTATACCCCCACCTTCTCCTTTGCCTTCACATGAGGCTACCATTGACACTACACCTTTTCCATCACTAAAAACTACCATTGAAGCCTCCATGCCTCCCAAACCTTCACCTCCGCCATCCAAGCCTTCTCCGCCCACTTTTCCATCCACTTCCACCCCACGGAGCGGGTGTGCATTGCCTATGGTGCCTCTCGGGTCTAGTCCCTAGGGAGAAGATGCGCCGAGTCTGGATCGTTCGGTGCCGGGCGTGCATTTCAAGATTCATGATTTCATCTACCGGATGTCGATCTAGGTCCTGGTCCCTAGTTATTTTAGGGATGATGAGCCTATTCTTTCAAAGACAGTTGCCAAGAAGAGTTCTCTTGCCCTGGTGCTAGTTTCTTCTCAAGCGAGGACGGTGGTAATCTCATTGCTCGTCAGAAAGTTTACCATTGATGTTGTTATTTCCTCTCGCTTCATTGCCATTCAGATAACGGGCCAAGAAGGGTTCTTCACCCGTATTGTGCTAACTCATACGGCTGCCAGAGATGTTATACATTCCACGTTCAAGGGGCAATTGGCTGTATCTTCTACATTTTCTAAGGACATTTTGCACATTCTATGCAATCTCCCTCGGTTTATTAGCGAGCCGGACACATCAACGCCGTGTATTATTCTCCCGCAGTTTCATCCTGCTCTTCTATCAAGGGAGCTATGCTTCATATCTGATTGTCGAATGGAGTTGCCGAATCTCAGGCTCCTGGTGCCGAGTGACAAAACTCTATGGTTTTGCAATATCGATTTGCCAAGGGAGTTATTTATTCAAGAATGCTCATTTATTGTTAGCACTAGGTGTCTAGGGGTAACCGCCCCAGCCAAGCTGCATGTTCATAATCGGGCCAGGCCGTCTGCCAAGTGAGCCTGTTAATTAAGAAGGCATTACAAGTCAAGAAGCCCGATGGTTCGAGCTTGCGCCCTGCGGGTCCATTTTTTAGGTGTTTCTGCCAAGAAGAGGCGGTGGCGCAAGTTCAGGGGCCGTCAGCTGTGCACTCAGGGGTCCACTTCTCCCTCTTCCTCTCATTCATCATTTCTTCTACTTAGCTCCCACCCTTGGGTGGTGTACCTTCCGTCTTCTGATCCTATGTGTATGATTTTCTCCTCTCCTCCTGGGTTCGTGAACCCCCACTCCTCTCCTTCTCATCTAGATTCTCCAGATTTTCCTTATTTTCACAACTCTAGGCCTCAGCTTAGGCCCTCCTTCTTTCATCCTGATTTTGGGACACCTCTGAAATTCTCAGATTCTGCTCTTGATTCCTCTCCGACCCTATCGGATGTCTACCATTATCTTTCTCCGACCCTGTCAGATGACCATCATTCTCCTTCTTTGACCCTGTCGGATGATTATCATTCTCCTTCTCCGACCACGTCAGATCATCAGTCCCCTCTTTCTTCACCTTTGCAACAATCCTCTTATTATTTTTCTATTCTTTTTGTCTCGCCCTTTTAGGGTCGTCACCCTTTTTCTTGTTGTTTTCGAGGCTTTAGCCCGCCTTGATCTCAGCTGATCTCTATTTATTCTGTATCTGGTTCCTTATTATCAGGGTCTCCGTGCCTTAACAAGGGAGTTCTAGCCCTCGTCTCTCTTCCTTTTTTATCCTTCTTCGTCTACTTTGATGTCTACCGCTCCTCCGTGTAGAGGAATCTTCAATCCTTGTTATCCTCTCCATTTTATCCTGTCAAGCAAGGAATACAAAGCTCGCACTGCTCAAAGCTCATTGATCAAAATCGCTTCAGGATGCTGGTTTTTCACTCTATGGATTGCAAGGTATCTTTATTTTGTGCGGGAATATGCTTTCATTTTCATTATTTCTATTATTCCTACGCATTGTTAAGATAATGTTGTTTCCTCAACGTGGTTGAGTGGCTTTAGTTGAGTTTGCTTAATTTAGTCAAAATGAGTTCGCTTCTACAACATTTTTAGGTTGGTGTTAGCTTCGCGCCGGGAGTCTAGTTTCTTTCCCTGATCGTTGAGGGTGACCTTGAGCATGGGTTTTCACACACTACATGGCAAGCTATAGCCGATCGTCTCTTTAAGCACACTATTGCTACTTTGGCCATACTTTGGGTATGCACAAAATTCTTTTCATTTCTCTGCTCGGTCGAGTGCAGGGGCAAGAGATGGATGGATGAGATGACCAACCTAGGCACTCCCTAATATGAGAGAGGTCTCAAATTGGGGCAATCTTGATCCTAAAAAATGAGCTTTCATGATAAATCTAGCCAATAAGGGCTATCAAAATCAAAAAGAGAATGAATATCAATGTTCAAAATTATGAAATCAAAGGCATGGCAAGAGTGGCAGTACAGTTCCCCACGGGACGTCATGAGCCCGGTCGCATGCGTGCCTAATAAATATGGGTCTCAAAATCAAATACACAAAGCCCCGACACAACAAATTGTATCTTTGAGGGGTAGTGCCTTGGAAGGGATTCGAGTCCTGATGCCACCCATCCTGCATAAAGTTTATCTCCAATTTTCTTATGTTTCTCCCTCAGTGGATGGGTTGTATCCCGGGTATGGTCTTAGTAGGGACACCGTTCTTTAGAGGCGGTTGGTTGTGGTGAGTCACCCCCAAAATGCACGCCCTACTCAGGGGAAGTACTTGATGATTGGGGAGGGGCGACGATCCCTAGCCAATAGTTTAAGCCCGTCTTTGGATGCTGCAGATAACTTGTTGTAAAATCTAAAAAAAATCAAATAGTCTCAAAATCTAAAAAAACAGATATTGTCAAAAATCTAAAAAATCAAATATGGTCAAAAATCTAAAAAATCAAATATTTTCAAAATCCAAAAAAATTAGATATTTTCAAAAACAAAAAAAATTAGAAATGCAAAAATCCAAACTATATGTCCTTTATTTCCTACATCAGCATCTCTGGTCGTTTTATTTTGAGGACGAATATGTAATCTATTTGCTAAGTGTGCAGGTTGTAAGTGTTCAAGTTTCATTGCTCTCTATCTTTCGCTATGCCTCCTGTTCACATCTTTCTTATCTGTTCTCTTCTCTTCACTCCTATCCCTCGATCTTTCTGAAGCTTGGGTCCTTCTCAATTCTTAATTATTTGCTCCCTTCATCATGCTTCCATGAGAGGGCTTTTCCTCACGATTATGAACCCGATGGTTCTGCTTCATTCTGATCTTGGGCTTTAGTTGAAGAGCATATTTATTATGTTGCTGCTGTCTCCCGTATTGGTGTTGTCCCCCGTGTCTCATGTCCCGCGTGTTGCGTTGTCTCGAGTCATGTCCCACTGTGTTGCATTATCTCGAGCCATGTCCCTAATGTTATCTCTTGTCCCACTGCGTGTGTTGTTCCACTGTGTTGTGTTGTCTTGCCCCACCGTCCCGCGCATGCTTGATTGTTTGTTCTTGTGGTGTTTTATCCACGTTTTGTTGTAATGTTTGTTATATTGTTATGTTTCATCTCATTCATTGTGTCATACCATGTTTAGTTCACCTTCATTATGTTATGTTTTGTTCATATTTGTCATGTTCATGTTGTGATGTGGTTATCTCATCAAAAACCCATAAAAATATGAAAATCAAAAATCCAAAAAAAATGCCATTTTGCTTGGCAGGTAAGTCAGGTATGGCTCTCTATCCCTGCTCATTGTTGCATTACTATATGTTATCTACATTATTATAGCCTCTCAACGACCGGTTGGTTCTCCGTATGTTCTGGGATCGGATGTTCCCCTTTACCAAAAATGATGATGATCTAGGAGCATACAGTTAATCATTGGATAAGCCGTTAGTTTGAGTCAGGTGGGAGATGATGAACTCTGTCTCGCACGCCGTGGTTGCAAGAAGACTCTTGACCCTGTCTTGCTCGGTCTAGCAATAGTATCCTTGAGTACTTTTTATTTTATTCTTTCTTAGCATTCGTTTTGATGATTTCTTTATTTTAGCCCAGCATGCATCATGTCATTTTGAGCACTCACGTCTCGTAATCCTCTCAAGGTTTTCTTCTCGGTAATGGTTAATTGCACTTCATTTCTCTTGAATAAGAGATCCTCATTCCACTCTAAATTTGAATGATTTCTCTGATCTTTCCGCTTGGTCTGGTTGGCCAGCATGATTCTTGTCTGGATTTTATCTCAGTTTCACTTTCCTTTTCTAGCTTTTCAGCTGTGTTCTTCTGATCCCCTCATTGGCTCTGGATTGTGTCCCCCATTGAGGTCGACTGTGTTTCCCTTCCTCCCTTAATTTAGTTCTCCAAACATGTCCCATCCTTATCATACAGTCCTAGGGGTTAGTTCAACATTTTCGGGAGAATTACTATCGCTTGTTGGTTGTGGCCGATGTCTTTTGCCTTGATGCCCGCTTTTCAGTTCTCTCGGCTTCATCTCTACATCATCTCCATTTCACGTCATTTTCGCTTTCGCTCCATCTCCTTTCCATTCCGCCTCCGTGCCGCTTTCGCTCGTTCCCTTTCAAAGCGGACATCAAGGAGGGACATCTGTTGACACCCATTTTTATCTCACAAGTCGAGTTATTTTTCTTATTCATCATTTGTGATGTCCCGGATTAATCATTGTTTTGGAGCCTTTCTTTGATGGATTTCAAGCTCATTTTATCATTCCCTAACTCTTGAACCATGGAGATTATTATTTCGTTGAGCCCTGGAGGTTGTTTCCTTCATTTTTAGCCTTTTCTAACATCCCAAGCCGACCTAAGGCCTGTTTAGGTCGACTTCTGGCCTTCCAAGTCGACTTAGGGCCCATTTAGGTCAACTTTCATCAAGCATTCGGCCCCTTTCGCTACAAAGTCCTGAACGTGGCTCTTTTTCATCCACTTCTGTTCCTCTATTCATTTAGTGTTTTTCACAAAAGTTGTTCATTTTTTTTTATCCTTAGATTTTCTTTTTCTTTGCCATTAGCCAGTTCTCCACCGATTTCAAGTTATTTGTATTTTACTGGTGCGCTACGCTGTTCACCCGCGTCCCAGCATTTTTCTCTATTCTCCCCCTATTTTCTCCCTCTTATTCTCTTCATCTCATCTTGATCCTTTTATGAAAGTTGTTCATTTTTTCGTTATCTACAATTTCTTCTTCTTCACCTTTCACTAGTTTTTCCTGGCTTTCAAGATATTCTCCATTTTCTAAAAATGCATCTGAAGAGTCCAGCATACCCATGACTCTATTTCACTGCACCCCAGAGCTCCCTTGTGAGGCTGATAACTTCATGGATAATCCACCAAATCGACTCCTATCTCTTCCAGGCTCTTATCCCCACTATTATATCAAGATTTATCCATCAAACTCGATTTATCTTGGACTCTATCCTAGAAATCATAGGTGGAACTTTCTAGGTTTCAACAGTTTCTATATAAATAGAACCTGTTCGCAGTGCACGATGGGGGCGTGTTCTTCAGGTTGGGGTGGAGCCATGCTGCATCTCCGATGTCCTTCTTTGACCCTAACCTGTCAAGGGAAGTATTAGCTTCGCGTTCATCCTATTCGAGCTTCATTTCATTATCGTTTTCCCTTATTTCTTTGCTCCTACTTTTGCCAAATCATCATAGTTTGCTGTATTTCTGTTGCGCATGCGCGACGAGGGGCTCTTTCTTTGTTCGGGGTGAAGCCATGCTGCATCACCATCTTGTTTCTTCGACCCCATCTTGCAGAGGGAAGTATTGGCTACATTTTCCATGCTCAAGGGCTTTATTTCATCCACTATGCTCTTAGTTCTCTCCTCCTACATTTCGTAGATCATCACAGATTCCTGTTTTCCTGCACAACCTGCACTTTTCCTCATATTTCATGCACGATTCCCACAGTTATACTGCGTGTTTTTTCTCGCTATTTGTTTTATTCTCATCACAACACACACACACCTATTGTTTCCACCCTTCTATAAGGGTTAAAAACCTCCCCCCGGTGCGTTCTCCCCCAATTTCTCACACCACTTTATCACTTCGAGACAGATTCTACACTTCATGTTTCTAATGGGTTTCCCTTATTGTTTGGCTTTGTTTTGCAAGAGAGCATGAGCATGACGTGAGGCCCTCTTCTTCTAGCTGGCTGGAAGGCGAGGAGGTCAGAATCCACGTAAGTTCCCGCATCCCTCTTCACACGTGACCATGCTTTAGTGGTCTTTTCTTTGGGCCACATCTTCATCCCATCATTTCCAAGGTACGTAGTGCCCTTCCCATCCTTTATTAGTTATTTTGTGCGCTATTATACTTGGTGGTGATCACAGTCTATTTGCTCATCTTCATCGCCCCTTTGTTCATACTTTCAAGCCCATATGCATATTATTATTTGTGTCGGGGCAGGGTAGATAGTTTATCTACAATAGTAGCAATGGCAGCAGTAGCAACATCTGAAGAGGGGCGTCCACTTTATAGGCTTCAAGAGGCAGACGACTTTCCCTCCATTTCTTTAGCAATTTGAATAGCTAGAATAAACAAAGGAGGTTTGACCAAGGGAGCCTCCCGAACCTTAAATCATATTACAGAAAGGATATCCTTTTGACTAGGGATATTTTCCCTTCAGACACAAGCTCTGCTGGTAGGCTGCAGGGGATAGGACTAGCAGAGTTTAGGAGAGAGGACACATGAGAGTTAGTCTTTTACTTGACAAATACCTTGTCTACAAGAGAGTTCTGATAACTTATTATGATAGAGATAGAGGTCAGTCCTAGGAATCTCCTCCAGCCATCAAAAACCAACTTTTCTAAGGTTTACATCGGACCTTTTTGCCTTCTGTACAGTTTTGGAGAAGACAGATTAGTCAGAATACTTTTGAGTTTCTTCTTCAGTGAGGTCGACCTACTAAGAGGTGAGGTTGACATTACTTTGAAAAATTCCTTTTATAACGGCTTCTGGAAGGAGCGTAAGGTCGACCTCCTGTGAAAGTGAGGTCGACACAACCTTGCAGAACATTGTTTATAACAGCTTTTGGAAGGACCGTGTGGCCGACCTACTGAGAGGTGAGGTCAACACTGCTTTGAAAAATTCATCAGACGACTGTTGCTGGAGCCGGTAAGGTCGACACAGCTCATGATGAGGTTGACCTTCTTCATACACTTGATAACTAGCACATGGCTAGTAAGGTCGACACTGGGAGGCATGAGGTCGACCTTTTATACACTTGGTTATTCAAAAGGCACATCGTGAGTTTCTAATTTGATTGGCTAATGACTTATAGTGTAACATCATCAAAACATAATTTCACAACATTCTCCCCCTTTTTGATGATGGCAACTATGGGTCATTATACTCGCAGTTTTGACATCAAAGTTGAAGGCAACTATTATGAATCACATCATGAGTACATGCATGCAGACATACTTATGACAAAGGGAATCTCCCCTTGAAACATTCCACAGGGAAGTGAAGAGTGAGGTAGCTCAGATGAACATAAGAGAATGAGGGGTCGACCAGATGTTGTCAGAAGGTCGACGCAGACTGGTTCCACAGAAGGGTGAATTGTGTGATGAGTGTGAACAGAGAGGTCACCACACATGGATTGGTGCGTTGACACACTTGACCCAGACAACTGAAAGAAGGCTTAAGATGCAGCAAACTAAATGATGACCCTGTCTCAGAATGAAGTGCCAGCTCCCCCTCAACCCATGGACACTAAAATGCAATGTGAAAATACACTTGATACCTAGCGGAGGACTTGCCTCACGTATGGTGAGTGTTCCCAGGCAGACTGAGCCAGCCCTTTCTCACATCATCATTTTATATACCATAGGGTGATGCACAAATGAACAACACGGCAGCTCATAAACTAAGATACAACTATAGAGATGCAGCTAATTAGACATGCAGAATGGACTCCTCCTATCAACAGCAAACAAAGACCTCTCACGCAAGAATGAAGTTATCCAAGCAAAATCAATCAAGTGAAGGGGTCTACACATACCCAATTCTCTTCTCAAGGTGGAAAATCTGTCATTACTCAATGGTTTTTGTAAAAATATTAGTAATTTATTTCTCAGATTCAACAAAGTGTAATTCGAAGTTTTTCTTGCTTACCTCATCCCGGAGGAAATGATGCCTTATTTCAATGTGTTTTGTGCGAGAATGCTGAATGGGATTCTTGGTTAAGTTAATGGCACTGGTATTATCGCACATGATGGGTGTGCATCCAAGATCTACTTCATAGTCCTGGAGTTGGTGCTTTATCCATAGCACCTAGGCTCTACAGCTACATGCAGCAATGTATTAAGCTTCTGCAGTGGAAAGTGCAACATAGTGCTGTTTCTTGGAAGCCCACGAAACTAAGCATCCACCCAAGTACTGGCAGTAGACACTAGTGCCTTTTCTATCAAGTTTACACCCCGCATAATCAACATAAGTATATGAAATTAAGTCAAAACAACATGATGCAGGATACCACAACCCTAAGTCATGTGTGCTAGTAATGTATCTTAATATCCTTTTTAAAGCAATGAATAGAGATTCTTTAGGATTAGCTTGAAATCGAGCACACATACACACACTAAACAAAATATCAGGCCTAGAAGTAGTGAGATATAAAAGACACCCGATCATACCTCGGTATGTTTTGGAATCTACAGATTTATCGTTCTCATCCGCATCTAGAGATGCATTTGTTCCCATGGGCGTAGATATGTGTTTGGCTTCCTAGATTCCAAATCTTTTTTGGACCTCCAATGTATATTTGGACTGATTTATGAAGAATCCTTCCTTCGTCTGTGTGATCTGCAGTCCAAGAAAAAATTGGAGTTCTCCCATGAGACTCATTTCAAATTCTTTTGTCATGAGTTCAGCAAATTGCTTGCACATGTTAGAATCAGTTAAACCAAACACTATATCATCTACATATACCTATACAAGAAGGATGTGGCCATTTATTACCTTTGTAAAGAGTGTTTGGTCAACTTTACCTTTGATGTAGCCTTTCCCAGTCAAATGTGCACTGAGTCTGTCATACCAGGCCCGTGGAGCCTGCTTTAGCCCATATAGTGCCTTGTTCAATTTGTAAACATGGTTAGGCAAATCACTTAGTTCAAAACCAGGGGGCTGTTCTACAAATACCACCTCTTTTATTAAGCCATTTAGAAAAGCACTCTTAACAACCATTTGATGAAGTTTTATACATAGGGAGCATGCAAATGCCAATAGAATTCTGATGCCTTCTAGTCTTGCAACAGGGGCAGAAGATTCTTCAAAATTAATTCCAATTTGTTGATTGTATCCTTTGGCTACCAACCTAGCCTTGTTTCTAGTGACTGCCTCATCTTCATTTAGCTTATTCTTAAACACCCATCTAGTTCCAATAACATGCTGGTCGGTGGGTCTGGGAACAAAATTCTATACTTGATTTCTCTCAAATTGACTAAGTTCTTCATGTATGTCATTAACCCAATTTTCATTTAGCAAGGCATCTTCAATATTTTTGGGTTCAAATTCAATGAGATCTTCATTATGCACATCTTTATGAAATGATCTAGTCCTAGGAGGATCATGGATGTTTCCTATGATATTATGGACAGGATGACCTTTTAAGGTTCGAATATTTGTAGAAGACTCACTGGGCAATATTGATCGAACATGGCTTTCGGTCGACCGATCGATTACGTGTTCTACAGGTGGCTACCGACAACCTTCTCTTTGTTCTTCCTTGGATTCCAGGAATGTACCTTCATCCTCCTCCTTTTTCCTGTCATCATTGCCCTTGCCTGAATCAGTTGATGTTTTAGCAATTACAACATGTGGAGTTTCCTCCATGGTTTGATTCTTAACATTAAAAATCTTATATGCCCTTGATGTTTCAGCACAACCCAAGAATATTCTAATGTCACTCTTGGCTTCAAATTTGTCCAAATCTGATTTGTCATTGTTATGCACATAGCATTTTGATCCAAATTCTCTAAAATATGCCAAGTTGGGTTTCTTACCTTTCATCAGCTCATAAGCGGTTTTCTTACACTTTGGCCTTACCATGGCCCTATTAATTATGTAGCATGCCGTGTTTGCTACTTCAGCCCCGAACTTCCTTGGGAGTTGGCTCTCAATTAACATGGTCCGGGCGATCTCCATGATTGTCCGGTTCCTTCTCTCCACAATGTTGTTTTGCTATGGGTCCTGGGAGAGGAGAACCTATGCGTTAGGCCTTCTTGATTACATAATTCAAAAAATGATAAATTTTTTAATTCTCCTCCATTGTCAGACAAGATGGTGGAGATTCTGAATTTACCTTCTTACTTTACCCTTCTGAAGAATTTTTGAAACGCAAGAAAGGCATCATTCTTATTAGTGAGAAAGAAAAAACATGTAAAGCGGGAGAAATCATCAACTATCACATATCCAAACATTTTCCCATTAATGCTAGCGGTTCTTGTTTGACCGAACAAGTCCATGTCCTGAAATTCAAAAGGCATGGATGACAAATCCTCACTCCTAGACATAAAGATTTTTTGAGTTTGTTTACCTAGGGAACATGCTTCACAAACCTGATCAACCTTTGTATAGGCCAACTTGGGTAGACCCTTAACCATTCCATGTTTGGACAGTTTATGCAATGTGCCATAGCTGACATGTCCCAATCGACGGTGCCACAACCCTGCATCACTGAGCTTGTTGGCAATCAAGCATAGTCTTTCAGAATTAGAAATATCAAGATCTACCATGTATACATTATTAACTGAATGACCTATAAAGAGCACAGATTCAGAGTTTTTCTCAAAGATTTTACACTTGCTAGCATCAAACATTACTTTATGGCCTTTGTCACACAGTTAGCTTATGCTAAGCAGATTGTGCTCAAGGCCTTCAAGAAGCGTCACATTTTCAATG
Organism: Amorphophallus konjac; assembly: GCA_022559845.1. Classification (NCBI taxonomy): domain Eukaryota; kingdom Viridiplantae; phylum Streptophyta; class Magnoliopsida; order Alismatales; family Araceae; genus Amorphophallus; species Amorphophallus konjac. The sequence continues at coordinate 168,579,905 of CM040119.1, read as the reverse complement.
AAGTTAGAGGAATTCTTACCCACAGCGCCTGTGCCAATGACCTTTCCCTTATCTTTGCCTCCAAACCTCACTTGGCTTCCTTCCTTCTTGATTAAGTGGCTGGATTTCTTCTTATCTCCCGTCATGTGCCGTGAGCACCTGTTGTCCAAGTACCATCGGTTGTGATGGGCTGCTAGGCAGTCCTGCAAAGAAGACATTAAGCAGAGGTCTTTGGAACCCAAACAAATTTGGGACCACAGTCATAGTTCAAAACATGCAATAAATTCTTTGGAATCCAAACTTGCTTGAAAACTCTCATTCTATGATTGGAGCAGCACTGGATGCTGGTGTGTCCAGGTTGGTTGCATGTATAACAAACAAATTTTGTGAAATTCATGGACTGTGAGTTAGGTTGAGGTCTGGTTCTTTGGTTTCTAAAGGTGTTGAATTGGGTATGGAAGGTACCCAAGCTTTGCTTTCTATTGAACCCTTTATGATTGCTGAGCCAATTTTTCTTTTCGAAATAATTAGATGACCCGCACTGACCTGTGTGGCCATGCTGACGACATTGTGGTTTAAACACCTTTGCCTGCCTGGTATTGTGTGGACCTGTTGGTTCAGACCGTCGACCTTGTTGTCTGGTAGACCTGCGCTGAGCATGTGGCCTAGCTGAATCGTGTCGACTCTGTGGGTTGGTGCCTCGACCTGATTGAGTAGCAAGTTTCCTAAGACTCTCTTCTATTGGTTCTTCGACAATCTGCTTCTGTTTCCCTTTCTCAGGACAAAAGGGTATGGTCTTTAATTTAAAAGCCCTCTTCTCAGTCGGACTGAAACCCAACCTTTCCTTTCCAAAATTAGCCTGGGTACCTAAGATGGCATCTAGGTTGGACTTCCCATGGGTCATTCTTTCTAGGGAAGATTGTTTGCCTTTCAGCTCCTCTTTGACATTTTCAAGATTTTTCTGCAAGACATCATTAACAGTTTTTATAGCTTCATATTTTTCAAGATTGAGTTTGTTCTCTTTCTCACATTCTTCATATTTCAAGCTTGCATGATTTAACTGAGTTCTGAAAGCATCATTTTCTTCATTTAAGCCTATTAGTTGTGAACGGGTGGCTTCAAAAACTTCAGCTTGTTTCTTGAGTTCTTCGTTTTCATTTTTTAGAGTTTTTAACTCTTGGTTAGTAGGATTATCATAAGCTAAAGCATTGATCTTCCTTTTCAGATGCTTGTTCTCTTTCTTAGAAGCTTCATATGTTTCGAACAAAATGGTGTATGCCTCTTTCCAATCATCAACAAAAAAGTTGTTAAATGGGTTAGTTACTTGATTTTCTTCTTCACTGGCCATAAGATAGAATTCTTCCTCATCTTCTAGTGCGGAGGAGCTTTCATCTTCCTCCACATCGTCGCTCCATGCACACACCATTGCCTTGGCCCTCTTTCCCTTGGCCTTGGATGTTTGCTTTAGCAGCTCAGGACACTCTCCTCGCATATGTCATGTCTTCTAGCATTGGTAGCAAACAGCATTATCAGATATTTTAACTCAGATCTGAAATTGGAGTTCCTACTTACTTGTGGAGTTTTCTTCCTTCTCTGAAATTTACCTCTGCCTCTTAGAAATTTTTTGAACTGCCAGGTGAGGAGAGCATGGTCAGCTAGGCTTGCCTCAGGGATGCTGTCTTCACCATTGTCATCCGAGTCGTCTGTGCTTTCAGCAACCTTGAGAGCCACAGTCTTCTTTTGCTCTGTGTCTTCCTCATTTCTCTTCATGTTCAGCTCGTATGTCATGAGTGAGCCAATCAAACCGTCAACTGTCATTACAGACAGGTCCTTTGAATCTTCAATCATAGTGGCCTTAGTGTCCCACGCTGGGGTGAGTGATCTAAGAATCTTCCTAACCAGTTCACTATCAGGGTATTATTTTCCCAATGATTTTAAGGAGTTAGTTAGCTGGGTGAGCCTGGCATAGATCTCAGAGATGAATTCGTCTAATTTCATTTTGAACATTTCATAATCAGTGGTTAGCATATTGGCCTTGGTGGCCATAACTTCAGATGTCCCCTCATAAATTAGCACAAGCCTATCCCACATTTCTTTTGCAGACTTGCAAGTGGATACCTTTGAGTATTCTGTGAGGTGGATGGGGCACTGCATGATTTTCATGGCGCTCCAATTTGTTGTGGATTTCTTAACCTGGCCTGGTGTCCAGGTATCATCTACTTCAGATAATGCAAAAGGACCTCTACTCACAACACACCACAACAAATAATCCTGGGCACGCAGAAAAACTTCCATACGGTTCTTCCAATACATATAGTTTGTTCCATCGAAAAACGGAGATCGATTGATGGCATGACCCTCAGGTATGTAGCTGCGATGGATGTTCCCATCGGATCTCCATGGGTCATTAGACCACATCTCTAGGGAACCTACTCTGATACCAACTGTTGGACGGTATGAGAGGATTCAAAGGGGGTTGAATAGATCCTCCACCCTATTTTTGAACACTTTGAAAAACACTTAACAGAACTGAAGGCAGGAAGCTGATTTAAACACAGAACAGAGCTGAAAATGAAGAGTCGTGAGTGGAATGAATTGAAATGCCTTTACATAGGCTTCTGAGTACCTATGAGGTAGTACAGAGGAGATGGATAGCAAGCATCACACCACAACATAGGGCTTTTATGGTGGTTTGACTGCCACAAGGCACACCTATGTCCACCCCTCACCAACTTTGTGAGGCTTCCACTCTTTGGCCAAAAGAGCTCCACACACACGCTGGAACCCAGCACTACATGGGGACTAGCGCCCCCTACACACACACACGGGGACAAGTCCTCGAAACACACGGAGAAGAAATCCCACAAGGAAGGAACAGAAACGAAGCAAGAAGACAAACACACACGCTGCAACTGCAGCTTACACGGTGACAGCCCTCACACACAAGACGTTTTGAAGATGAAGAAAAACACAACGAAAGAACAGGATGAAGCACTTCAGCAGAATGGAAGAGAAACCAACTAGGCTGCAAATCAGATCAATTACTTAAGAATAGGATGGCTGAAGGAGATGGCTGGCTACACTCTTTTCTCCTTTCCTACTCAGAACCTTCTCTTGAAGCTCAAGTGATGCGGGAAGGACACGCGACCTGGGACTATAGCTCGCGATCATCCCTATGCGAGGGAAACGTTGGACCGGGCGCGGTTGAGAAATCGGCCGTGAGTCTCGGGTATCGACTTTTCACGTTAACTCGGGTCGAGTCACGGGATGGTACACTCACTCACTCTCGCAGTGGTGATAACAATATATATATAGCTAGGAACCTACACTCGCAGTGGCATTCAAAGATATACGAGATAAGTAAAATGTGATAAAGTGTGGGGGCGAGTTTACCTCCACGCTCCGGGCATGGGGAAGATGACCCCGGCCAATTACGGTAACTCCCGGTAACAACAGTAAAAAGTTAATTACAACCATGAATTTTATTGCCCACTCCACGTAGGGAGGTAAAGGGCTACAAGTGGGGCCCGGGAGGACCGACCCAGGGTTGACGGGCAGCAGTCTGGAGGTGCGTTCGGCACGAACTCAGCCTGCTGGTCCGACTCGGTCCTGCACTGACTCGGTCCTACGCCGACTCGGTTCTGACTCGCTGGATAGTAAGGCACGATTTCCAAAGAAACGTCGCCCTCCTGAAGTCTTCTGAAGGCGCCGCTTGGCTGGGACGATGGTGGGATGTCCCTGATCGACTCTCTTAAGTGGCAGTTCCAGAAGTTGGCTTTTGGTATTTTTGCATGAATTATTCTCGGACTAATTTTTCTGATCCATAGAGGGAACAGAATTACGCGCCTCGGCGGAAAGAATTATGGTGCTCAGATCTGGAGGCCGATCGAGGCGTGGCTGGTACCGTTGGAAAGAGCACTCACAGAACTACAACATATATTTTTCATAGGTCCATCCACCAAATGGATTGAAGATGAGAATGACTGTAACACTATTTTGTTTTCTGACCCGGACTGACAGACACACAGGGCAAACTGTGTTTTTCTTGAGATTGACCTTTGACCAAGAGATAAATGATTTTTCCAGGGGCGACGAAAATTATGGGAGATAGTGTAGGACGTGTGGAACACCTGAGAATTTGTGTGATTGTTTTGGAAATTGTTAAGGGGTGGGAAAAATACAACAATGTGACTCTATCCCGTAGATTTGCAAAAGGGCAGATTACTGAGAGGACAAAGAAAAATATGGAAAAAAGATCAAACTAAGGCCAAATAGCATGAAATTTGAACTGGAGATTAGGGGAGACAGGGGGAACAAACCCTCCAAATTAGAGCTCGAACAAGGAATAAGAAAAAAAGATAAAATTTTGGAGATGAGGTTCTATCCTGATTTGAACAGAACTCCGACGTAGCGGTGGTGGCGGCACGTCGGCGGCACGAACGGAAGGCGGTGGCTGGAAGTCACATCCAGCGGAGGTGGAGATCTTGGAGTCACACCAAGAGAAGGGCTTCACACCCTAGAATGGCAGAAATCCATCTGCAAGAGGGGAGGAGAGACACAAGGGGTGCCCTTGGGCTTGCTCTTGGTAAAAATGCTTAATTCTTCATTAATTTCTCTAATGACACTATACATATGCTTATATGGAGAATGGCAAGGGGTGGGGGATGGCAATTTCGTGGGAGAGAGTGGATTTTCATCCCCATGTGGTCAAATGACCAAATTAAATAAAAAATACAACATGGGATAAACTATATTATAAGGGGGAAGCATCTTGGACTTTGCTTGGTCCAAGTTTAAATTTTCTTCCGCCTTGTCCCCTTGAATGGTCAAGCCCTTCTAGAAGCCCACCTTAGACCTTTGACTGACCCCACATGGGCCCTAAGGCTTAGGTGGACTAATAGGAAAGGAGATGGGGGCCCTTGCTGGTCCTACTAGACTTTTACACAAAAACTCAAACAATCCTAAGGAATGACAAATTGGCTTATAAAGCCTTACAATTGCGTCCATTTTTTCCCAAGCATATAAATGCAAATAAAAGGGCTCAAATACAAAATAAAAAGTAAGTGGTCTTGCTCTGATGTCCCCATCAATTCTCCCCGGGTGGGAAGAACTCGACCCTGTTGAGTAAGGGGTGCGGCTGCTCGACTAGCTCCGGCGGATGCGTCACCGAACCTGGAAGCGCGGAGTACGCTCCACTCCAAGTAATCGACACCTGCTCATCCCGTATAGATTCGATATGCTCACGCTACTGTGGGACTGAGGCTAAAGGTGGACACTCCGGGGTGGGGTCACTCTCAAATGAAGGAAGGCGGCTCGAAGACTCACTAGGAATCACCGCTTGTCCCTTGTGTGACTAGATCTGATATGAAGTAGAACCGATCCCAAAGTCTGACAAGTATTGCACTCGAAAGGGACTGATAACGCGAGCATACAAAGACCGACTCAACTTGATGTATGCAGACTCACTATGCACTCCTAATATGCTGGACACATGCATGTACAGACACACGAGACCCTAGACAAACCTATTGTTAGTCCGACCCATACACATACAAGGGTGGACCAGGACACCCGAACGTGTGCCATGCATACACTAGATGTAACCGGTGTTTGCAGAATGGGGAAGGCATCCTAAAGTGATCCATTCATGCACGGACGGCTTGTTAGATTTGGGAGGTTTAGGTGGGCCATCTTCTACATCATCCCGATATGTAGGTGTATCGTGAAGGGGCTTGGTGGGTGCAAATGGACCGGCCCTTGGGGAAGGGGTGTGATAGTGGACTCCCTTGAGAAGGTGGAGTAAAGGTGGTGGGTCAAGGGGTCCACAAGAGAATGGATCGAAGGGATCAAAGAAAGTATGACCCCTCGAACTGGGCTCCCACAAATCACGGTCCCACATTTTGAAATCTAGAAGGTGTAGGTGGTCACCTTCATGTATGGGGGTATAGGGGACGATGATCTCATATAGGAGGTAGGGTTCCTCCCTCGGGGTAAATGGTATGAAGTTAGGCTCGGTCGATAACGGGAGGAGTAGGAGAACCTCCGTGGTAACATGGCCCACAGTGTACACGGAGGTGATGGACCCTAAAGCGGGATGAGTGAAGCCATGACCTGTGAGTCGGTCGAAGCCTGGAGCCAACAAGTGCGTAAAAGTCAATTGCCGGTCTAACCCTTTAAGAAGGTCATCCAATGTATCCACATAGTGACTAGACCAGAAAGTGGTGTGAAATAAATTGATTGGCACTAGAGGTAGGATAGGGTCCATGGATGGGAAGGGAGGTGGGGTCAAGCCATTCTTGAGCCAGCTAAGTAGTGGCTCAGTGATGAAAAGCATGCCCGTTAGAAATACGGGTGGCTCGGGCTTTGGTGGCTCCAAATAAGACGATTCCGAATAAAGTTCGAAAGCAGAGGGTGGTGGCATTGGAGCTCTCGTGGGTGGTGAAGGAGGGGCCTTCATGATGGGGAGAGGGCCTTGGGGTGGCACCTTAGATGGCATCGGGTTGGGGCTACCGGTTGCTACCTTCTTAGGCTCGTGCTTGGTTCCATTCTGTCTAGGAGGTAGGCAAGGGGAAACCAGGGACTCGATATAAGCACACCTTCTATCCACTCTATCCGAAATGATTTGGAAGAGTTCGGCAATGGTGGGGTTTGGAGTAGGAGCGATGTGATGGACTCTCCCATATGAACTCGGCTTAGTCGTGGACCTAGGCCCTTCTATATGCATGGCGCTTTGCCTCTGATTATGGCCCACTTGGGTGGAGGTGGTTGGGTGGGGTCGGTTGGAGGTGACTGGGCCAGATAGGTAGACCTTCCTAAGTTCGCCCTTCATCTCATGCCACGACTCGATGGGCCTTTGCCACCTAACCTCTCTCATGCGCTCAATGCTCTCCCATTTCTAGGCGGCTTTGTGGACAAGCCTCCCTTGGGCAAAACTGACTTGCATGGGATCGACATGGTGTAACATTCAAAATATTTATCCATGGCGGCCTCCCACTTGAGGTAGTCGCCCGGGTCATTGGAGCCATAAAAATCCGAGGCTTCAGGCCTACGGAAGTGGAGAGGGTGGTTGCCAAGCCCATGGGTGGACCAACGGCCATATTGCCCGGGTGATGGGGAATCCATGGGAATTTTGGGGAACTACATGCTAGACATGCCGACACTTGGACAAGACACTACACCGACTATGCAAGGTTGGAATGCATGCACACTAAGGATCCTAGACTTAAACCAAGACTCGGTACGTGGCAGAGATAATAGATCCGAAGATCACTCGCGCCAGTGTGTGGCCTTCCCGATAGGCGTAGCCTAACGTTCAGACAACACCTTTTGATATACTGATTAATGATATGCGATGCAACCTCGGACCGACTTAAACTTAGACTCGACTTAAACAACGACTAGACTTAAACGACTCTTTTTTTGTATTTGCGGACTTGGACACAAAGACTACCCTAGACTCAACCTTCTCTCTGATACCAAATTGATGCGGGACGGACGCGCGACCAGGGACTCTAACTCGCGATCGTCCCTATGCGAGGGAAATGTTGGACCGGGCGTGGTTGAGAAACCAGCCGTGAGTCTTGGGTATCGGCTTTTCCTCGTTAACTCGGGTCGAGTCACGGGACGGTACAGTCACTCACTCACTCTCGTAGCGGTGATAACAATATATATATAGCTAGGAACCTACACTCACAGCGGCATTCAAAGATGTACGAGATAAGCAAAATGTGATAAAGAGTGGGGGCGAGTTTACCTCCACGCTCCGGGCGTGGGGAAGATGACCCCGGCCAGTTACGGTAACTCCCGGTAACAATAGTAAAAAGTTAATTACAACCGTGAATTTTATTGACCACTCCACACAGGGAGGTAAAGGGTTACAAGTGGGTCCGGGAGGACCGACCCAGGGTTGACGGGTAGCAATCTGGAGGTGCGTTCGGCACGAACTCGGCATGCTGGTCCGACTCGGTCCTGCGCCGACTCGGTTCTGACTCGCTGGACAGCAAGGCACGATTTCCAAAGGAACGTCTCCCTCCTGAGGTCTTCTGAAGGCGCCGCTTGGCTTGGACGATGGCGGGATGTCCCTAATCGACTCTCTGAAGTGGCGAATCCAGAAGTTGACTTTTGGTATTTTTGCACGAATTATTCTCGGACTAATTTTTCTGATCTGCACAGGGAACAGAATTGCGCGTCTCGGCGGCAAGAATTATGGTGCTCAGATGCAGAGGCCGATCGAGGCGTGGCTGGTACCGTTAGAAAGAGCACTCACAGAACTACAACATATATTTTTCACAGCGCCATCCACCGAACGGATTGAAGATGATAATGACTGTAACACTGTTTTATTTTCTGACCTGGACTGACAGACACACAGGGCGGACTGTGTTTTTCCTGAGACTGACCTTTGACCAAGAGGTAAATGATTTTTCCATGGGCGACGAAAATTATGGGAGACAATGTAGGACGTGTGGAACACCTGAGAATTTGTTTGATTTTTGTGGAAATTGTTAAGGGGGTGGGAAAAATATAACAAGGTGACTCTGTCCTGTAGATCTGCAAAAGGGCAGATTACTAAGAGGACAAACAAAAATATGGAAAAAATATCAAACTAAGGCCAAATGGCACGAAATTTGAACTGGAGATTAGGGGAGACAGGGGGAACAAACCCTCCAAATTAGGGCTCGAATAGACAATAAGAAAAAAAGATAAAATTTTGGAGATGAGGTTCTGTCCTGATTTTAACAGAACTCCGACGTAGCGGCGGTGGCGGCGCGTTGGCGGCACGAACGGAAGGCAGTGGCCGAAAGTCGCATCCAGCGGACGTGGAGATCTTGGAGTCACACCAAGAGGAAGGCTTTACACTCTAGAATGGCAGAAATCCATCTGCAAGAGGGGAGGAGAGACACAAGGGGTGCCCTTGGGCTTGCTCTTGGTAAAAATGCTTAATTCTTCATTAATTTCTCTAATGACACTATACATAGGCTTATATAGACAATGGCAAGGGTGGAGGGATGAGAATTTCATGAGAGAGAGGGGATTTTCTTCCCCATGTGGTCAAATGACCAAATTAAATAAAAAATACAACATGGGATAAACTATATTATAAGGGGGAAGCATCTTGGACTTTGCTTGGTCCAAGTTTGAATTTTCTTCCACCTTGTCCCCTTGAATGGTCAAAGCCCTTCTAGAAGACCACCTTGGACCTTTGACTGACCCCACATGGGCCCTAAGGCTTAGGTGGACTAATAGGAAAGGAGATGAGGGCCCCTTGCTAGTCCTACTAGACTTTTACACAAAAACTCAAACAATCCTAAGGAATGACAAAGTGGCTTATAAAGCCTTACAATTGCGTACATTTTTTCCCAAGCATATAAATGCAAATAAAAGGAATCAAATACAAAATAAAAAGTAAGTGGTCTTGCTCTGATGTCCCCATCATCAGGGCAGACTTTTTCTCTCTTCTTTTCTCTCTGGTTTTCACGTCTAAGGCTCCTCCAAGCTCACAGTAGCAATGGCAGCAGCAGCAACATGTAAAGAGGGGCGTCCACTTTATAGGCTTAAAGAGGCGGAAGACTTTCCCTCCATTTCTTTAGCAATTTGAATAGCTAGAATAAACAAAGGAGGTTTGACCAAGGGAGCCTCCAGAACCTTAAATCCTATTGCAGAAAGGACATCCCTTTGACCAGGGATATTCTCCCTTAAGACACAAGCTCTGCTGGTAGGCTACAAGGGACAGGACTGGCAGAGTTCAGGATAGAGGACACTTGAGAGTGAGTCTTTTCCTTGACAAATACCTTGTCTAAAAAAGAGTTTTGATAACTTGTTATGATAGGGACAGAGGTCAGTCCTAGGAATCTCCTCCAGCCCTCAAAAACCAACTTTTCATAGGTTTACGTTGGACCTTTTTGCCCCATGTACGGTTTTGGAGAAGACAGATCGGTCAGAATACTTTTGAGTTTCTTCTTTAGTGAGGTCGACCTGCTGAAAGGTGAGGTCGACACTGCTTTGAAAAATTCCTTTTATAACGGCTTCTGGCAGGAGCGTAAGGTCGACCTCCTGTGAAAGTGAGGTCGACACTACCATGCAGAACGTTGTTTATAATGGCTTTTAGAAGGAGTGTAAGGTTGACCTCCTATGAAAGTGAGGTCGACACTACCTAGCAGAATGTTGTTTATAACGGCTTCTAGAAGGACCATGAGGTCGACCTGCTGAGAGGTTTGGTCAGCACTACTTTGAAAAATCCATCAGACGGCCGTTGTTGGAGCTGGTATGGTCGACATAGCTCATAGTGAGGTCGACCTTCTTCATACACTAGATAACTCCCATAGGGCTAGTAAGGTCAACACTGGGTGGCTTGAGGTCGACCTTCTTCACACTTGGTTATTCAAAAGGTACATCGTGAGTTTCTAATTTGATTGGCTAATGACTTATATTGTAACATCTTTAAAACATAATTTCACAACAGGGACTAGGCGAAGACGCATGATGAACATGATAGGTAGGTATGTAGTGGATGACATCCACTTGCTCGGGGTTTGGTGTTCGCTTGACCGAAAGTGAAGACAGATGTGGGTGTACGGAAGGCTGACTATAATTAGCGGATGGTTGACTTGGGATAGCGAAGGGTTGGCTTGTGGATTATTGATATGTGGAGGCGGGCTGACTCATGGAGGGTTGACTCATGAAGGATGAGTAGGGGGTGGATGGGTGACTCGTGAAAGATAAGAAGGAGGTAGTTGTGGATGGAGGACTCATGGAGGACTGGTGAGAGATATGCGTGGATGTCGAGGTATATGTGGATGTAGAATGTGGAGCAGACTCGGAGTCAAGGGAATTTTGGAGTTGATGGCGAATGAAGTAGGCTCGACTATAAAGTTGTTTCCAGGAGATAATGTCATTCAAGGCTAAAACGAAATGATATTCAGGCATTGCATTAGAAATAAGCATATTAATCTGCTCCTTCTCCGGAATATGCCCCGGAACTTGCGTGGCCATGCGATGCCTATGATCGACAAAGGTAGAGAACTCCTCATCGGGCCTCATCTTCTCATGGGCCAAATCTACAACTGAGTACCTACGCCTAACTTGGTCTTGATATTTATGGATGAATTTCTCTTGAAGAATCCAAAAATCCACAACTTGATCTTGCGACAGAGAGAAGAACCAATCCCGAGCCGGGCCTTCTAAGGAGAGACCGAATAAATATGCCATTAAGCACCGATCATGTTGAAACTGGGCTGACTCACAAATGAACTCCTTTAACTGCACATAGGGATCACCGGTTCCACCATAATGGTGATATGCGAGAATTTGTGAAGGCAGCGGAAGCTGGATGTTGTGCATGTGATTTTTATGATTACAAAATGACTTTGTTGCTTGGCCTTGCTTGACCTTGTGCTTGAATGATACTTCATGTTCTCATGTGCTTGAATCATACTTGTTCTCTTACTATGGAGGTTCTTTTGGAAGAATCTAATTTATGAGCTCTTAACTTTCACACATGTGGTAACCTGATACTCTTGTGTTTTTGCAGGTCCAAGGATGGTTTTTATACTCTCCCATATCAAGTGGATCATGGTAAAACACTAACCACCTTGTGTGCTTGAAATGGAGGTAGTTGATGTTGAGCTTTCATACCTTTGTATTTGGACAATTGAGAGATTCAATTTCATTACAACAAACACTTGTCATGTGGTGGAATGTGTTTTTGTGGGTTGTAAAGGCAAAGCCAAACACATGTTTGAATGGGTTGTATGATGCATTTTTATGTGAACAAGTTGAAATTGTTGATGCTTGATTCATGAACTTTGATTATGATCTAACTGCTTGTTT